>CM056369.1:21047711-21647711 GCA_029641205.1 Citrus maxima
TTTGGGTTCACTTTCTTACCATCCTCCCTCATTCAATAAAATTCTTGTGTTTCCTTTCAAATAAACAAACATTATTTATGTACTAAAGTTATGCTCTTAGTAGTTTCAAAAAGTCATGTGAGGAACATATGAACTCTAGTCGGTTAATAGTGAAGGATGAAGAGGATTATTGACAACCATCATTCAGACCTCTCTCCAGGTCCAGGGCGTAGCCAGAAATTTTTCTAGACCGGGCAAAATAATTATCTTTTAATATATAGGTAACAAAAAGTTTTAAACAAACAATAACGTTACACAAAATTTTATAATAAAAGAAATACATGTCTAATTAGGGATAAAAGCTCTATTTTTCAAGAACATCAACAAGTTGAAAATTGATGTTTAGATAATTATGCATAAAAAATTAAAAAAAAAAAATCAAAGTCAAAGTATAAAACGAATCCTCACATGAAATTATACTTGAGAATAAAGATTGAGAGAACTATCTCAAGCTGTGACGAAGTCTAATTCTTAAAGCTCAATAAAGTGCATTCTAAATATCATACAATGTAAACTCAAGGTATCTAAAAGAAGATAGAATAGAACTGGAAAAACTCTAAGCAAAGCAGGGGAAAGGGCTTTTTTTCACTAGGCTTTTGAGTTTGTAGATAGGCACCAACAAGCAAGTTATGAAGAAAAAGAAAGTTCAAATGCGTAATTACTTGTAACCAACTTCATAGCATAGACTGAAGATGCCAATGAGAGAGGCAAAAGGAAGGAACTATGCACAAATAGAAATCAAAAAAGAAACTGTACCAAGTACAGCATTCAAGAAGATAGCACAAACAATAAATACATCATAGCATATTAGAAAGGAAGAATAATGGTCAGAATCTGAAATACTTGAAGTTTTCAACTTCATTTCTGAGATGATGTCTAAAATTTAAACCAATACTGCATTATAAACTTAAAAAGAAAATTTTAGTGGAAAGAGAAGATGGCTACCTTTTCCTGTATATCCTGGTGGGTAGCGAGCCTTGCCAGGATATTACCAACCAAACCAGCTGTAGTTAAGTATCCATGAAACATGACACCCATAATATTCCTGCAAGGTTCTTCTCTGGCTTGAAGATAGCCACTGGGCTCTTGCGATACCAGAGCATCAAAACTAGATGATCCACCTAATGCAGCTTCCATTCTCTTATATGCAGTTTCATTATCGAAGTTATGGTCCATGCCAGAAATTAACTTGCAGTTTCTCTGGCATTGTTGAATAATATCTTGTGTTAAACATTTTAATTTTTCACACAGATGCTGATACCTCCAAAACCCACGCTTCCAGAAGGGAGTAACACTATATGAGGCCCAAAAGCAGGCATCCTTAGCAATCGTCATGAAAAGCTCCTCGTAAACAGTTGCCTTTGACCAGGCAAAGAATTCATCTCCAAAAATTGTGGCTCCCAACAAGGAAAAAGCCATATGTTGAGAAATCATCTTACAACTGATGTTTCCTTTGCCCAAGATATCATGTATTCTTTCCATGAGACAGTCCACAACCCTTGCAGGAATTACTTTTCCTCTTTCCAACAACCTACCATTCAATTCTGTTGACAATGTTACCCGTCTCTTTTTCACCTACATGTAATTATAAATATAAGACAATAAATCACTTTACGCTAGAAAGACCAATACAAATAACAACACATTCAAAATTGAAATATTTGACTACACAAGAAGATTAAGAGAATTAATCCATTAACTGATCTGTCAGCAGCCATCACGATGTCTTAAAATTATGATAATTGACTAAGTTCTTTTTTCCTTTTATATAGGGAAAAAAAACTTATATTAAAAAGAAAAACATGCAATAAATTCATGAATTCATGATTTGAAGGCCTGAAATTGGATTACCCCAAAAATCTAGCATTCACATCCTCAAAGATACGAAATTGACACAGAAGAAAGAAATTACACAGAAGCTTAAAGTAACAGTTCATATAAAACACATTCGGTAAATATCATACAACCACAATAAGCAGAATCTACAACATTATAGTACAACAGAAATTGATCATTAATTCTTTTATTCAAAAACAAAAAACAAACGGTACCCGGTCAAAAGAGGAAGCAAAAAGGCTGGACTGTCCAAAGGCTAACCGGAAAGCCCTTCCAGTCAAAGGCAGCTTATCCTCAGCCTTTGAAAGCATCTCTTTGATAAGTGCAGGCTCTTTTATCGACACCAACAGCTTAGTGGGACCCAACCATAGCTTCACCACTGACCCATATTTCTCATGCGATTCTGCTAAAACCTCTGAAAAACAAATAAACCCCATAACAGTTGTTGCTCATTAGCTTAACTGATAAAAGCTCCTAAAGCAATACAAGGGGTTCGAAAGGATCTGGGTTTCAAACTCAACTCCACCAGATGAATAAAAATAAACAAATGAAGAAAAAATACACACCCAATAAGAAACCCATAATTGCAAATTGGTGAAATGATAATATATAAATGATCATACTGACCGGTGAGAGACTGAGTGGAGAGCAGGGGGCAGTGGCCGTAGAAAGAAGAACAGGGGGGGCCAGGGATTTTACGAGCATGGTGACGGAGTCTGAACAATTTGACAACTATTTGGAGCAAAACAAGCGTGACTGTGATGAGAGAGATCCAAAGAAACGCATTGATTTCCCATTCAGCGTACTCCCTCAGTCTCAGCTCCAATTTTGCAGAACTCATTTCTTTTTCTCCTTCGATCTCCGTTTCATGAGAGGGGGGTGAGAGAGAGAGAGAGAGAGAGAGAGTTGTTTTGGTATCCTTTGACTTCTTTTTGGGTTTATGTAACTATTGTTTTGGTATCCTTTGACTTCTTTATTGGGTTTATGTAATTATTCTGGTTGAGGTATCACATGTAGCAAAGGAAAGGAAAAGTTGTCGCTATCAGGCGTTAGCTGGCTTCAGACTTTAAGACTCTCTTCGTCCTTACGCGCCATGAGATGAGAGAAATTGTGGAAATGCGTGTGCCACGTTTACCTCTAGGATCGTCATTAGCCATCACCCACGCCAAGTCGGCAAAGAGGATATTGGACCAAGGGTGCTCAATAATTAGTAAATAATTACGGTACGACTTAATAGTTTCACGTGGTAAGAATTTGACATGATAGTAAGTGAAAATACATAAATACTCTTGTCATTAGCTGAAAAAAAAAAAAAAAAAATTCAAGTTTAGGAAATCTAGTACAGAGATGTGGTGAGGTTTATATGTGAGGGAGAAGGAGAATCAAGTTCTTCACCGTCAATCTCTATTTTTGTCGGCTGTTTATGGGTGTCTCACTAGAATAGATAAATCGAATATAGAAACACAAAATTAAAGGTTAGTTAACAACATAGTTTTAAATTTTTCAGTTTTGATAATGTAGGGTTTATTATTTTTGAAATTACTATGTAGGGCTTTTAGAATTTCATAGATGAAGATGTTATTTTAGGATGATAAAAAGGGTTATCTTGCTTTGGATAACTTCTATTAGGGTGCTCAATAATTAGTAAATAATTACGGTACGACTCAATAGTTTTACGTGACAAGAATTTGACATGATAGTAAGTGAAAATACACAAATACTCTTGTCATTAGCTGAAAAAAAAAAAACAAAATTCAAGTTTAGGAAATCTAGTACCAGAGATGTGGTGAGGTTTATATGTGAGGGAGAAGGAGAATCAAGTTCTTCACCGTCAATCTCCATTTTCGTCGCTGTTCATGGGTGTCTCACTAGAATAGATAAATCGAATATAGAAACACAAAATTGAAGGTTAGTTAACAACATAGTTTTAAATTTTTCAGTTTTGATAATGTAGGGTTTATTATTTTTGAAATTACTATGTAGGGCTTTTAGAATTTCATAGATGAAGATGTTATTTTAGGATGATAAAAAGGGTTATCTTGCTTTGGATAACTTCTATTAGGGTGCTCAATAATTAGTAAATAATTACGGTACGACTCAATAGTTTCACGTGGCAAGAATTTGACATGATAGTAAGTGAAAATACACAAATACTCTTGTCATTAGCTGAAAAAAAAAAAACAAAATTCAAGTTTAGGAAATCTAGTACCAGAGATGTGGTGAGGTTTATATGTGAGGGAGAAGGAGAATCAAGTTCTTCACCGTCAATCTCCATTTTCGTCGGCTGTTCATGGGTGTCTCACTAGAATAGATAAATCGAATATAGAAACACAAAATTGAAGGTTAGTTAACAACATAGTTTTAAATTTTTCAGTTTTGATAATGTAGGGTTTATTATTTTTGAAATTACTATGTAGGGCTTTTAGAATTTCATAGATAAAGATGTTATTTTAGGATGATAAAAAGGGTTATCTTGCTTTGGATAACTTCTATTAGGGTGCTCAATAATTAGTAAATAATTACGGTACGACTCAATAGTTTCACGTGACAAGAATTTGACATGATAGTAAGTGAAAATACACAAATACTCTTGTCATTAGCTAGAAAAAAAAAAACAAAATTCAAGTTTAGGAAATCTAGTACCAGAGATGTGGTGAGATTTATATGTGAGGGAGAAGGAGAATCAAGTTCTTTACCGTCAATCTCCATTTTCGTCGGCTGTTCATGGGTGTCTCACTAGAATAGATAAATCGAATATAGAAACACAAAATTGAAGGTTAGTTAACAACATAGTTTTAAATTTTTCAATTTTGATAATGTAGGGTTTATTACTTTTGAAATTACTATGTAGGGCTTTTAGAATTTTCATAGATGAAGATGTTATTTTAGGATGATAAAAAGGGTTATCTTGCTTTGGATAACTTCTATTAGGGTGCTCAATAATTAGTAAATAATTACGGTACGAACTCAATAGTTTCACGTGGCAAGAATTTGACATGATAGTAAGTGAAAATACACAAATACTCTTGTCATTAGCTGAAAAAAAAAAGTAACAAAATTCAAGTTTAGGAAATCTAGTACCAGAGATGTGGTGAGGTTTATATGTGAGGAGAGAAGGAGAATCAAGTTCTTCACCGTCAATCTCCATTTTCGTCGGCTGTTCATGGGTGGTCTCACTAGAATAGATAAATCGAATATAGAAAACACAAAATTGAAGGTTAGTTAACAACATAGTTTTAAAATTTTTTCAGTTTTGATAATGTAGGGTTTATTACTTTTGAAATTACTATGTAGGGCTTTTAGGTAATTTCATAGATGAAGATGTCTATTTTAGGATGATAAAAAGGGTTATCTTGCTTTGGATAACTTCTATTAGGTCGCTAGTCTAGACTTCTAGACTTATTTGGTTCAAAAGTTGAGAACTTACATAATTGGTTGGGTTTTACAAAGTATTATATTATTTTAATGAGGGAAACGTGCGCGTGTGTGTGAGTTTTTACAAAGTATTATATTATATTAATGATGAAACGTGTGTGTATTTTCCTCTAGGATGTCACCTATATTGGAAATAAAAATAAATTAAGTTGACCATTTCAAGACTAAGGTGTCAACAGTGTTCGAAATGAAAACAATTAAGAATATTCAAGAGTGTCTTTGCAAGAATCAGAATCAAATAGCCTTTTGTTTAGAAAAATGCATTTGTTAGATATGTCTATGTGGTTTAAAACTGCGAGAACAAGGTGTGTAGATTCTTTATGGAGGAGTTTGCACTAGTTAGTGGTTTGACCAATACATACAATATAGATGGCAATGGCAGCACTAGATTGTATGAGTTAATGGATGGCCTTAAAAGATGCACCACCTCTAAGTTAGGAAGACTTGTTTATGAATTCCACATTAAACTAATGATAGAAAAATTGTAAAGGTTGTTATGTACTACTTTTTAAAGTTTGTTCTTCTAAGGAAGGATCCTAAAATTAAGGTGCAACCTAAACACGTACAATCTAGTGCTGCCAATTGATGTCGCTTGCAAGACCAATCTCTCAGTAAATTAATACTCAATAAACTTATGAATTTGGTAACATCCTTGGCCTCCCTCAAAACACATTTAAACATTCTACAATGTCAGTTGCCATTATACAACGTCTTCCAACAAAGTGAGCACAAGGCCATTTATCATACCCATATTCAGATACGTACTAAGCAATGTATGGATTCATCATGTTTATCTCATTTCATGACATTGTCAAAATTAAGAAACACAATATAACTTTGTAGCGTGTACGAGAATTTTGTATATATCAACTTTTTTAAAATTTAACATCATATTTTGGCCTGAAACATGCATTATAAATATTCCGTGGCTTGCATCTAGAAGCACCATGTCAACACCCCTTTTTATGCTTCCATTATGATCTAAAATAAAAACCAAACTTTTGACATTGCAAATTGAATCCCTTAGTTTTGATTAAGGCCACTCCCATGATACATCATTTCTTGCTATCACCAACACCAAATGCAAGTAGAATACTGGATATGCAAGTGGATATATTTTATTGTTATCATTCATGCATGAATCACAGACACGGTTCTTTTATATTCAAACATGGTTCTTGTATATTTCCCTTTTAGAAATGTGCCATAGATTGCAATTACTAGTCTAATAACAAAACTGAAACCCTTTGAGGCAACTACCAATAGCCATAAATAAATGAGTGAATTGATTTTAAACTATCAAACTTAATAAAATTACGAGTAGTAAAAGTTCATTTAGTCTTTATATTTTTATTGTTAGTGCCTGTTTAGTCCCTATATTTTTAAAAGGACCTCAAAAACATCTATATGTTAAATTATTGATACTCTTGCCATTATCTTTTGTTCCTTTTGGTTCGATTTTATAATATTACCCCTCTTAAAATAACGTTTCTCTTTATTTTACATTAATACATAAGAAAAAATTAAATTACCAATTTAACTCCAAAAATAAAATAGAAACAAAAAGAATATATATTAATTTTTGTGGAACACTCTATTAGGGAACTTAATATATTAATTCTTTAATTAATGTCCAAAAAATTGGTAGTTTAATTTTATTTACAAATTTTTTTTGGACATACGTGAGCTTTCACAAAAATTAATATATATTTTTTTATCTTTAATTTATTTTTAGGAATTAAATTTGGTAATTTTCATTTTAGTAATGTCACAAAAAAAAATTATTGTAAAATGATAACATTACAAAAGCAAGTCAAAATGAACAAAAAAGTAATGGTATGGGTGTCCATAGTTTAACGGATGGGAAATTTTGAGATATTTTTAAAAATATAGGAACCAAAACAAGTATTAACCTCATAATATAAGGACTAAACAAGTTTTTTACCCAAAGTACGAGAATCAACATTTTTATTTTTAAATCATTTTCAAACCCCTAGCAAGCGTCTTTGCATGCTCCCTCGCACTATATGCTTTATGGTAACTAATATTATAACATAAATGTTTTTGCAAGTCTCTCCTAATCTCCTTTACTTTCAATGCTGATAAAGTTCTGTCAAATTTATATTAAATTGTATGCCCAATCAATTTCATAGATGCATGTAGATGATCTCTTTCATCCACACTAATAAAACATTTATGCTTATTACGATACATTCAAATTTGAAAGTACTTGAATCCTTCATTTTTGTAGCACGAATACTTTAATGACAGTTGTTATCTATATAAGTAACAATCAAAATATTCTTACTAGACTTATCTGTTTTAAACTCATACTGCTTTTGTAAAGCACACTTACAAAGCAAGTTTATAAAGCCTCGCTTGCCACTCTTCTTTTGATGCAAACAACACATTTACGATGAAACCATCACTGTCACAAACAACTTCATTTTTCATATTGTTGTAAATACAATTATATACATCATTAGTACTCGCGACATTACTACTTGCAAGAAAACTAAATTTACTGTTAGGCATATAACTATTGTTGGTGGTTGGCTCATTCATAGGCTTTGTACTGGGTACATTTTCTTGTGGTAAACCGGATCTAAGAGAGAAATGTTTGCAGCTGATCTCGCCTCATAGATTGTTAATACACCATCATTGGAAAGAGTTGATAGCACAAATATTGGATAGGCGTAACTCTCCTCACATGAACTATAATGTTGACTATCCTCTCCACTTAAATTTGTTTGTAGTATGGAAGTAGTTAACTTATATTGATATGTGACATAAAAAGGTGTTTTGTATGTGATAACACTAAGATTTTTTATGCCAAAAAAAAAAAAAAATTGCACATCATCATTTGAAATAATTACCCCAGGTGGAATCAAATATGCGAATTGCATTTGAACTTCATAATAATTTCTTACTTTGAAATGCCAATTTTAATAGTTCGAGCCACCTTTTCAAGCAATTGCGAATATGTTAAAGAAGGATGCACTATTGTTCCTTTTGTGGCTAAGGCATTGAATTTGTATTCATTGACTTGATTAATCTACTCACCATTGTACAAGACAATACTACATACCAAATCCATTTACTTGATAACATGTGACATCAGAATAAGAATATTAACAAAAATAATTTTTGTTAAAAGTTCCATACCCTAGATTTAAGTCCTAAACTTCTAAACTTATTGACATGCCTAGACATCTAGAAGTCTAGAATGCGATTCGGAACCAAGAATCTAAGAAACTTAACTATTACAGATCAAATACAATAAATTTGACGGGAAAAATGATAAATAAAATGTATATTTAAGTATAATATATCACATTTTACCCAAAAAAAAAAAACCGAAATCACAAAATCCAACTTTTTTTTTATTATGGGTAAACATCAAAACCTACCAAAATTTCATAGAGCCTAGTCCTATTACCGTTATCATATTTGTATAAAGCATGTATAATTTTGTCCTATATAAATAAAATAGCCCAGTCGCCAACCCGACCAACCGTGTAACAGCACAAAACGCACCAAATTAATTAGTGCGGGTTGGATTGAGCAATTCAAATAGACTAAAAAATGTCAATCCACCAACCCGCATAACTTCTTTTATGAAACAAATCGAACTCTTCCCCTTTTCCCCATTAAAAGTTTATAAAATAACCTCTTTTTTCTTATTCATTATTATGCTTTCACCCATTATATTTATCCCTTCTTCATATACTCTATTCAATTGTGATTTCATGGAAGGAAATTGTTGATCCGGTGAGGGACGGTAATGAGTCAAATCGGGTGCAGGTTTATTGTTAATACATACAAAACCCTATACCTACAAAGAGATTAAATGACCAACTCGTATCATGCCACTGTGGGTTCTGGTTATTTTGAAAATTTCCTTCCTATGGATTTGAATAACTATCAAACCAGCACTAGTTTCCAACGGATTTTTTGCTGTTTTACTCAACATAACCAATATAAATCGTAGCCAAACAGCTGAAATTACTTCTTGCATTTTAAGCTTTACTTATCATCAATAGATCTTGTCTCTTCATACAATGCAACGGGTGAGCAAACCGAAGTTTAATTAATTCCAAATCATGCAGTAGGAAAAAAATTGATATATTAAAGGATAACAGTTGCAATAGGAGCTGAAAGTGTTAATTCTATTTGCTTTGGATTTTAAATCTATCTAATGTACAGTAGCCAAACCTATATAATTTGCTACCTTCTTTACCTTTGTATTTTGTTTGCTATATAAAACATAATGCGATCATAAAGCGAAACTTTTTTTTTCATTGTTTCCCCTTTCTAATGATTGTCCTCTTCAAGTAGTTGTTTAAATATTAACAATTGGAAGCTTTTACATGAAATTAGGACATTGAATGATACATAGTGAAAACAAAATTGATGGTTGGGGTTGACAATTAGACAAACTGATATACAAAATTACTTGAATATAAATCAAAACTTGATTAGAATGACAGCAGAGGGAGCAGGTTAGTTTTAGGAAATTAGGATTAGGTCTAACATTTTTTTTTAAACTCATTTTCATGTTTAATCATTAAAAGTAATTTTCATTAAGAATGTTAGCCGAATGAGAACTAAAGACAACCATGATTCAATTTTAATTTACAAAGGTCTTTAAAATTTGGCAATCAACCAAAACTATATAATATAAATTTAGCTTTAAAAAATCTATATATATATAGACAGAGAGGGAGGGCCTTTTGACTTAAAAAATTTTGGATTATTTTTGTTATAAATTTTGAGCCATTGATGATTTTACACAATCCAAAGGTTGATTTTAAATTGATGTTATTTAAAAAAAAATCTAACTTCTAAATTGGATTGTATACAAGACTAAGGGCTTAAAATATAGTTAAGGGTCCCTAATTAGAAGCTCATTACATATATAGAATTACGATCTAATAAGAGATCCCACACTTTTATTTAAAGTGTAGGATCTCAATTTCGACCATTAAATTCAAATTCAATGGCTTCAACCAAGGTCCCTCACTTTATAATATATATAATTCCTTTCATCTATAGGAAATCTATAGAAGACAATTTAATTGGTTAATTAGCCTCTGAAATATTAGCTATGTAACCCAAGAGGGAGGTGAATTGGGTTTTAAAAACTTAAACAAATAAAAACAAAAAACAACTCAAACTAACGCCTTACAGATTTCGATAAAGATAAATTTAACAATTAACAAATGTAAAGAGATAAGGTAAAAGAGAGCAAATACAATAATTTTACGTGATTTGGCAAACTCTGCCTACATCCACACCTTCAATTGTATCGGGTTTGAGAATTCCACTAAACAAGCCTTACACCCTAAGGCTTCAAAATCTTTACAATTGACTTTTAAGGTGTCAATCAACCTTTACAACAAGAGGTTTTCCCAAACCTCTTAACCCCCACATTTACAATCACTCAAATATGATATAGAAATCAAGATTGCAAAGAAATTTTCCTCACACAATGTGTGTGTTTACAAATAAAAGCTCAAAGTGTGATTTGATAAAAGAATACAAGTTTAAAGCGCAAGACACGTTGAATACTTAATAGCAAGCTCAATGATAATTGTTGAATCCTACTCATTTAAATTTGATTAAGCCCTTTTATAGTTGGAGCTGAAACCTAGCTATTATTAACTTTCTGCACATAGTTGGATCGCTGTTTTGACTTGAGTGAGTGACCATAATCCTATAATTTCAAATTGTTAACGTTGTATAGGTAAACAAGTGCTACAAATATGTTTTAATACTAGCACAACCAATATTGTGAATAGTAATCCTATACATTTCCTATATATAATTTTTCAGTGCCAAGATAAATTGAGTATTAAGAAAAAGATACATGTATCAAAGTCAATGTAACAAGTTAGTCAGTAACACTACCATAACTAGCCAATGGTGCAAAAACAGAAGTGTTACAGGAATTCCAACATTTCTAGATACATATTAGTTGTTGCAACTCCATGAAGAGCACCATTGTGGTTGCGATTAACCTCTTGAATCTCTATAGGACTTTAAGGCTACATAAAGCTTGGATTCTAATAGGCAACATAACCATGAAAAAAATTATTCTTTCTAGGATAAGCTGGTCCTAAACCAATAGAATTATTATAACCAAAACGTCTTCTAAAGCTATTCTAACCATTTCTAGTAAAAGCCTTGTAATTTTGACCTCTTTTAGGCCTAATCCCGCCAAAGCCTTTGTTTCTAGGAACAAAACCTTGATTGATCTTATTTCTACACTTATATACCCCATATCAAGGAATGAAATAAATTTGACAGATAATTTCTTTACCAGTACTAAAATTAGTACCAAAGACAAGATAGTTTTTTTACCAGTACTAAAATTAGTACCAAAGACAAGATAGTTTCTTTACTAATACTAAAACCAATACCAAAGACATCTTTATTACCTTCATAACCTCCAAAGTTTCCAAAACTAGCATTCTTTTATATAGCATAACCAAATTTGCTATAGTTCTTTCCTTTTTTTTCCTTTACTCATCTCCAATCTAATTTCATGACTAAGCATACTTCTTCAACATTAAGTTGTTCTTTCTCAAGACTAGTAAGTATATTTGTCACAAGAGATTCATAGCTATCATCTAATCCAATAAGCAAATGCATGATCAATTCATTAGAAGGAAAAACATTACCTTTAATAGTCAAGCTATCAACAATTTTCTTCATCTAATTAAAGTAATCACTTATAGATAGAGAACTTTTCTTACTTGATTGAATTTGCATCTTTAAATGCATATACCTTACCTTAGATTGTGACATTAAAATCTCAACAAGCGTCTCCCACAATTCAAGAGATGTTTCACAGTGAATCACTGTGATCAGTACATTATTCACAATTCATGAAAGTATCGAGCTTTACAGAAGTTTATTTGTCTTCACCTATGTTACGTACTTTGGATTCTTTTACCTTGAGCCTTGAGCTCTATATCTGCTTGACTCTCTAGTTGATACAATAAGGAAAAGATTTGGACACACATTGTCACCATTAATGAAACCTTCAAGTCCATTAGCTATGATAGATGCACGAACTTGAGCTTTTCACACAAAATAGTTTGATCAATCAAGTTTGATAGGTTGAATGAAGTTGAGAGAAATTGAAGAAGAAGTTATTTTATTTGAATTTGACATATTTGATGGCTCTGATTCCATATTAGAGTTTATAAGCTTGTATGAATTGTAAGAAAAATGAGAGAAAATGATTAAGAAGAATATGAATGAATCTAGAATTTTATTGAATGAATCTAATCTATGCAATCTGAGCTAGTATAGCTTTATTTATAGTACTTTACAAATAATAACTAACTTCAATCTAGCAACAAAATTACTAAGTAGCTTAATCCTTTGAATAATTACAATTAGGCAGCTGGGAATCTACATCGTCATGTGCTTCAAATTAGCTTTTCACATTTTGTGCATCTATCTTGACACAAGTGTCAACCCATTAGCATACATCATCATTCACCAAGCCAGCTCATTAGCACACATCAACATCAACAGTAATAGCTTAACACTACCACCAAAAATTTTAAGATTTCACCACTTATTTCAACTAATTTCATATTTGGTTGAAATTAAACTTCTATCATCATTTGTGTAACATTATGGACACAATAATAATGTATTTCTAACAATATTAATAAAATTATTGAAAAGATTTTTACAATTTTTATAATAACTTGCTATCATTGAAAATGATATTGGCGCCATTAATTTTTGCCAAAAAAAGGTATTAGCTTTCAATTATTAAGTTATTTTCTACAGTTACTTCTCCATTGAAAAAATGGGATATCAATTTATTCTTTTAGCGAATAACTAATTTTTACAATCGAAGATAATCAAAATTTCGATTAAATTTTTGCTGCAATTGGTAATGTTTGTAGAAAAAGACCATTTTTTTTTATATTGTTAGGTAAATTCTGAAAACAAGTAGGAACCAAAGAATTCTATCTTAGAAGAGAAAACAACATTCACGAAAAATAACAAATTAAGCCCGGAATTCTAGAACAAATTAATACTACATTTACTGTGTCATTTTAAAGGTTTAAGTTGCATAGAATACACAAAGTTCCCAATCCAAACCAACTTCCGCAATTACAAATTAATTGTTGTTAATTTTTAGGGAGTGTCCACAAATCCGTTCCCTTTAATAATTTACTTCACCTCTTCTCTTAGGGTCAATATCGGCACCTTTATTTATCATTAAAAGAGTAAAAAGAAACAGTTAAAAGATTATTACATGTGCTTGATGTTTATTATGATGCTTAATTATGAATAATCGTAGTCATGAATAATGCAACTTGTTTAACGTTTCTTGTTTTAATTAGCTGATTTTTTATGTTGGTCATGTTGGAGATTGAAAGTTTACAAGTCATAAATAAGAATTATTAAAAAGATTGAACTTTTGTATTTAGTTTCAAAAGGATTTGTAATTTGAGACTTATTACTAATTTGATATTAGAATTTGATATTGGTCAAAATATTTTATATTATCAATTTTAATTTCAAACTATATATATTATTTCAATTAAAAAATGAAACATCCAAGGTTAAACACATTCATATGGATAAAATTCGTATCCATATCCAGCTAGCATCTAAAAATAGATATGAATTGGATGTGGATATCGTAAAGAATTATGGCTATGCATATGGATAGTAATATTAGTATTGAGCCAAATATTTGACATCTTATTTATTTTTGTATAAGTTTAGTATTGAACTTTAGGATGTAAAAACTGAGAAGAAAATAAAAAAAACGATCCACAGATTTTTATTTTCAAAATAAGCCTATCAAATAATGTAGACCGCATATCAATTTCTTTTTCATCTTTAGGATGAAAAATATTTTCAAGTTTAATGGTTTGCTGAGAAATTGATATCTATAATCATACTAAATATGGGTGAATAATTTTTTAGGGATATTTAATAATTAAAAAAAAGTATTTAAATATGGGTATACAAAGAAAATTTATGGGTTCAAATGAGTGCACACTTTAGTAAATGGAGTAATAACGTCACGTTTGCTTCTTTTATTTTGTCAAGAGACGAATTAAATACACAATTAATGTATTCTGGGTCTGAGTGACTGAAAATGATCTAAAAGAAATTTATAAATCATTAGATAGGCATTAATAGGTGTGGTGATCCCCGAACAAATTTTCTAAATCCATTCCACTTCTAAAGATAATTGCAATAAGTTTAAAATATTTTTAGAAAGTAAAAGAAAAAAAAGAAGTTTGAAGATTATTTGGTCAAATAAAATTTAATAACTAAACTATTAGATACAAGAGCTCATGTTTCTTGGGTAAATTAGTCATTTAAATTATTAAGATAAAATAGTAAATTAAACTTATGTTAAAGTAACCTTAATGGTCAAAGAAATCAAAATTAAAAAAAAATTATGAGAATAATGTAATGGATTAATTATCAAAAATTTTGTTAATTTGTGTATTTAAAAAAAAAATTGAACTTATTACAATTATTTCCTAGAAGTGGGTTCCTTTTTTTTCCGTCTTTTTGTAATAATTCCCCAATTCCAAGCACGGAGTTTTTAATTAAATATGTCTTAAAAGTAGGATATTTAGTTAAATATACCCCATGCTTGAAAATTATTCTAGATATACCTTTTTATGTGGTACATTGTCTAAATATCCCTAAAGAAAAATATAAAACACACACAACTCACAACACTCTTTACTTCTCACTCTATTGGTTCGTGTGTGTTAATATATTTTTTCAATTATTATGGCACCTTATCATTCTATTGGTTCAAAAAATATATTTTTTTCACTATATATATCATTTTACTATTATTGGATTATAGTCGTGTGTGTTAATAAGTTACACGACTACTAGCGTGTACGATAAACTTACATACTATAATTGTGTGTATATATATAAAATGTTCCAATTGTTATGAGATCCCAACATTTTTTTAAGAAGAAATATGTCCTCTGATTATTTACTGAGTCATGTATTTTTACAACTTACACGACTTCTGTCATGTATGTATGAATTTATATGACAACAATCGTGCAAGTTTGAAAGGTATAGTAGTTGTTATGACACCTAGCATTCTGTTAGTACAAAGATTACAGTTATATTTTATTAAATATATCATCTGACTGTTTACAGAACTATAGTTGTGTAGTTTAGCAAGTTACACAACTATTGTTGTGTAAACTATCAATTACACGACGTCAGTCGTGTAAATAGGTAGACAGATCCATACTTCGTTATAAATCTTGTTTGATTTTATTTTTGTATTTGTTGTATAATCAACTGTTGTATTATTACAGGAAATGACTTCAGTACGTGTGCCTATTATGTTTTGTGGTGAATAGATTGAGCAAAACGGCCATTATAAATTTAATAGTACAAAGGCAAGAGGGATCATGGTGCCCCGTTCTACAACGTATGCACAATTGATAGAAAAAGTATCTCGGGTTATTTGTATTGATATTTCTGAATTTGACATTGAAATGAAGTTCAAGCTCAAAACATTCGATCCAATGCCGCCCATTCCAATTATGAATGATGATGATGTAGATTATTTTCTAAAGGAAACAATTAGTGGAGCTGAGTTGAAGATTCCTCTTTGCATTACCTACCAAAGAAAACAGATTTTGGTGACCCCTATTACTCATGTGGACCCTAATTTCGGGCCAAATAGCTGTCCAAAGAAACCTGTTGAGCCATATGTCGAAGGTGAAGGTTTAAGCCCAAACAATTTTGTTGCTGAAGATCAGTCAATATTCAAATTTGTTCTTGAAACACAACTCAATGATAGAAGAAGGTCAAATGAGGAAAATGTGAATGTTATTATTCATGATGATGTTGATGGGATAACAGTTAGTGATCCAACACTGGGGAATGTAGCACATTCCAATAATAGATATATGCCTAGAGTTAATTTGTTTGCATGCAGCAGTTCATTCGACACTGATAACTCGCATTCTAATACTATTAACTTGTCATCTATAGAAGTTGTTGGTGATAGTGATTGGTTAATGGGAAAAAGGTTTTTAGCTCGAAAAAAAGAGTTGCAACAAGTGCTTTTTATGGAAGATCTAAGGAAAAATTTTGAGTTTAAAACCTTCAAGTCAGGGAAGAATATTCTTGTTGTTAAGTGTACTAACGATACTTGTAAGTGGCGACTTCGTGCTATGAAGTTTAGAAGTTTGAATATGTTTAAAATCACAAAGTACTATAGTGTCCATAGTTGTGCACTTGATGTCCGTAAGAGAGATCATCGTCATGCTTCATTTAAACTTATCGGACATAAGATTTGTCATAAGTTTGATGGTGCTTCATCCTCATATAGACCTGGTGATATCAGAGAAGATTTTCAGAAACAGTTTGGGTATGAAATAAGTTATCACAAGGCATGTAAAGTAAGAGAATATGCAATGGAGAAAGTTAAAGGCACGCCTGAGGATTCATTCAAGTTACTCCCTTTATACATGGAAATGTTAAAGAAGAAAAATTCAGGCACCTGCACGTTTCTTGAAGTTGACAGTGCAAATAACTTTAAATATTTTTTTATGGCAATTGGGAGTTGTATACATGGATTTATTTCATCAATAAGGCTAGTCATTGCAATTGATGGCACGTTCTTGATGGTAACAATCAACTTTATCCTATTGCATTTTGTGTTGGTGACAGTGAG
This sequence comes from Citrus maxima, assembly GCA_029641205.1. NCBI lineage: Eukaryota > Viridiplantae > Streptophyta > Magnoliopsida > Sapindales > Rutaceae > Citrus > Citrus maxima. Next base: position 21,064,741 of record CM056369.1, read on the forward strand.
AATGATGCATCATGGGGATGGTTTCTAATGAAGTTAAAAGTAGCAATAAATAAAGTTCCTAATTTGGTTTTCATTTCTAATAGGCACCCAAGTATCTAAAAAAATGTTAACATCGCATTCCCAAATGTTGCATATGGTATTTGTATGCACCACTTAAAGCAAAACTTACGAGCTAAGTTTAAAGAAATCGAGGTAGGTGCAATTGTTGAACTAACTGCAAAAGCTTATCGACCACAACATTTTAATTACTTTATGAATGAGATATAAAAGGTCGATGAAAAAGTTGTAAAATGTCTTCAAGATGCAGGGTATAAGAAGTGGGCTCGTTCTCATTTTGATGGGTTGCGTTATAGTATTATGACAACAAACATATATAGCAGAATCCATGAATTCTGTTCTTAAAAACCTCCAACAGTTGCCTATTCACAAGTTATTAGATTCGATCATTGATAAGCTACGGGAGTGGTTTTGTGATAGGCGAGAAGAGGCAGTTAATTGTCACACACGACTTACAAAATGGGTTGAAAAAGAGTTGTTAACAAAATTTAAGAATTCTCATACATATAAAGTGGTGACACTAAATATGTATGAGTTTATTGTTAAAGACGGTGACCTTAATGGTCATGTCAACATTCTTGACAAGACATGCAGTTGTCGGGAATTTCAACTCGATCAACTACCTTGTGAACATGCATTAGCTGTTTGTAGGTATCGAGAAACATTGTTTGTATATGATATGTGTTCTCATTACTATTCCAGTGAAGCATGGGTTGCAGCATACGCAGAAACAATATATCATGTTGGCATAGAAGAAGAATGGGAGGTTTCAGAAGAAGTGCAGAGTAATGAGGTTTTGGCCCCTGTGGAAAAGCGGAAAAAGGTTCGGCCATAACAAATTAGGATAACATTACAAGGCGAAGAAAAGTTGCGCCGTAAGTGTGGTAGGTGTGGTTCTTGAGGACATAATCGACTAACTTGCAATGCACCAATCCCACTGTCTAACAATGAGCCCGTAGTTAGACCGAATGAAACATAAACAAGCACATGTACTACTATGAACCTTATATACTTGTTATTTTTTGTTGTTTTAATTTTTTTAATATCTTTCATATTTAGTGATAAATTTCTACCTTTTTGTTTCGCAGAGGAATAAACGTGTTTATGTGGCTTTCTAAGAATAAGTATTGAAGGGAGGCGACCAGAGGCTTATAAAATATGGACCGAGTGTTTGGGTTGAAGATGCCAAAAATTTATGATGAATGTTAAACAATTTCTATTGTATTATGACTTATTTATTATTTCAATAAGTATTGGATTTATGTTATTTGATAGGCAACCAAACTACAGTTAGTTTCATTTATTTGAAGTTTGATATGTTAAAGTCTATATTGATTGTGTCATCAATATAATGAATGATTGAAAAGAGTTTTTATTCTGTGCACATACCCGAGTACAATCGTGTATTTTGGCTGTTACAGAACTGGTCATGTTTATTTCTAAATACCCGACTGCAGTCGTGTATTTGTGCAAATACTCAACTGCAGTCGTGTATTTTCTCACAGAGAGCTTGTCATATTTATTTTTAATTACTCGACTGCAGTCGTGTATTTTGTCACAGAGAGCTTGTCATGTTTATTTTTAAATACCCGACTACAGTCGTGTATCTGTGCAAATACCCGACTGCAGTCGTGTATTTTCTCACAGAGAGCGTGTCATGTTTATTTGTCAATACCCGACTGCAGTTGTGTATCTGTGCAAATACCCGATTGCAGTCGTGTATTTTCTTATAGCGTATTCCCTGTGCATATATGGCAATCATGTTATATCACATAGATTGTACAAACTATCTTATATATTATTAATATAATTAACAAAGAAATAAAATATATTAATGTTGTCAAGTTATCTTTAATGACATCAAATATCAACAACATCCTCATCATAACTATTACATCTCATAATCCAAAAAATGACACTGCAAAGTTTTTTTTCCATGACCTATGCCTAAATAATTTGACAGCCAAGGCTTTTCGAAATTGTGTAACATGATCTTGTTGGCAATATGAATTGACATCAAGTCCATGGGTTAGGACCTCCAAGTAGCGCAACAAAAATGCTCCACAATCACCACTAAAAAAATTCATATAAATCAATTGTTAAAAATCATCATTCTTATTATTATGTTCAAAACATTATATATATAGTACATTGTTGGTGAATTTTTATAAGCAATAACTATTAATGCCAATGTGCAAGTATACACAACAAGTAATAAAGTGAAAAGTATTCAAGATCGTCTCCACAGAGATTGATGTTACTCAAAATGCTATAGCACTCACAATAACACAACTCAACTTGAAACAAACAATTGTCAAATAATTTCTATCGTACTCAATAATTGAAATAAGAACTAAATAAGACAATACAGTAATGAAATAAACTAGATTACATGTATTTAAGATTCAATTGAGATTGAGGTAGTTGAATGACCAAACTCTCCTTTGGGGTTGACTGTTTTTCATCAAATTAGTACTAATTGTTATGACCGGTGCTGCAACACTGGGCAGAGTTTATTTGCATCCTTAGCTATCGCATATTGGAAGTCTCATACCCTTAAATCTATTAACAATGACCAGTTGTTAATCTATTTATAGTACGGTATTATGGTCTTTAACCCTTCCACCCTACAAGGTGAACACCTATATCTAGTGTGTCACAAATCTTAACTTCAAGTATTGCCGTTATAGGATTCAAGATAACTTAATCCAGGAAACTCGACTTAAGAGCAAGTAATACTCTAATAATATCCGCTAAGACATGCCCTTTTACTGCTCTATCTTAACTGAAACTATTAAATGGGTGGTCAACCGAAATAACAGTTATATTCATAAAAACTACAAAAGTATAATGCTACTGCAATGCCATAACAACATATAGGAACAGTCAAGAACCCATTGGATTATTTGTCACTCAACTATAAATGAATTTAGTTCATATTCTGAATGAGAAAAGTAAACATAATTATATTGATCACGGAATACATCCAAACAATTAAAGGAAGAAAGATAATATAAGTTGAGCATGGTGAAAGACTAATGATCCTGCGCAGTTCTTCAATGATGCCGAACAGCACTCCTCAATCTTGATCTTCTTCTTCTTCTTGCTTTTGTAATTATTTTGATGATCATTCCTTGCTGCCCTTCTATGTGGTGCATGCCTCCTTTTTATATTGCAAATTAGGTTAAACCAAAGCTCATGAGCGTGCGTGTGTTTAAATTAGGAAACATGCATATCGCAATTTTATGGCTGACCCGCGCCTAAGTTTTCTCCCGCATTGCTCCCCGATTGCTACAACACTGGTTGCTCTAACAGTTGCTACAACCTTGCCTTATTCCCGATTGTGCTTTACTTCTTTTGTGTCCATATTCCTTCCTCCTCTTGCTCTTCTACTGCCTCAACATCCCCTCGTGAATTTAAAACCTACAATTATGCACCTATTTTTAGCACAAATTACTTTGATTCAAGCAAAACTTATTAAGACTCAACTAAAATGAATGTTTATGCAAAAGGTATCCAAAATGTAATGAAAACACCTTATTTGTTCTCTAAGTGATCTTGATTCAAGTCTAGAACTGATGTAATAACTCTCATTTCCTAGAGTTATCATACATACCCTGATTTTTGTTGCGGGATGTCACGCACTCGCACGATGGGCCAATGAGTTTTCGATATAATTTCACTACAGTCTGGATGTGTTTCGTGATACGCTATCTTCTAAAGTACTAGAGGTATCCTGTCTGCAACAGGCAGCAATTGTCTCACCAAAACTGAATCCTTTGTTAAGTCTATCATTGAGTCATAAATAGAAATCTTGCCCCCAAGTATATCGACCACACCGAGAACCCAATGATCATTCATGAATATTGACAAATACACCTACGAAATACAGACAATATTCTTAACAAGTAACGGCAAATATATCTACGAAATGCAGTAACTGTTTTTATCTACTTGCAGTGCATATGATGTAAAAAACTAAGCATACAATGTGAAACTTACAGTGGAAACGTTTTTCCAAAGAGTGGCACAGTCCAATTTTGCACTATTAGCATAATCAATGCAATAACAATTCTTTTACCACACCCTATTTGGGTCTCCGAGATACACCTTGTGTATGTCCCTTAAATTATTCTAGAAAATTTAACAATAATATATTAGCTGTTATTATTCTAAGAAGTTAAGGAGTAGGCTACAGAAAAATGACTATACCAGAAAATTACTGTCCATAATGGCACTAGCTTGTCCATTCCGAGTCGGAGCCTTGGACATTTATTTCCTTAAGTAGTAGCAGCCAATGTCGATGTGCCGAACATAAAGTGTGAAATAAGTAAAAAAAATTATAAATATTTATCGTAATAATCACAACAAAATTTATGACTTACGAGATTAGACAACCACATGTCCGATGTGTATAATTTACGGAAAAATTCACGGTTAACCTCCATAAGAGTCAAATCGATATATTTACTGCATATAATCGATTATAAAATTAGTAAAACTATTAAATAAACATACAATATAATTATCTGGAGTTCAAAAAAAATTAATATTATAATATGAGATAACTCACGGCTCTTTTTTATCATATTTTATGTCCATCCATCGCTGCAGCTCCAATAACTCATCTTGGAGTATAGGGAACACACTTCGAAGCTCTTTGTCTCCTGAGGGTGCACCTCAACATCCGTCGTCTCTCGCGGCTTCTTTAAAGGATTAGTGTACAGTGTCCGTAAATAAGTGGAAGTTTTCATATCCTTTCTCTTCTGTAAATTGTACACCAATCTACAATCTTTTTCTTGCGTTGAGACGATAATAGGATCCTCCTCTGTACCATGAGAATCATCTGCCGTCATCATGTCTGTAGCACTTTCTGTACTACAAATATTGACAAGCGTCTCCAAAGGTTGTTGCATAGGTGACTGACCTGATGCGACGTCCATGGGATTGTTCATAGGTTGTAGACATAACAACTAAATTGTTAGAGAATTAAATAAACATATATACTAAATGAAAAAATATTAATACTTTTATATATCAAACCTTAAAATCAACCCCATGAGGCTCTGAGGTTGAAGACTCCTCAAGTAACTGAATAAGCTTACTCAATTTACTGTCGATCACGTTAATATGATTGATTTTCCCCTCAATGTTATCAATTTTTGTGTCCATATTCTTCATGGTATTTTCCATCTTGGCAATATTTTCTTCAATGTTTTGGATGCGACAACCAAGATAATTAACCTTCTCCTCGGGAATAGAACCATCAAATGCACGGGAGGCATGTCAAGATGGACCACCCTGACATGTATAAAAAATTTCAAAATATTATATTAGCCTTGATGTAGTCGTGTACAGTCGTGTAGGGTATCCATTACACGACCACAGTCGAGTGAAGTATTTATTACCCGACTGTGGTCATGTACAGTAGAAAATGAAGTAGTGTAGCAAAAACATTGAAGCAAATATATATTTTTGAGGACTGAGGAATAAAAATAAAAATAACCATAAACTAAAATCATTTGATTCAATAGAAAATGAAACAAATATTACAACAACAAAGCAATCAAATCAAAAGTTCCAAAGTCGATGCTTATAAATAGGCTGCAACTTAGTATTTTTTTTTTCTAAGTAATGAACTTATTGGATAATAAATAAGTTAGTATCGCAGTATTTTGTTACTTACTCCCTTCATAACAGATATGCATAAATAGGTAAACAATTTATAGCATAATTTACAACATAGTTTAATAGAACAGTCACTTACCTTTTTTTTTGTGACCTCAGCTGGTATTGATGCTAATTCATTTAAATGTTCTGGAGGCAATGTTCTTGGAGCACTGGAGGTGGGTGCACCATCTGAATCACTATCATCAGGAAAACCATCAAAACTATTTAACTCACTATCATGTGATTCATTATCTTCATGTGAAGGATTTTCCTCTGGATGACTATCTGACTCAATAGCATTATCATTCTCTTCACCGATCTCTTGAAGCCACTCATCTTCACTAAAATAGCTCATGTAATACTTATTTGCCTCAACATCGCCGATAGCATGTAATTTTTCTATGAAAACCATCCTGAAGGCTTTTTTATTCAATACCTTCATTTGAATCTCTTCAAACTCTTTAGGCTTTGTTGATTTCCATCTCAAAATCCTTGGAAATAAATCACCATAACGCTTTGCACATTTATCACCGATGACGGAAACATCTTCATATGCCCACACCTGTATAATCAATGACACAATTTATTTTCAGCAAAAAAAATTGGTAAATTATAAATAGAAAGATGATGCTGACAACTATCGCTGGTATAATATGAATAGTATCATGGATTGAAATTAAGGAAGAAGTAGCTTATTGAAGCAATATATGAAAAATAAAGTAAATATTCTCAGTTTGGGAACAAGAACATTTTTAGGCAAAAAATGATTGAAGTAAAATAAAGAGCACTTATTCAACAACCCAATAAGCGATTAATAAATTAGTTTAGTTTTGTTACCATAAAAGTATGGGGGAAACCATGTACACTATACGTTGCTCCCTTGTATTTAGAATCCGCAGTTGACTTCTTCTTAGGCTTCGCCACACGCTCTGCAACGCCTTTTCTCAAACTAACAATGGTCATCTTGAAAGAAATGCGTCCCCAGGGAAATTCATTAAACTCTGTAAAATTATCCACAAGGAGTACATTAGTTTCATTTATATGATTTCTATTCTCCTTTCCAAGAACACGGACTCAACAAAATACAACATGGCCAGCTTGACCATTTTCATGTCATCACTTGACTTAGCCCGCAAGAACTTTGTACGAAGTTCATTTGTTGTGATTGCACAATTTCCATCTAGGAACTCATCAACTATTCTGTAATCATCATCATTATTTTCAGTATCGGGCTCATACGATGGACTGCAATCTAAGCCTGTCACCAAGGTAAACTCCTCCAATGAAAATCGAATATTTTTTTGTCCGATCCTAAACCACATTGCATTTACATCTGATTTCACTTCTCTCAATAATATGATGTGGAGTAACTGAGCAGAAAACTTTAACTCTTTCACATCCAAAAAATGACCGAAACAAGAACGCCTAAAAATATTTTTCTGTGCCTCAGAGAGTCTGTCTTTAATGTCCTTCACTGCCTCTAATGATGATCAGTTTGAAATCTTTGCTTTGAAGTATTCAGATTCCTTGATCTTCGGTTCCATCTGCATAAATACAAAAAAATTTATCAATCAATATATAAAATGATTGAAAAGTTGCATAATAATATATTTTAACTCAATCATAAAAATTACACGACATACCAGTCGAGTAAATCATTCATTGCACGACTACAGTCGAGTAAAACATGGATTGATCTACAATCTACTATATAAACCATAGATTCTTTGTAACATTGGAAATAAAGTGTTCATACCCGATGCATGTCCAGTGAAGAATTCTTTACAAATTACAGTTGAGTAAAAAACTAATTATGCGAATATAGTGGAGTAAAGTGTTCATACCCGACTACTGTCGAGTAAAGTATTCATCACACAACAACAGTCGTGTAAAGAATTATTTACACAACTATTGTCGAATAATGAATTCTTTACACGACTCCAGGGTAAAAGTCAGGTAAATAAATGCTTTACACAACTGTATTGGAGAATTCTTTACACGACTCCAGGGTAAAAGTCAGGTAAAGAAATTCTTTACACAACTGCATTGGAGGCTAGATTATAATAACAACTAAAAAAAGGAAATTGAGATGCAAATCACAAAAATAGACTACACATAGTATAATACAATTAATTAAACGAAATCAATAAAAAAATATAAACAAATTAATTGGATCTTCACGTAATTCAGCATGACAGTCCATCGTGCATAGGCATCTTTGTGTAGATGTTACTTGCAAATCAACATAAGTGACTTTTATTGGTATTCACCACCCGGACTTGTTTTCAAAGAAAAACATGGAATGAAGGCATAATTGTCAAATGCACTAACTTGCAGCTTCAACTGATGAATTAATTCACCCTTCTGTGACTCAAGTTGTCTAGCCAAACTGCTAACTCTCACTACTTTCTCCTTTAGATCCCTTATTTCGGCAGCCTTCTCTCTACACTCAACTTCTTTATCTCATAATGAGCATCTAATACCAATAGAAAAAATAACATTAAGTTAAATTCAATATAACATCAGACATATGCTAAAAAAGAATTAAACTCATTTATTTATCTCTCATAAACTCAAATTGAATAATAATAGCCGAAGCAACAGCAAAATATTTATGATAATTATGATTCTAATTGCAATCAAACTCAGTGTAACAATACAACAACACGACATCTTTAGATTATACTGTCTATTGGACTGAGTAGCTAGAGACATTAAGCTTTTGGCACAAGACTTTGTACACATTTCAATACCAGCTGCAAATGGTTTTTTCCAGGAAAATCAATAACTTGAGATTTGAAAGTTTCAAATTTTATTTTACATTAAAATAAAAAATTTGACTTTCTAAAAGTACCTGGAGGAGGAGACGCTGAAGGAGAGTGGGGGAATTGCAGCTACTGGTTTCCAGAGAAGCGGCGTCGTTTTATACCCAGAAAAATATATATTTTATAACTAGTGACTTCAGTTTGCATACTAAATTCACATTTGAAATTTATGAATGTAATTATGTAAACTTAATGACGAGATGTATCAACAGTGAACTGTTCAGCTCCTAAATCAACTTTAGTTATGACTATTTTATGTGATTTCAGCATTGAAGTATTTGCAGGTACTATACAGAGGCATTATAGTTCCCAATCAAGAATATGGAATTTGTCTCGACAACTTGAATAACAAATCTCTGTACTTCCCAATTTCAAAGTACTGGTAACAGAAACACATTTTGGCAGTAACATGTTGCATTAAAAGATATTCACACGCCAAAAAAAAATGCAGAATTTATCTCCATGTCTTCTCCGTAAGGTATTCAAACCAAGAATTATCATTATGATGATGATAAGAACCAATCACATCATAAGAATTACTAGTTGTCAGAAAAATACCAATAAAGGATAGCCAAGAAACAGATACTTACAAAAAATTGAATAAGAATGAACCAAATATATTGCTCTTACACATGATAAACAAACCAAGAATTGTATGGTACCTCTAGTGAGCCTCAAGGAACAACTAATTGGAAGTTCTATAAAATCCAGGATTACAGGTAACCTCCTCAACCTGCTTACTTTGAGACTGCAGTGGCATTTGCAGACAACGTCATAAAAAATTCTGCAGCTAATAAAAGTTTTGACTCTTCTCATACCATCAAAGAAAAAAAGAATAGAAAGGGATAACTATAAATATTAGAAAGCAGAGAACCATAACTAGAAGCACGCGACTTAAGCTCTATAAAGAGAATAAATAGTCACATAAGTTTGCAAAATCACATTCTTTCTTCATTTGCGTAATGAGTCCATTGGTGAATTTGGACGTTAAAACAGTATCAGTGAAAATCAGATAAGAACAAACAGAATACGCAATTTGATAACAAACTCATCTAACAATAACAAAAGGTCACTTATTTACTTAAATATCGAACCATATTAACAAATAAGAATCATAACGTGATTGGTCTCCAGAAGCACATTAGTATCTCCACCCCCCCCTTCTTTTAAAAAGTAATTCTACCCTGTCTCAATTAGAAATTGAAAATCTACTATGTTAGTTAGCACAAATTGTTTCCTCCATTTTCCAATCCTTTCAGTTAGAACTTCAGATATCATAAGCAATCAATAGATAATCATTCATAAAATACGGCTAAATCATACAAGTAGTAAAGAATTGAGAATGCATCCACTGAAGAAAGCTCACAAATCTTTCTTTTTTTGGGGGGGTGGTTTCCAATTTTTCCATAGTTCTCATCACTTTCTGACAAATTTGTAAACCACAAGTTACTCCTCTTTTTCTCTTTCCTAATCTAACATTATTAATCAAATAAAATGCAATGAATTTGTTCAATGACTTTATCACAACTTCATGAAATAATTTCAAAACAACTCCTAGTCTAGAAGTTCACTGAAAATGTAAAATATCTCTTCTGCAATGTTAAAAATTTGTATACAGTTGAGCTATTGAAAAGCTACTCTTGAATTCCGGAGTATGCCAGAACAATCATTTTCAAGATGAAGATACAACTCCTCATAGATGGAAAGCAAAATCCTAGTCCCACCTAACATTTCCACATATATTAAATTGATAAATTACCGTCAAAGCACAAGGGTTACAGTCAATTTCTCGTTTTACTTGTTTTGCCGCATTTCGGCTAGAGTGTCGAAGAGTTGTTGTAAAATGGCAGGGATTTGTAAAATGGAGGAGGAGACGCTGAAGGAGAGTGGGGGAATTCCAGCTACTGGTTTGCACAGAAGCGGCATCGTTTTACTTGTTTTGCTGCGTTTTAGCGAGAGTGTAGAAGAATTGTTGTAAAATAGCAGGGATTTGTAAAATAGAGGAGGAGAAATCCAGAAGAACAGGCTGAAGGAGACGCTGCTCATGAGAGAGAATTAGGGGTTTTGTTACACGATTGGTTGTGGTAGTTTGGTTGATTTAGTTTTTTCATTAGGGTAATTTCGTAACTGCATATTAGAAAAGGCATATATGAGGAATTTTTTAATATGGGGGTGTTTTTAGATAAATACCCTATTTTTTGGGTATACCACGGACAAATCCCTGTCCAAGCACACCCCTTTAAAATATAAAGATGTGTTATTTTGTAAATAAACCCATTGAATTAAAAATTAGGAGTATCCTAGTAGAAATTGATATTTCTACCTTTTGCCATCTGCACTCTTCCACAATTCCATGCTTTGCTTCCAAACTTGTTCGTTTAGTTTTTTTTTTTTTTTTTAACTAAGCAAAATATTCAATTAGTTTTAAACTTTTTCTTTGATCATTCCTACTTGTTAGAATAGTAAAATAAAACTAATGATATTTAAATAAAATATTGTCTCTAAATTATTAGTGGCATAACCAGAAAATCAAACTAGTGGAAAAAAGGGGAAATTTACAAAAATAACCTAATTTTTTTTGTAATTTTCACAAATGACCCCCCAAATGTTTTTCTATCAATATTAGACAAAAACCCTCTCAAGCGGCGAAAATACCCCTCCCACTTTCATCAAGCTTCCTCTCTCTCTCTCTCTCTCTCTATAACCAACGATTTCTCTCCCAAGGTGATCACTCATCGTTGGCGGCTTCCTGACTCCATCCTCGACAACTAACATCACCAAAATTTCGGCCAAGTTCTAAAACCAAAGATTAGTTAAAAAACCCTAGATTTTGAAGCATTTTCTATTCTTTTTTTATGTTGTCTTTTTTCGTTGTGTTGGTGATGGTGAGTGAAGATTAAAGTGTTTGTGATGTTGATTGCATGTGTAAAGTTGTTGGTGTGGTGCATGGGTGAAGATTGAAGTTGTCATGGGCTCGGTGCCGGCACCCATTTAGCAAAATCAGGTGCAACAGCGCGCCTGTCACATGAAATTGGTGCGACAGGGTGCCTGTCGCACTTATTTGGTGCGACAAGCAATTTCGTGCGACATGCAACCTGTCGCACAAGAGAGAGTTGCAGCTTGTCGCATCAATTTCGTGCGACAGGTTGCCTGTCACACCAATTTCATGCAACAGGTGCTTGTCGCACCAACATACAATCTCTCTGAACTCTCTTCTCGCACGAATTGAAGTTGACAAACACCTCTTTAACACTTGGTGATGCAAAAACAAAGTATAAACAATCTAAGAAATATTTTATCAAACACTTCATACGTAATATTTCTACAAACCCAATTTTCTTTCCTAGGTTTTGCCGTTGCCGGTGATGATTCTAGAGGGCAAGGCTACGTTTGGTTTGATAAAGAGGGAGAGAAGTTGTGTTTGGCTATGAACTAACATGGGTAATTTGGGGAAGAAACATTGTATTTGACTAGTTATGATAGAAAAAAATTTTAATGGTTAAATGTGAAAAATGACAAAATTATTTGGTTATTTTTGTAAATTTCCAAAAAAATGATTGATAAAAAATATAAAGAAAGAAAGATGTTAAAAGTCTTACCTCCTTACTTTTTTAATCTTATTTCTCCTTACACTTCTTAAGAAACCAAAGCTTTAAGAGAAGGCTGGCAAATCGTGAAGATTGAAGAGCAAATCTATGGTTTTGAATATTTTGTTATGTTTTCCTAGATAATAGAGATAATTTTGATGGTTTAATATTAAAATAATGTTAGGAATCTCAAAAGTTGATTCTGAATCCTTACGTAAGTCCCAATTGTTATTTATCATTCATCCATTGAACAGTGAGTTTTATAAATAATAAAATTAATATTTCCATCATCTAATAAATGACTATCATATCAGTTGGGAGTTGATTGTTTATATTCTTAACATTATTCCTAATGTTAAGTTGGGAATTTTAGCTAAATCATATCAAATATCCAACTAGATTCTAGGCTTTGTTTTTAATGGATACAATTGGGCTTTGGACATTTAAATTATGCAATTGGACAAATAAATTATAAATGGTGAGATTTGTTTGATTTTAAAATAAATTTGAACTTGAATTTGATGTATTTAATTAGTCTATGGAGACAAATTTGTGATTTCTAGTAATTTAATAAAGTATATCATCTGAATTTTTCAATTAAAATAGGGATAGCTGCTTCACTTATCTCTTAATGGCTCCGCCCTTGTAAATTATAATCATCTTTCCCATTTTTAAATCAGCCTAACTTTTGTATCTTAAAATCTACAATTTACACAAAGCCAGTAATATTTGATCTGAAAATTGATTAAAATATGTACAGCCTAACTTATAAACCAATTTAATTATCCCATGGACAATCAGAAAGAGAAGATTTTAGAGATTCAACAAACACCTTAGAACTCTTTTTTTAAGGAGTGGGAAATGGACTTAGATCCAATGCTAATCTGAACTATGCTCAACTATGAGAAAAAGGCATATAAACTTCTAAGATTTGGGAAAATGGTCATTAACGCCCCAAAGTTTTAGAGAAAGAATACCAAGAGTTCTTTTTTACTATTATACTCTTTATCTCTATTATCCCAAAAAATTGACTTTAAAATTTTTTATAAATACAAATATTATATAAATGATGTAATCTATACAGTAGACTAACAATGTTAACATATTTTAATATTTTAATTAATTTAAATACATATATCCTTATATTTATTTAATAATACATGTTTATTTATTGTCGGATTTTAAATAAATTTTTGCATTAAATACATTTTACAATTGAAATACATTTTACAATTGAAAAAATCTCACATACTGATAATGTTAAAATTATTGTTTTACATAATATTTAAAATAATTTTAATACATTTATTTTAATATTATGATTCCATTTATTATAAATTTACTTTAATATAATAAAATATATCTAATAGATGTATAATATTAAAATATTTTTTAAATATTGAAATTATTTTAAATGTATATATTATTGCATTTATTTTAATGTTATATTTCTTTTTATTATAAAACATTAGAGTCAATAGAAGTAAAAAAAAAAAAAACATTAGAGTCAATTCTTTTAGAATAATAGAGGTAAAGGATATTATGGTTAAAAGGAGGTCATAGTGTCCCTTTTAAAAAACGTAGGGTTGTCAATGACTATTTCTCTAAACTTAAGGGTGTAGATGTCCTTTTCTCGCTCAACTTTTCATAACATTCTGCCACATATATACATACGTATAACAATACAAGTGAAGATTTAATTAATTTTACATTTTTATTCAATAACCACTAATTATATCTTTCTAAAAAACTTAATAAAAAAGTCAGCTTAGCAGTGAATGAAAAATATAAAATATTTTGGAAAATAAGAAAAGAAGCATTTGCTTAACTATAAGATCTCATTATTTCATAGAAATTTCCAATTCATATTTTCTTCATTCAACAGAATTTTTTAATACAGACAAATCTCAATACGGCAGTTTGGGCCTGAAGGAGAAATTTGTAATTATGGAAACGTATGTGGATGGGGTGCTGTTAGTTGTTCCAGCTTAAAAAAAAAAAGAAAAAATGAAGAACGCACCCCAAAATTAATATAACATTATATTAAAAAATGGGGATTACATTACATACATCGGTTTTGGCGCCAAAATGAAATTAAATTTCCGTAACGCACCAATTTTCAAATTTGATTCTCGCTTTCTGTCTCTGCTCTCTTAAATTAAAAATCTTCGGGATCTCCAAATTTTCATAACAGCCGAGTAGTAGGAAGCAAAACGCATGCTTTCTCTTTAATCTTCTTCTTCTTGTGCCAACTCCTAATACCGGGCGCTGGGCTTCAACTTCCAGTGGAATTTGTTTGAAACGACAGATATGCCCTCACCCACTACTTGCGGTTCTCTGCTTCAGGAATTGCAGGTTTCATTTTCATTATCTATTTATTTATTTATTTACTTATTTTCATTATTTTCCTTAAATTTTAATTGCATGTTTGAGAATTTAATCGCACTTTGCCCTAATTTCAATGTTCAATTGATGCCGATTGTCATTTGCCTCAATTACACTACCAGATTTTAACTTTCAGTTTTGTGATTTGTTTGGCTGCTCAGATATTGATGGAAAAAGAAAAAAATTTGTAATCACGAGAGGAATTTTTTTTTTCTATTAATCATTTTTCTGCTATTACAATAGAAATTTTAGTAGGCTCCAGCATATGTATCTGCAAGAGTTTAGGCACATTTCTGTATATCTGAAATGCATCTCTCTTTGTTTATTTTATTTTATTTCTTTTTTCTTTCATTTGCAAATTATTGTAATTGATTCGGAGCTAGATTATATAGTTAAGTAGAAACATGAGTCATAAACATGCCCTAACTCTAGGGGATTCTTTCCGATTTCATAAATTGACCAATTTGTAGATTTTTTTTTTTTCAATTTTCATTCTTTTTTGTTTGTGGTCCTATTTCCACGGCAACTGCTTATTTTTAAGTTTATATGCTTATGTTGTTGATGTTGTGCTTTAGGTAATATGGGACGAAATTGGGGAGAGCGACAGTGAAAGGGATAAGATGCTGTTGGAACTTGAGCAGGAATGTCTTGATATTTACCGTAGAAAGGTTGAAAGAACTAGGAAGTACAAGGCTGATTTGCATCAATCATTGGCTGATGCCGAAGCTGAAATTGCCTGCCTTGTTTCTGCACTCGGTGAACATGCCTCCTTTTCACGGGTTTGTCATTGTCTTTTATATTAGAATGGTATTCATATTAGTTTCCATGGGTTGACTTATTAAATTATTCTGGAACTAATGCACTGATATGGTTAATTTGGTGCTAATTGTAAAGGGAAAGGGAACACTTAAGCAGCAAATTTCTGCGATACGATCTATTTTGGAGGACTTGAGGTCAAAGAAGGAACAAAGAATTAAGGAATTTTCGGGAATCCAGTTTCAAATAGCTCAAATCAGCTCAGAAATTGCAGGAAATGGGCAATCAATTAACTCCGTTGATGCACAAGTTGATGAATGTGATTTGACCGTCAAGAAGCTGGGAGAGCTTAAGGCACATCTTCGTGAGCTACAGAATGAGAAGGTTCTTTCGAATATCATATTGTGGTGCTTTGAGTGGTAATAAGAGTTAAAAGTATTTTTCTGTTTCATTATTTATATTGACTCCTTTCTTTCATCCAATTTGCAGAATCTCCGGCTACAGAAAGTTAACAATAACCTCAGTACTATTCATGAGCTGTCACTTGTGCTATCAATTAATTTTCTGGAAACTGTAAATGAGGTTCATCCAAGCTTGAGTGATTCCAAAAATGTTCAATCAAAGAGCATCAGCAACGACACAATTGCTAGATTGACAGGTGTTATTCATTTGTTAAAGCAAGAGAAACAACAAAGACTCCAAAAGGTGATTACTATGATTGCCCATCTCTCTTAAATGCCTATAAGTGCTGGAAAACGGAGAAAGATCTGCTTGGGTCTGCTTGGGATATGCTGTTCTGTGAAAATTGCTTTTTCAGTGTCTTAATTCTCAAAGATGAGGTTTTTTCTGTAAATGATGATAACTCAATGTATGGCCTTTTTATGTGTGTCTCAATTAGCATCTTCAAACCAGAACTGTGTTCTGATCCTTCTTTGCTGGGTTATGATTTTGTGTCCTGGTCTATTTCTTCTTGAAATTTGACTTGCATCTTCAGATTATTGCATGATATTTTTTGCTTTATTCAGAATGTTACTATGAAATAAAAATATTAACTTCTAATCTTTTAGCTCTCATTTGTATTATGTCATGTATATTTGCTAGGCAGGCTTGTGATGGTACATTATCAGTCAGAGCTGTCCTAAATCTGATTTATAGTGTTTGACATTTGTGGCAACTAAGATATTTGCTGTATTTCTTTTTCCTTTGCTCCAAAGTTTCAAGGATATATAGATTAAGTTTGCATATGCATCCTAAGCTGTTCGTGGGTGAATACTAGTATTTTGTTAGAATTTCTAATTATTGGAATTTTGAATAAAAAATGTTTTTCCCTTTGAGATTTTTAGTTTTCTTTTTCTGTAGCTTCAAAGTCTTGGGAATGCTCTGATAAAGCTATGGGATCTCCTGGAAACTCCTGTTAACGAGCAAAGAAAAGTTGATCATGTTACAAGTTTAGTTTCTTCCTCAGTTGATGAGGTGTCAATGCTAGGATGCCTGGCCCTGGATGTCATTGAACAGGTAATTTACATTGGCTAATTTGCATTAGGAACCCCCAAGATATAGATCCTTTTGGTTTTATATGCCGTTTAGTGAATTATTGACATAAATATTTGTATTTTTATTGCAAGATGGAGGTTGAAGTTGAGCATCTGAATGAATACAAAGCCAGCAAGATGAAGGAGTTAGTGTTCAAGAGGCAACATGAACTTGAAGAAATCTACAAAGGGGTTCATATGGATGTAGATAGTGATGCAGCTCGACAGATTCTCATCAGCCTAATAGATTCTGGTGTTTATACTGTTTTGGAGTTTTTTCATCCTTTACTATAAAATTAAATGATCAACTTAACCCATTTCAATTGAAATTGGGTTGTGCTCCAATTCAAGTTTCAAACTACGAACCTTGGACCATTTAGGCACCCTTCCAAATGCATAGGACTTTCATGATAGTAGTAAAAGGCCTTTTTCTTGTTGATATATCTTTGGCAGTCTTTATATAATACATTTGCTTCTCTCTTTGTTTTTTTATTTTTTAATTTTTTGTGTGAATGTTGGTAGCACATATGCATCTTTTATTATTTTCATTAGTTTTCATTTATCACTTGAAATTCTGTGGGAGGATTATTCATTTTATGAACCGGAAAGGTTACATGTGGTGTACAGTCTGTCTTTTGATCTTTAACTATTAATTCATCACACTTTGTTTATTATTTATTTTTTGTAATCATGAGAAGGATTTCAAAGTTCCAGTAGCATCATAATTCTAGTGCATGTAGTTTCATGCTTGATATTTTATTTTTCTGAAGTTCCAGTTTAATGTTAATTGTGTTTTTTAAAATCAGCTGTACCATCGAAATTCTAATGGGATTACTTGCCTAGATATGCTTTCTGATTATTGTTCAATCACTTACCTTCACAGGTAATGTTGATTTGTCCGATCTACTTTCAAGTATGGATGATCAAATTGCAAAAGCCAAAGAGGAATCTCTTAGCAGGAAGGATATTTTAGACAAGGTAGAGAAATGGAAACATGGGGCCAAGGAAGAGCAGTGGCTTGATGACTATGAAAAGGTAAATATTGTTGGGAAGTTATTTGGAAATTTTCTCTGCAATGGTTTTAGGTCCATTGGGCAACGGGGAGGTATTTGTGGGTAATTACAGCTTTCTGAGAAGCTCCAATGATTGATTCTTTTTTATCTGAAGATATTTGGGTAACTTGCGGAGACAATTAGATGATATTAATTTTTGACACCCAAGAAAATTACATGCATCCAACATTTCTAGTGGTTGTCGGTCATTTACTTTGTTCTGTTTTCAACCCATCAAATTCAAAAGAATTGGTATTTTCCGAAATCTGTACAATCTGAGAGTTGAATCAATAGATTTTTCTTCAGAAGGATTTGAACCATTCATAAGATAAGAATTTTCTTGCAGATTTGTCATTTAAATGATATTACTTCTTATTTTAATGATATTGAAAAACAGATTCGGTACTAGTTTCAAATCATTGATATGTTTCCTAGATTCTTGATGTTAGTTGTGCTCTTTCTAGTTAACATATTTGCTTAAGCACTTGAGTGTTGCTACCATATAATTCTGTCTATTACATTATGTCCCCCCACTCTTTTCCCTTTTTCCACAGGATGAAAATCGGTATAGTGCCGGAAGAGGAGCGCACAAGAATCTGAAGCGTGCAGAGAAAGCACGGATCCTGATCAGCAAACTACCATGTGAGGATATACCTATCTTACAATTTTGTAATTTTGTTTCCATACAATAGCTCTTAGATTTTACCTATCTTTGTAGATCAGTATACTTTGTCAAAACTATATTAATGCTAGAGTACATAAATCTGTTAGTTTTGGGAGATTAACCTGCAGTTGGTCTGCTATATTGTTCATAGATATTGCGAGTTGCTTAGCATTTGATATGGTGTTGTTATTATTTTCAGGGAACGGTTGAAAAGTATTGTGATTTCGATTGTCTAAACTTGGTAGTGCATGTTTTTGGTTTTATTTTATTAGCCATAGATGAATCTGTTGATATAGAGTACAGAGTTCAGTATAATAGCAAGCCTCACATTTCATTTTTTCTCGTATTTTAATTGCAAAGTATTTTTTAAGTTTTTGAAGATGGTTCAATTTGAAATTGATATTGTTGATACAGATGTCCATTGAATCTGCTGCATTTTAGGTTGTTGCACTTGTCAGTGGATGGTTATGCCAATACAAGAAGTTGTATTTCTGAACTATTACATTTGCTGACTTATTTCTGTTTTCTTTATTTACTGAGATTTCTGCTTTTCAAGAACTTGTAGTATTTAAGTCTTTTGCTTTTTTTGTCCTTTCTGAACATTGCTTCTATTCTCTAGAACCAAGAATTGGAGTCTGTCAACTATGCTTATGAACTTAACCAGTTCAACCTTTTTTGTCAACTGTAGAGGAAATCTTACCTTTCTGCCTTAATATCACTTTACGATTATTTGTGTATCATGAGTTTGCAGATTATGGTCAATGGAAACTGATTATGCATATCAATTTGACTTTTCAAGATTCAGAGAAATGTCAGTGTTAAAGCTCATCAAAATGAAAATTAATTATTCAAAGAAGCCAAACAATAAACTAGCTCTCTATGAACACTACTTCTGTGAGCTTCCGAAATCCATTTTGAGAAAAACTTTCATTAGGATAACTTGGGAAATGTTAGGGGCCTGCAACCTTGAGCTGGTAGCCATTTCTCTTGTGGAAGGTTACTAGGCTGATCAGTCTAAAATTCCTAGCTTTGTCTACCTACTCCTGTTACATTGATAGGAAACTTTATTGAAACTTTCAATCATACTTTTAATATGTGTATGTGTGTGTATTACATAGATATATGAAAACTCCAAATGCAGTATATAACTCTAAATTCTTTTGTTCCAGCTGTTGTTGAAAATTTGATTGCAAAGGTTAAAGCTTGGGAAGCAGAGAAAAGAATTCCCTTTTTGTATGACAAGGTAACTGATCAGATTATATGTTGTGTAATTTATTGTTTATATTACTTCTTGGTAGTTTCACTTTGTAATACTGTTTTCAAATTCCAGGTCCCCCTCTTAAGCATCTTGGAGGAATATACAACGCAATGTCAGAAGAGAGAGGAGGAAAAGCGTAGATGTCGGGTATCACATTTATCTCTTGCATTATGAAGGGCCTTGATATGAAATGGAAACCAACAGAGTGAATAGAAACCTAGGATCTCTATGATACCACATATTCGACCTAAGCATTTACTATTAACCCAAATTTGGTTATATTGCTAATCCCACATTCAGAATCCATCCAATTTCTAACCAGTAGGCTATGAAATTTGGCTGTAGCACATGTGCTAGCATACGGAATTTGGTTGAGATAGATTGGTACATTTGTAATTCTGACCTACCAAAAGCTAAAAATACAAGAGAAATGATAATTTCGCAAGACGCTATTTGTTTGCTATTGCTTTTAAAGAATCTGTTTATTTCTGTAAATTTCAAATTGTCTGCTGTGGATTCAAATACTAATTTAAGTTGCTTTTGATATCAAATTCGGATGCTGAACATTTATTTCTTTCTTTGATTCTATCAATGCAAAGTGTGGTTTCCTACCACAATTCTTTCTGTTCTCCTAGATTGCCAAGAGTCTGCTGAGTTACAGATATATGTACCCAATTAAATTATATTCATATCTAGGATGGTTATTCTGTTGAAAGGAGCAACGTTATTTTTTTATGAGGCCCCATTTTGTATGTAGAACTTTATCTTCCAAATTTTCATTGGCTACTTTGTTGTTGCTTTTCTATTGCAATGCAAAATCTATTAAAAACATTTTGCCTCTCTTTGATCCTTACAGGAGCAGAAACGGCTGCAAGAACAGTTTGCTGCAGAGCAAGAGGCCATATATGGTTCAAGGCCCTCGATAAAGAAGCCATTGTGTCAGAGCACAAGTACTAACACCATGGCTGGAACTCCAGTTGGTCGACGTTTTACAACTCCATCAGGCCGTCATGTCATCTCTGGTGGCAAGGAACGCAGAGAGAGCATCAGGGTCACAAAACCGATACCCTTGAACTATGTTGCTCTTCCAAAGGATGATTCAGTCTCTCGTTAGGCCCTTAGGCCGGCTGTGGCAGCTTACAGATTTAGGACTTTGATTGTAAATGGCGCTTTTGTAAGAATACATTTCCCTCTTTCATTTCTTATTTCTTAGAATAAAAATCTTTAATGAGATTTATGTCCTGATGATAAGCTAAAGGCTTAATTAACATACAGTTTCATACTGGTGGTGCTATTGCTTATTGTTTTTTGTTTTTGTACTTTCGTGAATTGTTGAAAAACACATTTACCATAAATGTGCTGAAAGCCAAATAGTAGAAGAATGTATATGCCATTCAGTTGAAATAAGCTTGTCGTCTACATTTACACGGAATATTGACAAATTGTAAATACTAAATTGGTTCTTCAAATAAATGACAATATGTTGTGTTGAGAATAAAATGTTTGGGGTTCTAATCTTACTTTGAGAGTGGAAAGGAGATTGAGTTATTGTTAAATTAAATTTAAAAAATGACAATTCGATTTTATTATAATTAATATATCTTTTTCAATGAGGTAGGACTTTCTCCCTCTTCTAATATTCGAACTTGAATGATCAATTGAAGAAAATTATTTCAAAATTACTTAGTAAAGCCTAGGGGCAATTAGGTTTTATTCTAAAAAAATCAAAATAATGAATAATTTTGTATTATTTTGAAGTCTCATTTACCTTGGTTGTTATTCATGAAAATCCAAACCAATCAATCACATCTTCAATAGATAATAATAATAATAATAATAATAACAATAAGAACAACAACAACAACAATGACAATAATAATCTAGTGAGCAATGTTGTATAACATAATTTTGTATTGCCTTTTATTACATAATTATGCTAGAAGAGGAGGGGATATGAGTTGGAAATAAAATGTTAAACTAATATACTATAAGTAGATTATACTTGAAGATTTCTTTTCTAATAGGGACATTCTCACTTTAACAAGATAAATATACCACTGAAATATATATATTTATATACTGCTACTTTGCAACTGGTGTTTGGTACCCTTATTTTGTCATTTAGTGATTTAATCGTTAAATCTAACCAAAGAGTTGCACAGCTGTGCAGATGGGTTTTTATGGTTATTAACATTGTCATCCCTGATGTTTTTTGAAAAATTAGAAAAGGCAAAAGTTTCTAAATGTTGACATATATGTCCAGATTGTTTCAAATTATTTTACAATTAAATCTATTGACCTAGTTTGACTATTAGCATGAGTATAGTGTATGGACAGTAACGTAATCTCATAGAAAAATTTTAAAATGCATGAAAAATTAACACGCCTTAATAAATATTTTGTTAACACAATATCTATTTAATATACAATAATTATTTGAATATGTCAATTAAAAAAGAATACATGATAAAAATATATTAATTTGTTAACAATATAATATATGACCACAACAAACATGCATCTACCTAAATTAAATGTTTCCAATAATATTATTAATGAACAAGTTGCGTAATTCGTAAGGTATATTTAATTAAATATTTTTTATTTTGATATTATTATCTTCTTCGTGTACAATAACTGAATTTCATTTATATTCTTTATTTATTCCTAATTAGTAGTTTAGCACCCATGAACTCTATCCTCTATTTTTGTTTCCTTCTTTTCATAAACTCTAACCTAATAAAATAGTTTTAATTAAAACCATCATATTTTAGAAGTAGATTTTTTGATTGACAAAAATCCTACTATTAATTCTTTGGTCTATACAGTAGTGTGATTTAAAAGAAGGTTCCAGCTACCATGCACTTGGTGCAT
Source organism: Citrus maxima (assembly GCA_029641205.1). Classification (NCBI taxonomy): domain Eukaryota; kingdom Viridiplantae; phylum Streptophyta; class Magnoliopsida; order Sapindales; family Rutaceae; genus Citrus; species Citrus maxima. The sequence continues at coordinate 21,087,401 of CM056369.1, forward strand.
GGTTACCCCACATTTTGTCCATATACAAGCTGCCCATTAGATCTAACGCAAAACTTGTGTTCAACAACATGGATGTATTCTATTTGGCTTTTAACATTGACATCTCTATTGTTTTTCAAAAAAGCAAAATAATCAAAAGTTTGACAAATAATTTTGGATAATTTTTAAATTTTATATTTTGATCAATTGATCTAATTTACTATTAAAATTAATGACAATAGAAGGCCAATAACTTGAAAAAAAAAGTAATACATAAAATCTTTTTTTTTAATAATATAATATTAATTTAATCTGTAATAAATAATTTAAATATATAATAAAATATATTAATTTATCAATAATATTAAACAATTTTTAGAACCAGTATAAAATCTATTTAATCAATAATAAATAATTTAACTATATACTTAAATTTAATTTATCAATAATAGTATGACCAAATGACAATGTTAAAAAATTTCATAATAATCAATTATGGCTTAGTATTCAAATATAAATAATAGAAATATACTCTTAAGTGTAAATAGTAGAAATATTTTGGACTTATATATTAAAATTTTAAAACTTCTAATTTGTTAAATTTTCAGCAAATAAGAGGGACTACAAAGTAATTTACCAAAAACAAGGGGTACAGTGCACCCGCGCCACCGTAGCTTCGTCCTATATATAAAAAAGATTTTAATATATTAAAGATTGTATTTTTTGTCCGTTAGTGGTAATTTTAATTTATTAAAATGAGAATGTCCTCATTTGGTATACATGTGCGTGTGTTGCAATGTCTGCATGAAATTAAAATGCGGACAGAGCTAAAAGACAAGAAAAATGCAAACTTCAATGCACTATCTTTAGTCTTTTAGGCAGTGTTTACTTGTTGGAGTGGGAGTGTGGAGTGTGGATTCCTCCACTCCAGTGTTTACTTACCTTAAAAAAGGGGAGAGTGGGAGTGGAAATTCGTGGGTCCCACTCAATTTTGGAGTGGAGAGTGGGATTCCCACTCCCATGGGGGGAGGTGGGAGTGGGAATCCACTCCCTCCTCTTCCCATTTTATCCTTATAATTAAAATTAAAATAAATAAATAATATTTAATAAAATAAAATAAATAATATTTAATAAAATAAATAAGTAGTATTTAATAAAATAATATCATATTTATTAAAAATAATAATTATATCATAATTATTTTATTAAATTTAATAAAATAAAAATAAATAAATATTATATTTAAATTAATAATATTAAACATTAATTTTAATAAAATATTAATTATTTATTTAATTAATAATAATAAATATTTTATTCTAAAAAATATTAATTTTGTACTATATTATCAATAATAATATTTCATTTGTGTTGCTATTATTAATAATTTTTATTCACATAATTTAAATTAAAATTAATAAAAAAGTATGATTTACATAATTAAGAATATTATTAATTATTATTAATTTATAAATATAATAAAATATTTATTTTATTTTCCAAATATATTTTTTATTAATTTTTTAATTACAAATTATAATTCTGTACATAAGGATAAAATTGTAATTTAAAACAATTTACTCCCAATCCAAGACAAAGTAAACAAATAATTGAGATTCTGATTGACAATCCATATTTTAGTCTAAGTAAACACCCTACTCCCACTCCCACTCTACACTCCTAATCCAAGGATTCTCACTCCTCAGGATTCCCACTCCAATCCAAAAAGTAAACGCAGCATTAATGTATTGGGGTTCTTTTTATTTTATTTTTGTCTTTTAGCTCCGTCAGCATGAATATTTATGTAGACATCCGCACACAAGCATGACTCTCTCTCTCTCTCTCTCTCTCTCTCTCTCTCTCTCTCTCTATATATATATATATATATATATAGACACACACACACCAATATTAAAGTGTGGGAACCTTAACCAAATAAACACTACCTATTACACTATTACATCATAGAGCGTAATAGCTTTTCCACATTTTAACAAAATGTGGGAATCATCTTTGAAAAATTTGTGTACACACACACACATAAATTCTCAAGTACAGACGTATACAAGAACTTTCATATGGATTTGGAGTTTCACAATGATGTGAAAGGTTTTCACATTGTTGCAAATCATTTTTTGACACTATTATAAAAGCCCTTTACACTGTTGTGAAATTCTAAATTCGCACAAAAATTTGTATGGACATATGCAATAGAGAGGGCCTATATATGTAGAAATTCTTAGGTATAAGTACCCTCATTTTTTTCATGTACATATACTATTAAATTATATAATTTAATAAAATCAGTATCTAATTCACTATAAAGCTATATGTTTAATCACGTGTATACACTAACTCTATTAAACCATATAGAATTAATAATATGTCCGCAAGAAAAGAAATTAAAATGAGTGCAACCGCATCAGAAAATGACAATGACAACTTTGGAAAGCAAATGCTTTGATCGAATGGAAACGCAAATTCATTCTCTTTATCTATCGTTTATGGTACGTTTTCATTTTGATTGTCATCCATGCAAAATATTATTATAATTTTGTATATAAGCCAAGAAAAAGCACAGAGAAATTAAAGCTTAAAGCAAAGCACTCAGATGTGCTATACATCGAAGAGAAATGGTCAATCTTTGACCAAACTTGTTGAATATGACGTGATTTAATTTTGTATAGATTCAATAATTGAAGGCTTTTTGGTCAAGGAGATACGCTTTTGAGTAAACAAAGCGATTACCAGAGTAAGCTTTGCTTTGCATTTTGGCACAAAGGGTAGTCATTAATAGAATATGTTGCAATCTTCTTTTAAAAAAAAATTATTAAAGAGAAAGAGAAGGTGGAATTTAAAGAAGAGAAAAGGGGGAAAAAACACTTTGAAACTTGGATTTATGGAAGGCAACAACAAATATCTGAAGGATGATCAATAAGAGAGTTAGTAAAATGTTACAGCTTATAATGTGTTGGAAAAGAAAGAAGATTGATGCACGGAACAAATTACCTTTTGTTTTAATAATCATTCATCTTGTTTAAAAATTAATTGGAAAATTAAAGCCTGACAAAAGATTGATAAACATATACAAAAAAGAATGTTTATTTTAAGCTTGTTTCAAGAAAAAAAAAATTACATATACTCACATCGTTTTGAGTATATTTTTATCAATCTTTTATTAAGCTTTAGTTTAAATATGCTCATATTATTATTGCGGTTTAAAGAATGAATTGGAATCGGCTGAATTGAAGAAGTGTGCTTAATTAATTATTTAAACATTGTGATGATAAAGTGGACATTATAGCCTTAACGTGCAAGAGAAGTTCCTAAATTTCAAGATTATATCGATTTGGTCAGTCACACGAAAAATTAATATGCAGGCTTATTTTGGTAAAGCTTATATATTTTATTTTTCAAAGAAAAACTTTAATTAGGTTAAGCATCTTAGTTATATATAGCGATTACATAAATGGGTCCAGCTACTATACCCGTGGGGTTTGGTACCCGATTCTTTTGTCTTTTTGAAATCCACCGTTGGATTTAAAGTGAGAGCTCTATAATGGTTAAATGTGATTATTGGGCCATTAACATCAAAAGCCCTTGTTGTTTATGTAAAATACGAAAAATCAAAAGTTTTATAATTATGACATATAAGTCCACAATATTTTAATTTTTTTTACTCTATTGAACTAAGTTTTTAATTAAATGACTTATTCTTACATTTATTAATATCTATTTAAATTAATAAATTAACTAATTTATTACATAGTTAAATTATTCAAATTATTTACTAACCATAATTGATGATAAATATAAATATGATTTTTTTTTTAATTTGACACGGCAACCAATTTCTTTTCACCCATGTGAGCGGGGTTCAAACCCCATATCTTTTTTTTTTTTTTTCAAACAAGAGATTTTATATGTCAAGTAGATGAAATACACAAAATACGAAAATAAATTTAATTTGATATTCTATGTAAGTAATGTTTTATTATTTTTTTATAACATAATATTTAATTAACATACTAAATTATTTAATTATGTAGTAAAAATATTTTAATTTACTAATAATAATAAAGTGTTGGTTTATGAATTTGTAAAATCATTTTTTTATTTGAGTAATAAGTTTTGTATTTTTGATTGAGTTTTTATCCTAAAATAAAAGGAGTAAATTTAATTACACACTTAAATAAATTTAATTGAGTTTTTGTCCTGAAAATCGTGGTTTCCATAAGCATTAATGCAATTGAAAATTTGTAAGTGGGGGACTAATATGTGAAAATTTAAAAGTTTTTAGTTTTTTTTTTATATAAAAAATAGACAAAAAACGGGTACCAAACCCTGTTGTAAAATAGTTTTGCCCTACATAAATGGGCATAATAATCTTATCTATCTCAAATACATTTAATAAAATAAGATAAATCTTAATAAAATAATAAATATTAAATGGACTCAAAATTTTGTGGTCATGAAAAATTTAGGGGGCTGACTGTATTAGCTATGGAAAATTATTGTGAAAGAAAGGAGTGAGGGAGCCAGGTTAATTCGATTTAGGATTTCACCATATATAAGGCTGTCTCATTTTATTTAAGCATAAAAGACTTGTTTACGGATGGTGCAATAGAAATGTTAAGAAAATCGATGAATAATTATAGTGCTTTATCTAAAATTAAAAAAAAAAAATGGGAAAAGAGGACTAAATCTTAATTTGCGGTACCTAAGTTTGCGGAGCTTGGAGTAAATCTCCTAAGGGGTCAAGTTCAAACTTCAAATATTAATATAAAATCGATTTTAGATTTTTTATATTTATAACTGCGGTGTAGTAAGCGGGAACTTGAGAATTTTGCTTGTAATTTCAACAATTTCGATTTGGGGATTTTGATTGATAATTGAGGCTACTGTTACAATTAAAAAAATAAAATGAAAAGTAATTAATAAAATAAAAATCAAAGAGGTGGGTCCAAACTTTATCAAACTTTTAAAAAGTAATTTGCTATTTTGTCAGAATGAAAAAACAATCTATATATATATATAAAGCTTGGACTTGAGGAGGTGATGTGGCATCACCATTTTTCATCTTTGTATATTCTCTATTATCTAATAAATAGAGAAATTTTCTTTTAGATTTGGTTTTTTATCTTCTCATAATTAATTTAATTATTATTATACAATAACAATTATGTAAAGGTTTTAATGAGACATATTCTTTGTAATGAACATCCAAGGGGGAGTGTTATGAATTTATTAAAATAAATATAGATGTTCATAACATATATCTCTTAGTCTCCCCACTATCTCTCATTAGCAACATTTAGCTTCCCTATAACTCTCACTATCTCACAAGGAATTATGATCCATATTTTTTTTTTAATTTCATGGAGTGATTATGTAACTATAAAAGGAGAGCTCATCTTTTTGTTTTGTACACACACAATTGGAATGAATAAAATCACTCTATAATATATTCTCTCATTTTATTCTTTATCTTGCGTTTTTTCTTTATTTTTGTTGCTAGCTAATAGCTTCTCTCTCTATATATATATATATATATAAAGCTGGGACTATAAGAGGTAATGTGGCATCACTATTTCTCATTTTTTTATATTTTCTATTATCTAATAAATAGAGAAATTTTCTTTTAGATTTGACTTTTCATCTTCTCATAATTAATTTAATTGTTATTACACAATAACAATTATGTAAAGGTTTTAATGAGGCATATTCTTTGTAATGAACATCCAAGGGAGAGTGTTATACATTTATTAAAATAAATGTGGATGTTCATAACATATATCTCTTAGTCTCCCTACTATCTCTCATTAGCAACCTTTAACTTCCTTATAACTCCCACTATCTCACAAGGAATTATGATCCATAACTTTTCATTAATTTCATGGAATGATTATATAACTATAAAAGGAGAGCTCATCTTTTTGTTTTGTACACATACAATTGAAATGAATAAAATCACTCTATAATATATTCTCTTATTTTATTCTTTATCTTGCGTTGCTTCTTTATTTGTATTGCTGGTTAATAACTTTTTTTGTTTTTTATAAGGCTGCCTCATCTTAAAAAAAAATCAATTCATATTTTTTATCAGTTTCATCAAGTGTAAAGTAAGAAAAAAAAATAATACTAAATTTTTTTTTTTAAAGCCGCGTGAAGCGCGGTTCTATTTTCTAGTTAGTAAAATAATGATCAAACAATTGGACCACTTTAATTGTATCTTCACAAAACATAGAATTGCATTTTTATCCTATATATAAAGTTTACAAATTAATTTTGCACGGGCAAATCATAATTTTATACCTAATTTTTACTATTTCCTTCAGAAAATTCAAATTTTTTTTGAAGTCTGCAGGTAGTGTAGCCCCCTCTAGCCTTCAGCACTCGCCGCCCCTGCAGTGGCCTAAATTTGAATTTTTAGTTCTAATAAGGTTCAAGCTAATAATTTCAAGTCTAGTCCTTATATTTTATTAAAAAAATTCAAGCTTCCATGTTTGTATATATTTTTCTAATAAAATTTTACTTGCTTATTCTCCACTTTTTACCCATTGCATGTCCAATTTATTTGATTTTAAATTATTATATCAGATAAGAATATATTTTTTTCCTTAAAAGGTCAGATCTGGTAGAAAATAGCAATAGAGACGTTTTATATAAGTTTTAAAAATACAAGGAGTAATTAGGTAAATTAGCCCAAATCTTACGAACTAAGTAAAGATTTATCTTAACCTTTGCTTAAATTGAAATAAGTTAAAAGTGGACGTTTATATATGCAAATTAGAGAAAATTAAAGAAAAAAGGATTTCGTATATATATTGCGTTTATTTTTCGTACGTGTGTACATATTTATACTACATAACTGAGTGTGTAAAAGGAAGAATACATGACTTATGCCTCTGATATAGTAGTTTCATCAATCATGTAATATGCCAGATCTAAGTACACAAGTTATGCCTCTAAACCGGAACAAGGCACAAGCCTGTAATTAATATAGTCTTGGCTGAGTCAATTCCAATAATATCCGAAGATGATACTACCAAATGAACATTGATCAGTTGCAAGTTTTCATTAGTAGAACTGTGTTATAGCCTTATAGGTCCACAATCCCCCTCAATAAAATGTCAACACAGGTCCTATCGCACACCATAAAGTGCGTGACAACGTGCATAAGATTAAGTCTCATTAATTAATAGTGCGTAGCTCTAGTGTAAATATATGATGGTGTCTGTATTCTTTATAAGCGAATAAAATTAAAGTTGACAAAGGATAGTAAAAGTGATTAAGGATAATTTAGAAAATACAGACAAGGGTTAGAGAACAAGTAAAACTTTGCATCGATCCTTTAGGCACGGCCTGGGGGATTCCGACAAATATACAAAATACAATAGCTGGGGCACATTATATACCCCCACTAATCCCTCCATAAAATTTTAATTATTTTTTGCACCTCACCATCTATCTTTGGTTACCATTATTGTGCCAACAATGCCTCATTCCCTATCTTTCAAATTCATATCAAATTGGGGGTTTTTAATTAAATACCCTTTAATAGTTTCAAAATTATTTAAATACCCCCTTCTTTTTTGGTTTTCATGGATACCCTAACAAATGTGAGCAAAGTCGGAAATACCCTTAATGAATGCATCAAATTCACTCAATGAATTGTCTTCATATTTCTTTCCTCATTTCTTTCACCCAAATCTATTTTTGCTGCCGATTCTTTCAAAATCTCTTAGAATCTCTCAAAATCTCTCATAACTTCTTACACAAATACAATTATGTATTCATTTCTTTAACACCCACTCTTTCTTTAAAGGTGCATTGCTTATTAAACAACCCAATAAGGTATGTTAATGTTGTTGGGTTTTAAATTTTTTAATTTTTAGGAAAGTTTAGAAATTTTCCTCACATTACAATGTTTTATTTTCACCATTTTTTCTTATACGTAGAAATATATGCAAGGTAGGTTGTTTAATTATTTTTTTCAGCAATATAACTTATTTATGGCGAAAATGTTTCGAGTCGTGCATTCTTTTGATACCGTATACGTCATATAGTTAGTCATGTAGGTCATGTAAGTAATATAGTCATGTAAGTGGTATAGGTCATGTAAAAAATATAGTCGTGTATGTCATGTAAAAAATATAGTCGTGTATGTCATGTAAGAAATATAGTCGTGTAGATCATGTAAGAAATATAGTCGTGTAAGTAATATAGTCGTGCAGGTCATGTAAGAAATATAGTCGTGTAGGTCATGTTAGAAATATAGTCGTGTAGGTCATGTAGGTCGTGTAGTTACTTGTATATGAAATTTAATATTATTGTTTTTATTGTATCATCAGATATGGTTTTGGTACGTGTGCCTATTCTCTTCAATGGTGAATGGATTGAGCAAATGATGAGTATAAGTTCAAAGGTTCAAAGGCTAAAGGGATAATGATACCACGATCGACAACATATGCAGAATTGGTGGAGAAGATAGCTGAAGTTATTGATATAGATACTTCGGAATTCAAAATCACAATGAAGTTCAAACTTAAGACATCTGATCCTATGTCACCAGTTGCAATTCAAACCAATGATGATGTGGAATTTTTTTAGATTCCAATTTAATTTCACTTATTTTTTTTAATAATTTTCATGGACATTTTCTGCATAGCAGCAAATATAAATTCTTCGCACAAATTAAGTCTTTAAAGAACTAAATTAATCTAATGATTAATGGAAAAATTCGTGTAATTTTAAAGTCGCAATTAAACATATTACAACTATTTAAAATTTTTTTTTTTATTTTTTATCTTCAAAGTGCTTTCTTCCTCTGGCCAAGCATACAAGCATACATGAGGAATGCCTGCATATAATTAATCCATGAAATCAATTAAGAAAAAAAAAATCAACTATAGGAAATTAATGTAATGTTATACACATAAGAACACCATTCGCAGTGATAAAATATTTCCACTCATAACTAGACATATCATGACTTACCATGGCTTCTAATTGGAAATTAAGAATCTCTCTAACTAATGACATTTCACAAGGTAAAGGTATATGCACCATTCCAATTTATTGTGAGCCTAATTAAACTAAATGTAATGTGTAGATTCTATTGACAAGAAACAAAATGTGGAATTGAAGGTCGTGTAATTGTGTAATACAAGAAGATCATGTAATTGTATAATACATGAAGGTCGTATAAACATGCAATACATGAAGGTCGTGTAAACGTGTAATACATGAAGGTCGTGTAATCGTGCAATACATGAAGGTCGTGTAATCGTGCAATATATGAAGGTCGTGTAATACACAACCTTGAATCTTACATAACCTTACATGACCAAATCTTGTGTTACATAACAAAATTATAATCAGCACAATCCATTAATTTTTCACAATTTGCATGCAACAAAACAACTAGAAATTTATTTTCGAACATGTTATGAGAGACCTACAACTAATTAATCTATTTTTTCAATATAAAACACTAGCTTTTTGTTTTTTTCCCTTGAATATTAACAAGAAAACTAATTAAATGGAATTACTTGTTTCAACTAGTTACATTCTGACAATTTTGCAGTAAATGATCAACTCTCTCCGGCGATTATGTAGTGACGAACTATGCTTCACTTTCTCAGTTGTGGCAGCTTCCCCTTCTCAGGCTTAGTTTGCTCGTGTTGAAGTTCGATTTACCATGTATGGAGAATGAATGTTTGTTTCGGTGGAGGTGATGCCGGTGAGGGAATTGCAGCAGATGAGTGTTTGTTTGCTTCAGTAGAGAAGGGAGAGGTGCTGTCCGTTGAGTTGAAATGTTTTAAAATGAGGATAGCTTAGTAATTTCCTATCAGTTTTTAAAGGGCATCGATGAAAATTTTGGCAAAAACAGATTTTAGGGTATTGAGATAATTTTTGAAGTATGGAGGTGTACCGGGCGCAATTGGCACATCAAATTGAGCACACCACTTTTGTGCTGATGTAACCCTTCAATAACCTTTTACGCAATTTAAAAAAAATAAGAAAGTAGAAAATATTAATTAGTCCATGAATAAAATAAAAATTAATTAATAAGTTGAATTTTAATTTTTTCTATAAGTAGCCCAAATTACTTTTTTATAACTTTATCTTTTCATAATTCGAACATGGTGACTTATGCCCATTAAAAAAAAAGTTATTAGAAAACACTCTGTCAGGCCCTTAATTTTTATTTATTGTTTTTTTGATAAATTATTTATTGTGTTTTAAAAGGTATGTGGAGAACACAACCCAAATTGTATTTTAATTCCCACCTCTGCTAAATTTGAACTCGACAGTCAGTTAAAAAAAAAATTACTTGAAAATGAAAATCACTCAACCAAATCCTTGGGGTGAGCCACGATACCCTACTCTTGTATAGTTTTTTTCAACTCCACAGTTGAATAGGAAACAAAGTCTTAATTATTTGTTCGACCTTTATTTAATCTGATAAATTTTCTTCATTTTAGTTTGTTTTCTTAGTGAGGGGTAGCTTTATTTTAGGAAACCAATATTCCTTGTCTATTGAGATTTCGATTTATTATTTTCTAGCGAGAAAAGAATGTAACTAGTAATTAATAACAACATTCAGTTTTTTCTCACTTTTAGAAGTTTTGTACATCTTGCTCTTCGTATAAATTTTCTTTCATAATATTACGAACCGTACACTAAAATGATATGTAATATCATCTTGCTCTCACTTAACGAACAAATATACATTACAAAAAATGCAAATAATTACATTTGAGAGATATTATATAGTTGGAATCCACATGAAGAAATATCTTTTTAATTTGTCTAATGGTATCTACTTTATACACATGCGTGCACGCGCGCACACACACATTATATATTTCAGTTTAGTATTCTAAATTTGTTAAAATATGAGAAAGTTATTAAGTCATATATCTTAACTAGGAAATAGAACCGCACTTCGTGCGGCTTTAAAAAAATAATTTAGTATTATTTATTTTTATTACTTTGTACTTGATGAAACTGATAAAAAATATTAATTATTTTTTTAAGATGACGCAGCCTTATAAAACTAATGTTATTTATGAAAGTTAATTATTTTTTTGTTAACATTAAAAATATATATTAATGTGTATAGTTAAGTGTACACAACCTTTTCATCAATAAAAATTATGTTCACACTAATCAACTCTCTATTTTTCTTGGTATTAACAGACTCCCACATCTTACAAAATCTAACCCTTATCATCCAACTATCTTTATCATTGTTTAACTCATGAAGAAAAAAGTACTCCATGAAGCACACAATACTAAAAATTTAAATAAGTCAAAAAATAAAAACACAAGAACATTTCTAAAGAGGATGTTGGTTAAATAAAAAAAAACTTCAAACATAATAAATCTTAAATGCTTAATATTTATAGAGTTTGAAGAAGCCAAAAGACACTAAATAAAAGGTTGCATAATTAAATATGAGATTATGACATTAACATTAGGTCCTAGTGGCATTGGTTAGGGAAGATGAATGAACCTTCCTTCCTATATTAATTAGTTGATGTATTTTAAACCACTAAAGTTTAGTTTTTGGCTTAATAAAATAAATGAATGTTTTAAAACTATAATTAATTTATTATTAATGGTTACATATTGTTGAATTTAAATAGAAAGAAGAAGACATGTAATCTTTTATAATCTACTAATTATTTTCTATTTTTAATATTTTGTAATGTAATTATTTTTTTAATCTCAACTAATATATTAGATTATAGAGAATATAAAAAGATGATAAATAATAATACCACAAATCTTAACTACTTAATATTTATAGAGTTTGAAGAAGCCAAAAGGCACTAAACAAAAGGTTGCATAATTAAATATGATATTATAGCATTAAAATTAGACCCTAATGGCATTATTGAGGGAAGATGAAGGAACATTCATTCCTATATTAATTAATTGATATATTTAAGCTACTAAAGTTTAATTGTTGGCACAATAAAATAAATTAATGTTTGAAGACTTATAATTAATTATTATTAATGGTTACATATTATTAAATTTAAATGGAAAGAGGAAGAGACATATAATCTTTTATAATCTAATAATTATTTTTTATTTTTAATATTTTGTAATGTAATTATTTTTTTAATATCAACCAATTTATTAGATAATAAAGAATACAAGAAGATGAGAAATAGTGATACCACATCACCTCCTCTAGTCCCAACTTTATATATATATAGAGAGAGAGAGAGGAGAGAGAGAGAGAGAGAGAGAGAGAGAGAGAGATAGATAGATATGTATTTTTAATATTTGGTAATGTAATTATTTTTTAATCTCAACCAATATATTAGATAATAGAGAATATAAAAAGATGAGAAATAATGATGCCACAAATCTGAAATATTTAATGTTTATGGAGTTTGAAGAAGCCAAAATGAACTAAACAAAAGATTGAATAATTAAATATGGGATTACGACATTAAAATTAGGCTCTAATGGCATTGTTGAGGAAAGATGAAGGAACATTCCTTCATATATTAATATTAATAATTAATTGATGTATTTTAAGCCACTAAAATTTAATTGTTGGCATAATAAAATAAATAAATGTTTCAAGACTTATAATTAATTATTATTAATGGTTACATATTGTTGAATTTAAATAGAAAGAGGAAAAGACATGAAATCATTTATAATCTAATAATTATTTTCTATTTTAATGTTTTGTAATGTAATTTTCTTTAATTTCAACCAATTTATTAGATAATAGAGAATATGAGATGATGAGAAATGGTGATGCCACATTACCTCCTTAAGTCCCAACTTTATATATATATATAGATATAGATATATAGATATATAGATAGATATAGATAGATAGATATATAGATAGATATAGATATATAGATATATAGATATATAGATATATAGATAGATAGCATAATATTTGTGAAAGTTGTTAAGTCACATGGTTTAATAGCATTTAATAATATAATGACATAATACTATTATGATTTAACAACTTTTTTGACATTAAAAAAGTCCAAAATCCTCACCGAATTAATATTTCACGCACACGAACACACACACGGTAAAAGCACACGCACGCACGCATGCACGTGTGTGTGTATGTATGCATATGCATATGTAAAAGGAATTTATCTTTTATGAGAATTAACGGTTGATATGTATAAAAGCATGCGCTGAGTTTTTTTTTTTTGAATTGAGAATTAAATTTCCATCATTGTGGGATTTGGGTGTCATACTTTTTCATGTCAGGTGATTGGAGGTGATTAGACGCCCATTTTATTCTTGGTGCTCCACTTGCTTGCTTTCACATTTTGTGACAAATCCTTTGTGTGGGAGTTACTTGTTTATGCACTCAAGGATGTTTTGGTCATATATATATATATATATATATCATCAATATATACTCTCTCTCTTTGGATGTGGGGTACTTTGCTCTTTTCCAAAACAGTATAAAAATTGAAAAAAAAAAAGGAATAAGGTAGATTGACGTATGTACCACCTTTGCCACTTGTCCATAATTAATCAAATATAACTTAAAATTCCTTTTGAAGCGTCTTGTAGGACAAGTATATGTGTAAGCCTGCTGAGCAGGTGATAACTTAGACAGATTCTATCATAAAGGCTAGATATCCTAAAGGTTAGGAAGACTTCAGCAGGAAAATTGGTTATTTTTCACCTAATTTACTTTCTCTAAACACGTATTTTTTATTGATCATTCAGATCACATTCAATTATTCGGAATTTTTCTCATATATTCTCAAATTATTATATTTATTTTTATATTATTCTCTATACTTTTCCTCTCTCTCCTTCCTTTTTTCCGCTTTTTTCCTCTCTGATCAAACGCTAACGTGAGGATTGAAGTATTTTTTGCTGTTGCCACACGAGCTGAACCAGCAGCAGGAAGGAAAGATTCATGCAAAAAAGAAAATGCTCTTTTGGTGTAATCTCTAGATGATGAAGTACTTTACTCCTTCACTTAATTATCAAGTAGAATATATATAGTGTATTAGTGAAATGCCCGAACCCTCACCATATAAATATAGTGAATGAAATTGTGTAAAAGAAGAGAGGTGGGGGAAAGAAAATTTGATTATACAAAGTGCAAGGATTTCAACTAAAGATTCTTATCCCAAAGAGATATGATTCTGCTGCTTCAATTAATCACAATGGCCAGCTTCTAGGTGTTATGCGAATCCAATAGTGTTTCACGAGTGTGTGATTATTCGGAAATAACGTAAAAGTAAGTTGTTTTTTTTAATATAATTTATTTATCGATTTCATTGTTTTGTGGAAGGTTGATTTATCCAAAGGTCCTGATTTGCCAATCCAATGATCACATCATGGGGGGAAACTTGACTAATAAATAAAATGATCTTTAAACCCAAAAAAAAAAAGTAGTTACAAGGAAGATAAAATTTAAATGTAACATCATACGGTATTTAAAAAAAATGAAATAATTTATTAACACCGTAAAATCACACGATGTTATAATTGATTCTGTCATCACTATATCATCCTTCAATGTCGTTTCGTTAGCATATTTTCATGAAGGAATGATTAAGACTTTGTTGACATAATTAGCTTACATCACCCACTCACCTTCATCTACTAAAGTGACTGACTCAGATATTCTACCACCACTATCTGCCACGTCTAACCCATCTCTCTTTCATATCATTCCGTATCATTCTTTCCCTTAGAAATAGATAATTTGCATAACATCACATGAATCATACATGCAAACCACTCATATATGGTGGAGCCGTAGATACGCGCCTTATGTCATTTTTAAAGTCGAAGACGAAAATTTGAGTTTTTTTACATGTATTATAGATGTTGATTTTATTTTAAATATTTAAAAGTGAATTTGATTGTTCTGATAATAGATATTATGACTGCACTAGCATATAATTTTTTAAATACCAAAGATTAGGTATCATAACTGCACCATCATAGAACTTTTCAAGTATTTAAAAGTAAATTTGTCTCATTTTGACATTAGATATGAGGACATTCAATTCATTTTGAAACAAGATATCAGGAATTCATCCTCACAAAACTGATTTAAATGATGATCTTATTGACGTTCGGTTTTAAATATCATAGAACTTTTCAAGTATTTAAAAGTAAATTTGTCTCATTTTGACATTAGATATCAGGACATTCAATTCATTTTGAAATAAGATATCAGGAATCCATCCTTACAAAACTCATTTAGATGAAGATCTTATTGACGTTTGGTTTTAAATATCATTTAAAATAGGATAGTGCTAGGTGTAGAGAAAAATGAGAGAAATTTACCTTCTCTCTCTATCCACCCACTCTCCCTCTTCCCTTTTCTTCTTTATTTCTCTCATCTTTCTCTCATCTTTCTCTACACCAAGCATTTTCTTTTAAAATATATATACATATATGAATTATACATTAAACAAATGTGCAGTATATTAAAGTTGATTCCGAAAGTAAAATCCAATTAATTTTTAAAGTTTTTTTTATATGTAATAAAAAATTTGAGTAACAATAAAATAATATCAAATTAAGTACAGGTTTCTTTATTTTATTAAAAAGAAACATACATATGTATATATATATATATATACACACACGCGCATGCACACATACATACATATATGTGATATCATCAAAATGTAAAGGCATATCAAACGTTCCCTCGTGCAAACCAATATAAATAGACATCAAGGTAGTACCTTTTTCACTAGGAAGCGCTCTTCAGCTGTTTCCAGCTTCCTCTTCCTCTACAATATCCCTTCCCTTAAATTTTCCTAGCCCCTTTAATTAATTTTCCTACTCAAATTTTCCCGAGAAATAAAATGGAGAAGCTAAGATGTTGCAGCAACTTTCTTGAGACGTCTAAACCCTACTTCGCCATGATTTCTCTGCAATTTGGGTACGCCGGCATGAACATCATCACAAAGGTTTCCCTCAACCGTGGCATGTCTCACTATGTCCTCGTTGTCTATCGCCATGCTTTCGCCACGGCTGTCATTGCTCCCTTCGCTTTCTTTCTCGAAAGGTTAATTAGTTGAATCAAACCACATACTCTGGCTAATCAAATTTTCTACTTTGATTTTTCGACGAATGTTGTTTTTTATTTCTTTCATTCCATTCAAGCAGGAAAGCGCAACCGAAGATAACATTTAAAGTCTTCATGCAAATATTTGTCCTTGCCCTTCTCGGGTACGTTCATGAAATTTTTTTAGTTAATTACTTATATATATATATACACACAATTTTATTTAACATATATATTTGACAGGCCAGTGATTGATCAGAACTTCTACTACGCTGGATTGAAATTTACGTCACCAACTTTCTCATGTGCCATGAGCAACATGCTCCCTGCAATGACCTTTGTCATGGCAGTCATTTGCCGGTACATATATATACATATATAATCACTATATATGATCAACTAATTACTCGTGCTAAGTACTGAATCAACAACTAAAACACATCTTGAGCACTAAAATCCCGATGTTGATTCAGGGCTCAACACTAACTTCGCTGCAGAGTACTAATCCGGATCCATATTCATAATTCGTATTTGATTAAGAAACTTTAATTGTTTGAAAGCTGATCATGGAATTTTTTTATTTTTTTATTTGGTCAAAGGATGGAGAAAATAAATATGAAGAAAGTAAGGTGTCAAGCAAAAGTAGTGGGAACAGCGGTGACAGTAGCAGGAGCCATGATAATGACCTTATATAAGGGACCGATTGTTGAATTGTTTTGGACCCAACATGCGCATCCTCATGATAAATCCGATGCGACTACTTCCACTGCATCATCTGAAAAAGATTGGTTCCTTGGCTCCATTTTCCTTATAATAGCCACTCTTGCTTGGGCTTCTTTGTTTGTTTTACAAGTAAGAGCATATATAGTTTGGTTGGCCGTGAATGCAATTTGTGTCTGCGGTCACCCATTATTTATTTTAATTGGAACAAATCATTAATTAATCTGATATCAATTATTGTGTTTTTTTAATTATTTAATTAACAGACCAAGGCATTGGAGACATACAAGAATCATCAGCTCTCACTCACATCACTAATGTGCTTTGTGGGGACTCTACAAGCAATTGCTGTCACATTTGTAATTGAGCACAAGCCCTCTGTGTGGCAAATTGGCTGGGATATGAACCTTCTTGCTGCAGCTTATGCTGTAATATATTCACTTTCATTTCTCTCGATGATATATCAATTAATTAAGTTTTAATTATTCTAATTAATTTTTATTGTGTATAGGGAATTGTAACATCAAGTATCTCATACTTTGTACAAGGACTGGTGATAAAAAAAAGGGGTCCAGTTTTTGCAACTGCTTTCAGTCCCTTGATGATGATAATTGTAGCTATCATGGGCTCTTTCATTCTTGCTGAGAACATTTATCTTGGAAGGTAATTTAATTGATTTTTTTTCTTTTTTTATATTAATGTACGCATACTAACGAGGCTCAAACCCTGTACTTGAGTCCTAGAGAGACCTTTAATTACCAAACACTTAAATACTAATTACCCTAATTAATCAAGCTAATTAATTTGGTTTTTGTGGCATGGGGTGCGTGCAGTGTGCTTGGTGCAATCTTGATAGTTGTAGGACTTTACTCGGTACTCTGGGGAAAACACAAGGAGAAGATGGAGGAGTTCGGCGTCGATGAGATACCAGATCCGGTGAAGGGCAATCAAGTAAATGGAAACTTCACAGCTTCAGCTATGATTGAAGATATTGAAGCTAATCATCATGTTGAATTACAGAAATCTGAAGCAAATAACAAACTCCCTTTGGTTGCCCTAAGCATGCTGCATGTCCCAGCAGCTGACACTAATGAAGTCCACCAACAACCATGATACGTGAAGTGATGGGCATATTTGTCTTTTCATCCCCCATTTTGTCGTCTTTATATTATTGTGTTTTTTATTTTTTTTGTTATAAATGAAATGTAATGCAATGAAGTCGTAATTCTAATGAACTAAGAGAGAATCTCCAAAATCTCGCCTGTCAATTTTCATATACATGAACGATTGATCAGTAACTTTTGCAATTTCTGATAGACACGTGGCAAAATAGTTGACGTATGATTCAGATTCCACTAGTGTGTGCTACTGCCCCAGTGGTTGGCATATTGATGATATTGGGGTACGGGCTAGTTGATTAATTATCAAAATCTTTAGGAATTATTTTTTTTTTTTTAACTTCCTTGCATCTGATGCCTCCTATATATAAATCCACTGACTTATAAACATCATACTTTGATACCAAAGTGAGATCCAATTGAGACGCCAAATAGAATATAAAATAATTAAAGCCGGATCATCATCATCATCTCTCTCTCTCTCTTTTCCCTAAATAATTCCTTCAAATCATGTACATATGTATATCGGTATGTATAGAAGTTTCTTCGACGTCTGTATCTTTTATACTATATATTTATACTATATATATATATATATATATATATATATATAGAATTCCTTGCTGCGAACATGATTGATGACATGACCCTATATATATCTTTCTCTAAAATAATTTTTAGTTGACGTACGTCCTTGCAAGGGATGGATGACTTATTACACTAATTCCCTTAAAAGATTGAAGTGAGAAATTTTGATTTCATTATTTCTTGCCTCACTTATGTTTTGCAAAAAATCGTTGCCAAGCCTAAAACTTGGTCCATTACTCAAAGAGCTCAAAGGTGCGTACTTGTTAGAGTTTTTATCTGTGGGTTGGGGTGTGGGAGATAAGGATGAGTTGGAGTAAAACTTTGGTTAAGGTGTTTTCTAGTATTGTATTGCTTTGACTTAAAATCACATTTGTAGTAAAATGAAAATTTTATGATCATCTAGTCTCTGTTTACCCTTTAAAGATCTTACAACACATGTAAATTATTGGTCATGTATAGTTTAAATGTATCCATTTTTTATTTTCCTTATATCAACCACAAATCAATGGACCTTAAAAAGGCAAATCAAAGATAAAATTATGTAGGGGATCTGAATCCATTCTCAACCCCACGAACAAATATGATCTTGCTTGAAGCTTCACAAATAATTTCCCAAGTTTTTTAATATTTATATACTCTTTAATCAAATTGGAGAAAATTTGCCTTTTTAATTTAATTCGGACATATAACTGATTTATTTCTTATGAATAAGAAATTATATTCTTGTCTTTGACACATCTATATCTCTAAGCTCATTTTATCGTTACTCATTGTAGGCTTTGTGATAAGGATGGACATATTCCAAAAAATCTTGATGAATTTGCAGCCTAAATCTTAAGAGAATCCATCTGTGGATCCATGCATAACATAAAATTAGGTTAGCAATGGATCTATATATATAGCCGACCGAGATTTATAAAGTTTATATTCATATTCCATAGTTACATTACTAAGGTATCTGAATTTTTTGTTAATCAATTAACTAGAATATATATTTATAAGTGGCCAACATGTGCTTCCGTTTATCATAAGGAATATCAAAGCTGAATCTCATTGCCTACCACTTTAACTGTGTACACGATTGTCCAATTTCTACCACATGCACAAAACATTGTGATTCTTAACTAGATTAGGTTTACAAGTTTGAATCATGTACCTTTGTTGATTTTGATTTCTCTAAGAGACCAATGCTTTGAAGTTTAATATAAGACAAAAGCAAAGGTACCAAAATAATTTTTAAAAGATCGTTAAGAGAATATGACATGATCTATACCAGGATCTTAAATTATGTTTAAAGTCTGTATAAACGTTCTTTCTTGATATGTTCTGTAAAATTTTAAAAGTAGTATTAATTTTCTATTATGTTTTTCAGAAAAATATGAATAAGCACAAAAATGGCTAGTTTAGTTATTTAGTACAGTTAATCATGTCATTGTCTTAAATAAAATTATTTATATACATAAAAGGTCAAGATAAATTGCATGTAGAAACAATTTTCAAGAATCATATTCCTTTTCCCAATGCCCCAAAAATAGGGAAAAGGACATTCAACCCCCCAACGTTTAGGAAAAGGGACAAAAAATCCCTCAACGTTTCAAAAAGGACTTATAATCCCCTTTCCGTTAATAAACATCGTTTGTTTTAACAATAAATTTATTTTTAATTTTTAATTACTATTATACCCTTATAATAAATATAAATTAATATATTGATTTGAGACATGTCACAATTAATAATTTTTTTTAAACTAAAAATTGAGATACAATTACATTTTTGCCCAAATTATTTGCTATAAATTATACCTTTTTAATGATCAAACCTTTCATATGTGATTATTACTAATAAAACGAAATTTGATTAAACCCTTTTTCTTTGAGGAATCAAAACCATATTATTATGGTTTTGATTTCTCAAAGAAAAAGGGTTTAATCAAATTTCGTTTTATTAGTAATAATCACATATGAAAGGTATAATTTATAGTAAATAATTTTGGATATGAATATTTATAGTTTTGATGTCTCAAATCAATATATTAATTTTTTTATTATAAGGGTATAATAGTAATTAAAAATTAAAAATAAATTTACTGTTAAAACAAACGGTGTTTGTTAACGGAAATGGGGTTATAAGTCCTTTTTGAAACGTTGAGGGGTTTTTTGTCATTTTTCCTAAACGTTGGGGGGT
This sequence comes from Citrus maxima, assembly GCA_029641205.1. Taxonomy (NCBI): domain Eukaryota; kingdom Viridiplantae; phylum Streptophyta; class Magnoliopsida; order Sapindales; family Rutaceae; genus Citrus; species Citrus maxima. The sequence goes on from CM056369.1 coordinate 21,108,053, forward strand.
TGAATGTCCTTTTCCCCCAAAAATATCACATATATTCTGTTATGTTGCTAATGTAGGCATTAATTAGCATGACCTTGAAACTTAAAGGAATAGAGAATATTTCAATATCAGACAACAGAATGCGATCACAGTAATGACCTATATAAGATTCTTATACAATGTATGCTTAAACTCTAAGAAAAGATATTTAAAAAAAAAAATCATGAACCTGCTTAATTGATCTTCTTCCCAGCTTCTTCTATTTATTAATTTTTTTTCAATAAATGATCTAGGCGGAGCAAGGTTCTTACTAAACATTAAAGCAACAAATAACCCCTAGTCGGAAGGAATATAATGAGCCTTATGCTTTGTTAAAGAAAAGAAAAATGAAAAATCGAAACCATAGAACTTGAGCAAAAAGAGAGAGAGAGAGCACGGAAGCCATTTGCATCTTTGGAGAGAAAATTCATAATGAGAATTAAACTATTGATTTAAAAAAAATAAGATGAGAAATTGTCTAACTAATTGGTTCAAATGTCTCAAGACTTCGTTTGGTATAACTTTTTAAATAAAATTTATTTAAATATAGTTATTATTAGTAGAGCTTTTATAAATAGAGATTTTGCCTAAAAAAAATTTAGTTGTTTGGTTGTAATGATAGTTTTTATTAAAAATTATAAAATTATTTTAATAAATAAGTTTTTTAAAGTTATGTCATGAAAGTAATAAAATAATATTATAAAATAAGTAAAAGATATTTTGGATATTTTAACTTAAAAAAAAAAAACTTTTCAATCCATACTTTCAAAAGCTCAAAATTTGAGTTTTTACTAGTTGAGGCAAAATAAGTTATGTAACATTCTAAAGCTCTACTAAAAAAAAGAAAAAGAAAGAAGAAACAACAAACAATAATAAAAATTTTGATAAGAGTTTGTAAGATTAAATAATCACTTTTAATTATTAGATAAGTTATATCAATCAGTCATTAAAAAATATATTATTACTTGCAACATAGAGAGAGAAAAAAAATTTGTAATTAGAAAGTCAACTTGGGATTTCATTGTCTTCAATTACGTATGATGATTCCCAGAGAGCGCCGCCAGCGTGTTAATTCTTTGAAGAATCTGCTTTTCAAATTTCAGAATAATATTTTCAGAAATCATAATATTTAATTGTTTCAAAAGAATAAAATGTACATCATTTTTAATCAATTACTTTAATATAAAATTGTTATTAACCTTTTCTTCTTTTTATAAGGAATAACTTGAAATTTTAACTAACATTGATTAATTAATCTGCATGCATGAACAGAGATGATCACTAATAAAGAAGTTTTGGCCGATTATGCAACAACGATTCTCCACGTATTAATTAATTCAATTCCCCTTAATTAATTCATTTGCTTGCTATTTTAAACCGTAGGATTCCGTTGTTGTCTTAATGGGTACAAGGTTCTTAAATGTAAACGTAATTCTCACCTTCTTCTTCTTCTTCTTCTTATCATTATATATATTTGTTGTTGCAATATGTAAATATTTTATTCGTTAATAATGATTTTTTATGTGGGTGGCCTTATGACTCTATTTGCACACATGAACTACTTTTGTGTGTTAATCCTACATCATTTCCACTGCATGAATTGTTTATTATAGCTTTTGTGGAATCTGAATCGTTATTGGCATTCGGAAAAGGAAAAGGAGAATCTTTTCTCTATACTTTTTTGTTTAATAATTTACATATAAAATATATAGAAGCGGAGAAAATAGGACTAAATCCAATTATTGAACAGGACCCAACAAGTATGATGTTGGGTTATTGGCATGTGATGTCAACTACAAGAATTTATGCTACCATATATGCTATTAGTTCGGGAAAGGAATCCCAATTTTGAAGATTCAAGAACTTTCTATTGATATTATAATTTTTATCCATTGTCCTTTGAAAATTTTTTTTTGCCAACATTTATAATTAATAAGATAAGTATTTGTCATGATCTTGCTTAGTTCTACTATATATTACGGTTTGGATGTAGTATTCATTTCGTAGATAGTACATAATTCATTATCTTATTGATGAATGTCACTTAAAAATTGAAACTCAAGTTGAGAATTGGGATCTCAATCATCATTATCAAGAAAAAAAAAGGAGTCCACAAAAATAACTAGCCAACTAACAATCCGAGCAGAAATATAATAAAATGAAAGATTTTTGTAAAATTATAGTAATAAAATAATAAGAACAATATTTTTTATAGTCATTTAATATTTTACAATTCTTAAAGTAGTGAAACGCTAATAACCTAAAATAGAAACCTAATATTACATGCGAACAAATTTTTTTTTTTTTTAATAGTTGAATCATTCGAATATAAGATAGATAGAATTAATATATACTAATGTCATATAGTGATTATAAAATTAAAGAGAATTTATGTTATTGATTTGCCAGTGGTTGCTTTGTTTAATTGTTCTGGATAGCCAATACACTTTTAAAGCCAAGCAATTTGAAAGAGAAATGGTACCCAGGGCAGCGCACTACTAGCGCAAATGCTTCTTTGTTGGCAACAATATGAATGATGAAAATGACTTTTTTTTTTTTTTATATTAATCACGAGGTATCCTGGGGAGAGCCCCAACTATGAGAGGCACCTTTAAGCCCATACCACAATCCAGACTAGAAGTCCCCGCTCGAACCGGGAGGCACAGGTTCTCTCAACAAAGGCGACTTCCCTGCGACTCGAACTGGGGAGCAAACCCAGTCAAGACATTTAAGGGGACTCCATTGCCAGTGGAGTCAACACTTTGTTGGTAATGATGAAAATGACTTTAAGGGTGGTAAAATATCGGCGTCGGGACAACTTTCCAAAATCGGAGCCAGTTTTAACATGGCTTTTGTCCGGTCAGGGTTTTTTGAGCCGGGCCAAAAAACTGAAATTTATGTTCTATATTTTTTAAAAAATTTTTCCTCATTATATTTTATAAATTCATTGTTTATAATATATTCTTTTTTTAGATTAAGCTTTAAAAGTTGGACTAAAAGATCTAAAACCTTAAATATATGTTATGGGTGGGTTTAATATATGTTACAAAAGTGTATTTTAATTAAAATAGTACATATTTTTTTTAATATTTTAAGTATTTCTCGAATTTTCTGACCATAATCAAACTTTCTTGATGAAACTTGAACTTTACCCTAGTGTTCAAAAGTATAATCGGATCGAATCAAGCCCAACAAAAAGTACCTGGACTCAAATAGAATAGGATTTTCCTTCCATCCCTAAATGACTTGTTGATTCTTGTTGTAATTATCTTATTCTATTTGACTTTCTCAATCACATATCGTCCATCATTTTTTTCCCTCTTGAAACTATTAACCCACTTGTGTATGTCTTCATCATTGGAGATAGTAATTAAGCAATGAATTTGAAGGTGGTTTTAACTTTCTTTTTCATTTTTTTACATTTTAATGATAATCGTTGTGGCGGGCAATTGATCTAGCTGACGTGTCCAACTTGAGAGGTACAAAAATGATGCTGTGGTCTAGGCTCATCTTAAAGGATATATCTTTGAACGCTTCATGAGAGGTCAAAGGGTCCCAATGTCGGATTTGAGGTTTTTAGGCATTTAGGAATTTTGACTCTTTCCTAACTCACGCTACATTGAAATCCCTAATGGGGAAAAAAAAAAGGAAATTTAGCCAGTTTTCTCTCTAGATAAGTAGCGATAACCTAAGCAAAGAACATCCACGGCCACGGGCGGATGACAATTCAACAAAAAAAAGCAACGTTTAGTGATCAAAGAGATGAAGATGAGAATCCGCCGCCTTTATCCTTTAGAGATAAACTGATGGAAGATCAAAATGAGCCTGAAGAGGAGTTTTGGGTAGAAAAGAAGACTTGGAATTGATCCTGAAGATGTGATTATAGAAGATAAGGAAAGCATTCCCTTCATTTCCTTCTCAAAAAAGATCCACGCACAACTGGTGAGGCCATGGATGAACATGGTTGTTGTCAAGCTTTCCAGGAGATTTATTGGTTATAGGGCCCTTTGCCATAGGTTGAATGATCTTCGGAGAATGTCATAAAGATTCACAGTTATTGATCTTGAAAATGACTTGTTCCTGGTTAGATTCAAAAGAGAAGGAGGCGCCCATCATGCTCTAACACAAGGTCCTTGGACCATTCTTGGCCATTATCTCATTGTGCAACAATTGAACCCTCACTTTGATGCCTCCAACAATAATTTCGAAAACATTGTTGCTTGGATTCGCCCACGGGGGATGCCTCTACTTTGTTACCATAAAAGGATTCTTTATATACTTGGAAATAAGGGTGGGCGCGGTTCGGTTTTTTATTAATTTTTTCATAATTGTTCGATTACAATTATTTTAAAATTATAATCGCGATTAATCAAATTACCGAAATAATCAAATACTTGATTAATTGAAATAATTCAATTCGATTCAGTTCGATTATTTCGATTATGGGCCTATTGGGCCTATTTTGGGCTTTTTTAAATTTAAAACCTTAAATTAATAAATCTACCACAAACATAAAAAATTAACAAACAAAAAATCAAAATATGTCTCAAAGTATGTTCAATAACACATAACATGTTCAAATCTAAATAAATCATAATCCCAATTACTCCTCAGCTGCTTGTTCTTGTTGAGCTACTATTGGCCTACCAAATTCTACATTAACAAATTAAACAAAAATATTAGAATGATTAGTTAAGAGTGAAATAACCAAAACAACATATCAAAATATAGTAGTAACATATTACCTGCTTCAATAACTTCATAGAATTCAGTTTCCTCCTGAGTAGGTTGTATTATCCGTTCTCCTAATAGAGTTGAGCGAAGCCAATTTTGAGTGCAAATCAATGACTCAACAATTTTATGAGTTAAAGAACTCCTAAAAGGATCAAGAACACGCCCTCCTATGCTAAATGCCGATTCCGAAGCTACAGTAGACATTGGAATTGCCAAAACATCCTTGGCAATCTGAGATAAAATCAGATACCTATGCCCATTCAACTTCCACCAAGTCAAAATATCAAAATGGGCATTACTAGTACTCTCATTAGCATCCGTCAAGTACTTTTCAACATCATTTTTCGAACTAATGTCATCATTTGAATTTTGCTTCATCATTTTGAAAGATGAAAAAAGATCAATTGACATTATACTGCTACTAGCACCACCACTACCACCACCGCCACCACCATCATGGATATCACCAAAACAAACACCACCACTACTCCTCACATCACTCCCACCAATATAGCTATTATATAGCTTCATCAATAACTCCTTAATGTTAGATTTCAATTCTTTAACCTTCCTAGATTCATACATGCTACTAAAACAAAATGTAACAAACTCCAATTTACATCTAGGATCAAGCACATTTGCTATAAATAATAACATGTTAACCTGATCAAAAGACTCACCCCCATATTTAGCAAACTTTTGTTCCATTTTTTCGGCCATTTTCCTCAACAAATCATCACTAGAAGTAGCAAGTGACTTCAAATGAATTAGAACTTTTGCCATTTCATTTAAGTAATCATTGGAAGTGACATCAAGAGAGCTACTAAATTTCAAGGTCACATAATAAAAAATCGATAAAAAGTTGACTAACCACCTTGCATTTCCCCAATCGTCATCGCTTGGTGGCCCCTCCCTCTTCTTTTCACCCTCATCCTCAACAAACCAATTAGCATAATGTCCATCATCTTCCTTCATCCTATCAAATGCTTTTTCAAACACAACCACTTTGTGCAACATCAAATATGTTGAATTCCATCTAGTAGGCACATCCAACACCATAAGCCCTCCATATGAGATTTTCTCCCTATCAACACATGTTTTAAACTTTTGTAATCTTGCTGGAGAGGATCTAACATACTTTACTACATTGCGAATACTAGCTATTGAATGATTCACCTCCGCCAACCCATCTTGCACAATCAAATTTATTATGTGTGCCAAACACCTCACATGCATATATAAACCATTCAAAACCATTGAATTCACACTCCAATTTGGTAACTTCTTCTTCACATAAGTTATTGCAACTTTATTGGCACTTGCATTGTCCATTGTAATTGTGAACAACCTCTCAATCCCCCAATCAATCAAACATGTCTCAATTAGCTTCCCAATACCATCTCCTTTATGATTAGCTATAGGTGTGAAACTAAGAATCCATTTGTGCAACACCCACTCCGCATCAATAAAATGAGCAGTAATAACCATGTAATTAGACAGTTGAATTGATGTCCACGTATCTGTGGTAATACACACCATCTGCTTGCTTGCACCCAAAACACTTTTTAACAACCTTTTTTCATGTTGATACAATTCAAGAATATCCCTTGTAATTGTTCTTCGCGATGGCACATCAAATCTTGGGCAACAAGTTTGCATAAACTCTAAAAACCCTTCAGCCTCTACAAAGCTAAAAGGTAATTCATCATTGACAATCATCTTCACAAGTGCCATTCTACAAGCCTCTTGACTAAACCCGCCACTAACTTTAACAACTCCATCATCTTTATCTTTTCCCTTTTGACGGAAAAGTACTTGTTGCTTCGGATCCCCTTCAACCTTCATATCTTGATATGACCTACATCTATCCAAATGATTCTTCAAATTAGTGGTATTTCCTCTATTAGCTGCAAACGTTTTACGGCAATGATGACATTTTCCTTTGTTTCCACAAAGTAGTTTGGTAAAATGAGCCCAAACATTTGATCTCAAAGGTATTTTTCTTTTTTTCCCATCATCAACCTCCACCTCTTGCACTTCCTCCTCATCATAATTTTCCATTCTACACAAACACATGCAATAACATTAATAAGCTTTTTTTTCCCCAATCCAACAATCCCAACTCGCTTACCTCCCAGCTAAAATTGGCAATCACCAAACATAAACTTCAGTTTCAAAAGCAGTAATACATAACCTTTACATCTTGTTTTCTCATAGTCAAGAAAAGAGGAAAAAATAGAAAAACGAAAAGAAATATAGCAAAAATTTAAAAGCAAAAGGTAGCATCCATGAGATCCCAATCATAACTACTACATTATGAATTCCAAAAGAGGATAATTGATTATGCATATATTTTCTCATCATAGTCCTGTTCGGCAAACAAAAATAGATAGATTGGATTCCCTTCCAATTTTTCAGGAAAGGGAAAGCCTTAAGTTTATGCCAAGCAGCAGAGGTAGTCCCTCCCCACTGGACAATATCAACGTAAACTCTGAGAAACCTTCAAAATGGATATTGACTCATCTGTGCATTTAGTTGTATTTATATCACAGTACTTATCCAATAACTATCATGTGCTACTACTCTACCGCAGCAGCAGAACTGCAGAGACGCGTCTCCTTAACACCAAACTACATATTGATGCTTTAATATGATACCATTTAACTCAGTTTTCAGTTTTCGAATTATATAAGATTTAATAATAGTCGTAGTTATTCACTTATTCTTTTAAAAAAACCAAAATTTACAAGTTTTTGCGAAAGGAAAAAAATCAGATCTCCTGCTAAAAGATACTAATATTCAGTTGACGCTATTGAAGCTTGTACCAATGTCCTGAAGCTTGTACCAAGTGTATACCAAGAAGCATACCCAATTTAGTTGTTTTTAATGCATAAGAAGCAGTATTAATAACTTTCTAGTCAAACCCAGTACGAATTCAAAACCACATTCGTTTTCCAACACTTGCTCCCACCAAGTCAAACCCAGTACGAATTCTTGTCTGATTACCTTTTCACGCCAGCAGCAACTCAAGTTCTTTGCAAAAACAGCTCAAGCTCAAGCAGCTCAAGTTACCAGCAGCAGCTCACAACAGCAGTCAGATGGCAGCAGGGGAGCACCGTGACAGCAGCAACAGTTGATAGTAGGTGATAGCGGTAGGTGACAGTGGCAGCGAGGATGAGAGTCGGCGATGAGCAGCGGTGGCAAATCGGATTCGTGAAGGATGAGCAGCAGCAGCAGCAGGGACGAGATTCCAGCGGTGAAGGGGTTGCGGCTTCGGTTTTTGGCTGAAGAGGGAAGTCTGTGAAGATTAGAAGATGAGAAGAATCAAGAATGTGTTAAATTAGGGATTGTTTAAAAATCAATTTGAGTTCGGTTTTTTCCTGTGGTCGGTTAGGTTTTTCGATTTTTTTTTTAGAATCGAAAACCGAACCGACTGATTTTACTATTTATGTTTAATTACTATTTCGGTTTTTTGGATGTAAAAAAACAGCAAAAAAATCGAACCGAACCGAACGGTTCGGTTCAATTTTTGATTAATCAGCTTTTTTTGCCTACCCCTACTTGGAAATGTCGTGGTAAAAGTGATTCGAATTGATTACAACAATAAGTCAGCAACATGGGGAAATTTTGCTCTCATTTCAGTTGAGAAATCCCTTAAAAAACCTCTTTGTTCACAATTTGTTTTGGATGGTAAAATGAAAAAAAATTGAGTATGAAAATTTGCCTATTATATGTTTCAATTGCGGGACTTATGGTCATAAGAATGAGAATTGTCCTCAACTCAACACAATGAGAAAACCGGTTGAATGTTCAAAGAATTATGGTGCAGGGGACAACACCAACGGTTTTGGTAAGAAATCGCCGTCATCTATAGAAATGTTGGGAGAGGGATCCACAAAAGCAGCTGCAAATTAAGGGGAAATAAAACTCTTTCCCTCTTTGTGTGATTAAAATAGGATGTGTACCAAAAATAAATAGGCAGCAAATAATCTAATACAATCCAAAGCAGTAAACCAACCACAAAAAACACAGATTTTTACATAGAAAACTCAAAACGAGAAAAACCATGGGACTGTAGTCTGATAAAATCTTCCTAATGAGATTACAACACAAATTCTTCTCTAGATAACACTAAAGGCTAATAACATCAAGAATCTCAATAATCTTAACTTATATTAACAGCCTAATATATGTCTCTATAATAAGTGAGTATCTCAAATAATAGCTAATGAGAGGATAAAATAAAAATCAAGAACAGTAGGATTGTAGAGGGTGATGTCATGAATTTACCCTCAAAATTTGAGAGAAAACGGAGTTAAAATTGCCTTATGATTATCTAATCAAATATTGAAATTTCTATTTCCAAAACCAAAATTTCCTTTGTCTAATTTTTCTCTCCTCTTTTTCTCTTTTTTCAATCCTGACAGTCGCTTGCTTATTCTTCTTTATATAATGTTTACAGAGGCTTATTTTAACAAAAATTTCAACTGGCCCCTTCAAGTTTTCTTTAATTATTTAATTACCTAAACTTATAAAGCTTTGGGCTTGGACCATCCAAATGAGATGAACCCAACAAATCTCCCCTCTCCAGATCATATGGGGTCTCCACCAAGCCCACTTTCTGCATACAACTTTTCATTTTCTCCTTGGGCAACGACTTTATTATCATATCTAATCCATTCTCCGATGTGTGAATCTTTTCAATCTGCAATTGTTTCTTCTCAAGCACGTCTTATATCCAATAATACCTCACATCAATATGCTTGGATTTTGAATGATATGTTTAATTATTTGCCAAGTGAATGACACTCTTACTGTCACAGTACACAACAAAGTTGTCTTTGCTACTTTTAGTAATTATAATATACTCTGCTTCTGTGGTAGACAGAACAATACACTGCTGAAGTCTAGACTGTCATGAGACTACTCCCCCTACAAAGGTGAGCAAATATCTTGATAAGAATTTTCTAGAATCAACATTCTCTGCCATATTTGTATCTGTGTACACTTGTAACACAAGTTTATCACCTCCAAAACATAAACATGCCTTGGAAGTGCTTTTAAGATATCTAAAAATTTATTTCACTGCTATCTAGTGTTCTTTGTCTTGATTGGAGAGAAATTGACTGATTGCACCAACTGCAAGAGCAATATCTGGTCTTATACAAACCATGGCGTACATCAAACTACAAACTACTGAAGCATAAGGAACTTCTTTCATCTCTTGCTTCTCTTTCTCACTTGTAGGATAATACTTAGAACTAAGCTTGAAATGGCGTGCAAGTGGAGACAAACAGATTTTGCCTTGCCTATGTTAAATCTTTCAAGAACATTTTCAATATATACTTCTAGAGATAACCATAACATCTCAGTTTTTCTGTCTCAAGAAATTTTCATGCCAAGAATTTATTTTGCCAGTCCAAAGTCCTTCATTGCAAAAGACTTGCTAAGCTCTTTTTTTAGATGATCAATTTTACTAGCATTATGGTTAACAAGCAACATGTCATCCACATAAAGCAAAAGAATAATAAAATTATTATCACTAAACTTCTTCACAAAAACACAATGAACACACATTGTCTTGTTAAAACCATGATTTCCCATAAGAGAAACAAACTTCTTGTACTACTGTCTTAGTGCTTGTTTCAGCTCATACAAATTTTCTTCAACTTGTACACAAGTTTTTATTTACCTTTGGCACTGAATTCTTCAGGTTGCTCCATGTATATTTCCTCCTTTAAGTCACTATGTAAAAAAGCAATCTTCAAATTCAAGCTAGCTGTTAATCCTAGAACAACTAAGATAGAAGTTATCTTCACCATAGGAGAAAATATATCTTCAAAGTCAATGTCTTTCTTTTGACTGAAACCCTTCACAACCAATCCAGTCTTGTACTGTTGTTATGAGTTATTTTCAGTCTTCAACATGTATACCCATTTGTTCTTTAGTGCCCTATTTCCTTTAGGGAGTTTTACTAAGTCATAAGTGTGGCTCTTATCTAAGGATTTCATCTCCTCTTGCATGGCTTTAACCCACTCACTTTTATGCTCATGAGATATGGCTTCTTCAAAAAATTTTGGCTCCCCTCCATCTGCAAGCATCATATATTCATGTGGAGGATATCTAGTCGAAGGTCGTCGTTTTTTAATGGATCTTCTCAATTCTGGCTCAACTGGTGGTATAAGTGGTTTTGGAGGTGCTTGTTCAACTGATTCTACTGGACCATCATTATTATCCTCTCCAGCTCCTCTATGATCATCATTATTATCCTCAACTGATTCTCTAGAGATGATTAAGATTCATCACTCTTCTCTGCATCACCAACTATCTAATCTTCAAGAAACACAACATCTATACTTCTGATCAATTTTATTGTCTCTAGATCCTATAATCTGTACCCAAATTCTTCATGCCCACATCCGAATAAAATGCATTCCTTGGCTTTATCATCAAGCTTCGATCTTTTATCTTTAGGAATATGAACATATGTTTTACAACTAAACACTCTCAAGTGTTTACAAGAAACATCTTTCCTGGACCAAACTCTCTCAGGTACAGTGCCATCTACTGGAGTTGAATGAGAAATGTTAATTAAGTCAACTGCAGTACGCATAACCTCTGCCCATAAAGATTTAGGAAGCTTGGCATCAGAAAGCATACACCCAACCTGACCTTCTCTTCAATTGTTCTATTAATCATTCCTGTAACACCATTCTGCTGAGGAGTTTTAGTACAATATTCTCAAGTCTTATTCCATGGGATCTGCAAAACTACTCAAATGGTCCTCTGTACTCACCACCATTATTTTTCATAACACATTTTAATTTTCTTCATGTCACTCTCTCAATATAAACATGGAAGAACTCAAACATATCAAGCACCTGATCTTTAGATTTCAAAGTAAAACGCCCACACTTTTCTAAAATAGTCATCAATAAAAGTCACAAAATAAAGTGCACCTCTTATTGATCTACTTTGCATCATACAAACATTAGTGTGAATGAAATCAAGTATTTGTGACTTTCTATATGGAGAAAAGCTTTTAAAAGCTACTATGTGTACCTTTCTAGCCAAACAATAAATACAAGTCTTGAGGAACATACCTGCGAAGCTAGGTAGAAATCCTTTTTTTGGTAAGAGTTTCTAACCCTTTCTCACCAATGTGATCAAGTCTTTTGTGTCATGTGTCAATGTCAGAATCTTTTATAGCCATATTCACATCTTCTTTCTTGATCTTGACTTCTATCATATAGAGAGTTTTTACTTTCTTCTCCTTAACTAACATTATGGAGCCTTTGGTGAGCTTCCATTTTCCTTCATCAAATTAGTTAGTGTAACTATCATCATCAAGCTTGCCTGTAGAGATCAAATTTAGGTGAATATCTGGTACATGTCTGACATATTTAAGCAACAACTTACAGCCAATGTTGGTTGTTAACCTAAAGGGCTACACATATTGTAATTTTGATGATAACAAACACGTGTCTTAAGTGATTTAATAAATATTGTATTTCACATTTTCGCTAGTTCTTGAAGGATAATATTTATGCAAGTGAATCAAGTAAAATCAAGTTCAAGACACTCAACGGACAACGGCTTGATCAACAACAAACTTTAGCTCAACGGAGTCATTATTGCGACAAATTCTTGTAAAGCCGGTATGATTTAATATATGCATGGTTCAACATTTGAGAAGCTCAAGATTTTGTTTAATAAATCATTACTTTTCATAAGCCAAAAGGTTTTATATTTATAAGACAAAGTATTTTGTGGATTTGAGTATTTTTCAAATTTTGGATTAAATTGAAAATTTTTTTGAAATCAATAAGCATTATGAAAAGAACCTCTTTGAAAAGTACTATACAGTTTTAGACGATATCATAATTTCAGAAAGTTTTCGGAATAACGAACATTATTTAGAAATTCTAGATTTGGACCTATTTGTAAAAATATAAAACATTTGGGCTATAATGTAATTTTAAAAGTTTTGGACCATATTTTAATTTTTAAAAGTACTGAGGCCAAAAGTAAATATAAAAAAATAGTGGGAAGATTGAGAGTTGGAGCCTAGCCGCCAATGGCAAATTTTTAAATTTTCAAAGCTAAAATTTGCAACGATAACTTGCACTGTGCTAAGCAGAGATCCAACTAATTAAGAGGCTAGTCAGCTATTTGTTGTTTTTGTCCATAATGGCTAGTTTTTGTGTTTAAACTATATAAACTCAAATTCAATTCAATTTTGAGGACTTTTGCAAGAAAGAACAAGAGCATACATCATATTTTGAGCTTCCATTTCGCAAATCATCATATATTAAATCTTCATTGTGCTATCATTTGTATATTCACTCTAAAAGAGAGTTATTTGTTGTAATCTTCATTTCTTTATTAAATTTGTGATAAGAAATTACGGTGAATCTTTGTTTTGGTCCCTGGATGATTGTCAACCGTAAAGGAAAGGGAAGAGTCAACAAGGGTGGTGGTTACATAAAAAACTCCAACCGTCATCAAGAGGCCAAATTTGAAGGGGGCTCTCGGTTTGAGCTACTCGAAAATGAGGAAAATGAGAAAAAAGTAAATTATTACCCTCGTTACCCACTTTGAAAAAAAAAAACCAAGGAGAATCCTAAGATCCCGGGAACTACAAATAACCATGCAACTGTCCTGCCATGAAAAAAGCACGTGACAACCAAACTTCCATATTTGAATCGAAAACTCTACAAATGAAAAGACCCCACCAGTTCCCATACATGCAAAATCGTTGTCATGTACACAATCAACAAACCCTTCAATCTCAACTAATTTACCTATTCCCACCGCAGTTCCCACTAGCTTGGACCCCGTAAAATATAGTTATTAAATTTCTTTCTCCACCAACTTATCATCCGAAACGTAATGATGCTATTCTTGATCCTCTCAATCTAATTTGGGGCTTCCTGATCCTAAAATCCTAATTGAAGATCGAGGCAAACCCCCTAATGAGGATTTGGAAATGGATGCCAATGGCAAAGATGACACGGATAACGGGAACTTCACGGGTGGCGGTGGTGAAAGTGATTCAGATTCTGACGCCCGCAGAGCTTGCTTGGAGGATGAAGACAGCATGGAATTTTATTGATGTTCCATATAGCCAAGTTCTTCCTTTTATTTTTTTTCTTTTCCTAATGAATTTATCTATCATGTTTTGGAATTTCCAAGTGGTGTCTTCATCGGGGTTAGAAGAACCTTTAACGTCATGAGCAAAATTTACAATCCTTATGTTGTTGCTATTTTGGGGGCCAAAATCAGCAGAGTTAATGCTAATAATTTTATTAAATGTAGTAGTTTTTGAGTTCTCGGATCAAGTGGAGGCTGAGGGATTTGGTGGAGGTATTTGGATTTTGTGGAATCAGGGTTTCATGATGGGTTTTGTTTTTAACCATAAACAGTACATTTATTTTAAAGTTATAGATCTTTCTATCAACTGGTTGTGGGTCACTGCAGTCTAAGCTAGCCTCAATCTGAATCTGAGAAAGAAGCTCTGGATTGATCTAGAGTCGGTTGCTAATTAGTTAATTGACCATGGCTGTTTGGTGGGGACTTCAACTCAATTCTTCACGCTTCAGATAAAAATGGAGGCTCAATAAAAAAGCGGCAGCATTTATAGATTGTTAAACAAATGGTTTCATAATAATCGGCTCATGGATTTGCATTTCAAAGGGCCTTGTTTAACATGGTCAAAGGGAACTCTTTTTAATGATCATTGGAATAGTTCTTTGACTGAAGCTTCGGTTTTACATCCTCCAAAAGTTCACTCTAATTACCGACCAATTTTGTCAAAATTGGCCTTAATTTAAAGAGGATGGATGGTGTTAAACCTTTCGTTTCTAGGCCACGTGCCCGACAGACCAATCTTTCTATTCTCTTCTGGATGAATGGCGTGATTCTGAGGGGTTAATATTCAACTTGTTGGGATTATATGCTCTTTCAAAGCATATTAATTTATTTTTTGATTAATAAAATATTTGAGATATTTTCAATTGCATAAATATATTTTGATTAAAGTTCATTTAATCTATTATATGTATTTATGTGATCACCAAGTGGATTCATAGAAAACATAAATATAAGTTATCTTATGATTAAATAAATTTAGTTCGCAGTTGATAAATAAAGTTGGGCACTTTATTTAAGTTTAGGTTGTAGTAATTTTATTGAATGATTTGTCTTAATCATAGATGAATTTGCTGATGTAGTTTGACTACATTGAACTGGATCACATATGAGATTTAATTAACCTTAAAATGACTGTCAGACTTATTAAATCTCATAGGCATTGATTTTACTATAATCTTAATCTTGAGTTAGTTATGATTTCATGATTATAATTGTTATTCCATTTGAGTTACCAATGGGCACGACACACACATGTGGTCAAGATTACCTGGCATCTTGATGTGAGCAATTATGAGTATTGGAGTTATAGATTAACAATATAGAATTTGTACAACACATCTCTTGATGGATTTTCGGCACTTGATCATAGAATTCTCTGGCCACAGTGTCTCAACATATTTAGTATGTTGAAAATGATCATTAGAGAAAACCAGTAAGTATCAATGAATAAGATGTAATTAAATTGATTGGACAATTGAGATATCGATTTAATTAATGATGTGGTACAAAGGATTGTGCAGTAAAGAAATCAATGTGGCTTGCGACGAATTATTATCGAGCATACAATTATGGAGGTCAGTTCCAATCTTTTAGTGGAGTAGATTTGGAATTAAATAATTGGGCTAGTTTAATTACATATCTAATTATTATAGCCACTATTGTATGTTCCCAAATGATTCTCGGGTTAGCTCATTTAATTGACTGCGCCACTACTGGATTAATAAGCAAGATAACTAGCTATTTGGGTTAAAAGCCTAAATATATTATTTAGTGGGAGGCTCCATGTAATGTACTTGTGTCTAAGGGGCCTTGTGTTATTTTACAAGGTGGGCCCCTATGACAAGAAAGAAGTAACGTTACTTTTGGTTTATTATTTTTAATTTAAATCAAACTTGATTTAATAGAATTAAATAATATAAAAATATAGCCTAGGGTTTCCACTAAAGAGAGATATAAAAGGCTTATTTTCTCTAAAGAAAATGGGGACAACCACTTTATACAGATCAGAGAAAAAGATTTTTCTCTATGTTGTTGAGAGAAAAATTTTCTCGCGCTAGTTGCTTTGGTAGTGATAAAGGCGCCCACACGTCAAGTGCAGATCAAACCTGAGTCATAACCTGGAAGATCATTGGTGACAGATCATGATCTAACAAGCATGGTGGTGAGGATCGTGATCTGAGAGCCTAAATAACTTCAGCGGAAAAAGCTAAATCGGATTTTCAAGGTACGATTTTTAGATAACAAATTCTTATATATTGTATGAGAGCGATCTTAAAAGTTTTTATAAAAATTTAAAAAAATTGATTTTTCCCCAACAATTAGTATTAGAGCCATCTCATATTAATATATAAGAATATTGTATGAAATCAATCTTGAAATTTATGTATTAGAGTGGCACAATTTATTCAGATATATATTATTTGTTTAATATATGAATAAATCATGTTTTAGTTTGTCTTAATTCATGGTTAGATTCTCTACTGTATGTTTCCTTTGGATCTGTAACAAGAGGGGTGGTTTATTATCACCATGTTTCCCTCTTGATTTATTTTACTGTTATAGAAATTTTGTAAGTCAAAATTGGCCTAGGAAATTTGTAAATCACTGGAGATTAATCACGCGACGACAGATCAAAGGGACATGAGAGAAATGAAGGCTGGATTTTTCAGCGGCGGCCACCAACTAGCAACGCAAGCACGCACGCAGCAGCAAGCTGCGGGCGCAAGTTTGGTGCATTTCCAGTGATGCGGCGGCGGGTGGCTCGGCGTCGGAGATGCGTCAGAGACCGGTGGAAAGAGTGAACAACGGTTGGGCTTTTGTTGAGATGGCGGTTGGGGAAGAAGGAAAAGAAAAATATGGATTTTAAGGTTTTATTGTTTTTATCATGAGGGTCCCTATAGTTTCGTAATTTTTCTTTTGGGCAGACAATTTTTAATTTTTTGCATTGAAGTCTAAAAACAGTCTTGGACTTAATGAATCCTAGTTTTAGGCCCAAATTTAATTGGGTTTAATGGATTAAAATGCATAGATAAAATTGAACACATTAAATTTATTTTTGGTCCAAAAGTTGTATTTTAATAAAAAAAATTATTTATTTATTTATTTCCTTTAAAAATTAAAATTGGACCAATAATAAATTTAAAAGCTCAATTTCCTTTAGTCTATTAACAAAGAGAAGCCTATGGAAAATGGACATTGACAAGAAGCTCAATGAAGATTAGGCTTAGGGTTAATGTATTTTTTCATTTTAGGAAAGCCATGAATTAAGATTATTTAATTATTTTTTTATATGTTATGTTTTGGATGATAACATGTCATATAGAATAGGTAGTGCCACTTTATGCATAATGATACATGTCATGCATTAATCATGAATCTCGTTATATTGTTTGTAATTTGCATATGCTTAATAATATTAGATATCATCTAGATAATATTATAGGAAGTATGCAATTAACAATATGTATGTTTTAAAAAGGAAAAACCAATGTTAAAATATTGAGTGGGAGAGGGAAAATTCAAGATAATTTTTTTCACGGGCTCCATTGTTAGTTCAATAATAAAATTATATATCTACCTCGACTTCATGATAGGGTGATGTTCCCTACGGAGGCTATATATATTAGATATTTTATTTGATGAACTTCTTCAAAGATAAAATTAAAATATTTTTCAATCGATTGTTCACCCCAACGGTGACTATTGATATGAAAAATACGTAGATTGAAACAATGGTTATACACTCAACTAAAATTTGTTATTAACCTTCCCAACGAAGCTCTGTTAACAAATTTAGACCCAAAGGGATAACGATAATTATTTATCATGTCTCTACATGAAAGTAAATAATCCAATGGATAATTGGGTCTAGTAAGTATAGACATGACTTCCCCAATGGATAGCTTGTCAAAGCGGTACTAAATTATCGTTACAATAAATTAAAATGCATTTATGGTTTTTACATTTTTGTCATTTATTGTGAATATTGTTTCAAAGTATTTATGCATGTCTATTTTGCTAATTCAGAAAATGTCTTCCATCAACCCATTATTAATTATCCTTGTTAAAAATGAACTCACTGGTGAAAATTATTTAGATTGGAAAGGCTACAAATATGTGTTGACCCAGCCATGCCCTCTAGAACCAACGTTATACGATTATAGAAATCAGAGAGAGCCTTATGAGAAATGGTGCGAAGCTAACAAAATGTCTAAGCGCTATATATTGACTTCGATTTCTGTGGAACTGCATAAGAAACATCAGAGCATGGAAACAACCACTGAAATAATGGCTAGTCTTCATTAGATGTTTGGGCAAACTACTCATTTTGCCAGAGAAGCAGCATTAAAACGTATTACGGATACTAAGATGGAAGATGGCACAAGAGTTCGTGATCATGTCCTCAAAATGACGGACTATTTGAATGAAGTAGAGATTCATGGTGTTCAAATCGAAACAAAGATTAACATGGTGATTAAATCTTTGCCTGATATATTCAGAGAGTTTAAGGTCGGCTATATCTTAAACAATAAAGATATGATCTTAATTGAATTAATGCACGAACTAATGCTATAGAAGCATTTTATCATAGCAGAAAACTTCCTGAAAAATGATTCTCTTCAAGGCTTAAGTCGAAAGACAAGAATGAGCAAGAAAGAGTTGGGATCGGCAAACTGTCCACTAAAAGAAGTGACAAGCCAAAAGGCCAGTGTTACAAATGTGGACAGAAGGGTCACTGGAAGAAAGATTGTTCTAAGATTATTAAAATCAGGTATAGGAAATCTTTAAGCTTCCTAATTAGTTCAGATATCTATTGATTCATGCAATAGTGAATTCTGAGATAACTAATCTTATTTGTAATTCATTTATTTGGTTTTCAGGAAACCAAGAGATTAAGTGAAGAAAGTTTCAAACAGCAGTTGAGGACATGCTAGTTTATATCAATTGAAAGGCTAGATCAATTTTACAAGACTTTAGTTTTGATATTTGTCTTTATTTTTCCAAATATTAGAGGAATTTAATTTCGGTGGCTTGTTTTAATAAACAGGAGTACACTGTTATTTTTGGATCCTCTGTTTATTACTTATTTTGGTTATTTATAAAGACAATTTATATCATATAAGTCCATTGATCTATTCAAAGCAAGATATAATGATAAAGAGTATATGCATTTATCTAAGAAAAGAAATGTTTCTTCTAACCAAAATCACCTCTGATATTTATGCTTAAGTCATATAAACTATAATAAGATTTTAAGAAAATGATTAATGATAGACTTGTTGGCCTGTTAAGATTGATCATTGTAACTCTATAAATCTTATTTAGAAAAGAAACATGAAGAGGATGCTCTTTTTGGGCTAAAAACATAACATTGTATTGGATGATTTAGCGCATACAAATGTATACGGACTAATCAGTTTACATGTTATAAGAGGTTATGAGTATTCTATCAATCTTGTTGATGAATATTCATTTTATTTATGTTTGTCTAAATGCGTCATGATTCCATTGCTTTTGAAATTCAAAAGAGTACGTGGATAAGACAGAAGCAATTAGACAGGAACATAAAAGAACTTTGATATGATCGAAACAAATAATATCTCTATGGAGAATTCAAGCTCTATTTGGTTGTCAAAGAACACTATGATACAATAGTGTAATTAAATAGAGAAACAAGATTCTTTTGGATAAGACAAGATATATACTAAGTGGTTTATCATTTACTTTTTTTATTCCAGATACTAGTATTTAAAACTGCAAAGTTTGTTGAACTTAGTTTCGTCTATCTCAGTGTCTATTACTCCAAGAAATTATGAAAAAGTCACAAACATAGTTTGAGACACATTCGAATTTGGAGTTTACTAGTATTTGTACTAGAATCAAAGATAGAGAAGATGAATTCGTGTTCAGAAGCTTGCATGTTTTAGGTATCTTAAAGGAATAAGGGAAATTCTGAATTATAGTCCTCAAGATAGGAATGTATTTATAGACATATTCTTTACTTTCTTTGAGGAAGATTATATAATGACTTATAACATAAGAGTAAGGTAAAAATAGAGAAATAAAAGAGATCAGGTTGAGGCTCAACTTTTAACACCTGTTATACAACAGGACGAACAACAACAACCAGCTGATCAGCACAAGATTATCTCTGAACGACCATCACTTTTAGAACCTCGTCGTAGTAGGAGGGTAACTAGGTTACCTGCGAGATACATGTTATTGAGAGAAACCTATACGACGATCTCAGTTGAACATATACAAGATCCCACTAGCTACAACGAAACTCTAATAGACAGAGATGTTGAATTTTGGAAAAAAAGTCATGAATTAAGAAATGGAATCTATGTATTCCAATAAATCTAGGAACTTGTAGAGGCACCAAATGGGGTAAAACCTATAAGGTGCAAGTGAATCTACAAGAAAAAAAGAGGAGTAAACGGAAGGGTGGAAACATTTAAAACAAGATTAGTAGCCAAAGGGTTTTACTCAGAAAGAGAAATCGATTATGAGGAAACCTTTTCTCTGGTTGCTATGCTTAAATCCATCAGGATTCTGCTCTCCATTGCTACAGTGCTAGATTATGAAATTTGGCAAATGGATGTTAAGATTGCCTTTCTAACCAGCATCTTGAAGAAGACATCTACCTGCATCAACCAGATGGATTCATACAAAAAGGCCAAGAACACATGGTATGTAAGTTGCAGAGATTCATTTATGGATTAAAGCAAGCATCCCGGTCATGGAACATCCGAACATTGATGAACCATGTGTGTACAAGAAGATTCAGGAAAAATTTGTAGCCTTCCTAGTTCTTTGTGTAGACGATATTCTCCTGATTGGAAACAATATAGGAGTGTTAACTACAATAAAGATTTGGTTAGCAAAATAATTTGATATTAAAGACATGGGAGAGGCAAGTTATATTCTTGGTATCAAATTACTACGAGACCGGAAGAATAAAACTTTAGCCTTGTCTCAAGCGGTCTATATCGACAAGATATTTGTAGATTTAGCATGGAAAATTCAAAGACTTGTTTATTGCCATTCAAACATGGAATTGCATTCTCTAAGGACCAATCACCTAAAAACATCTGAAGAGATAGAGAGAATGAGACGAGTTCCTTATGCAGAAGCAGTGGGAAATTGCATGTATACCATGCTTTGCACTAGGCCAGACATCTGTTTTGCGGTATGGATGGTTAGCAAATATCAAATCCTGGACCTAAACACTGGACTACAGTCAAGCATATAATGAAGTATCTGAAAAGAACTAAAAATTATATGCTTGTGTATTCTGGTGATGAACTCATTTCAGTGGGTTATACTAATTCTGACTTTATGTCAGATAAGAATTCTAGAAAATCAACTTCTGGCTATGTGTTTACATTAGGAAGTAGAGCTATTAGTTGGAGGAGTGTGAAACAATCTTGTATCACAGACTCCACTGTTGAGTGTTAGAAAATGTATATTTATAAAGGAGAAAATCGTCATTTTACACTACAACCTTTACTAACACCATTACTTTTATGTATTTAACCTTCTTTTGATTTAATTCTGTGTGTTTTATTTTAATTAAGCATTTTATGTATTTTAGGGGCATCATAGTCATTTCACAATAAACGAGAGATCAGATGGCAAAACGGACATCACTTTTGAACTCAGGACGGTCGAAAACCTTAGGAGGAGCATAAAAAGAAAAATGGCACTGTTCACATGTACGATTCTATTCACGTGTACGGTACTGTATACGTTACTGTTCACGACACTGTTCACATAGACGGAAGATGATGTGGCATTGACCGATGATGTGGCATTGACTGATGAGGTGTCACGATCCTGTTGGACTAAAATTCTTATGTACTGTTGATGGTGACGTGGCAGCATATCAGTGGACAAAAAATCTCGCGTACGGTACATGCATCACACAGGATTATTTTCAACCAAACCGCGTTACTGTTCAACCCGGGTCAAACCGTGTTACTGTTCATCCACGTGGTCAAACCGCGTACTGTTAACTAATGACGTGGCGTAATCCTGAGCGTCCAAACTGTTTTTAATCCGATGGCCATGTTTTACTCCATGTATCTATAAAAAGGGGGCCCCCCCTAATTTGATACCTCTGAATCCATTTTTAGACTCCATTTTCTGTAATTTCTTTTCCATCTTGTATTTTCTATGTATTTTAATAAATTTCCATTTTGCCCCTAGTTCAATTATGAGTAGCTAATTTTCTTTTAAGCTTGGGTTGAAGGTGAAGTCTCAACATGTGTCATGAGCTTTATTTGGTAAATTTATTTTCTTTTCCCCTCTAATTTTTTTGGATGATTTGACTTTTCGTCGACAAATAATAATAATCTTGTCTAGATACCGCCTTGGTTACACCGGCTCTCTAGTACAAGGTTATTATTATTTGGCACGATAAGCCCTTAGCACCATATTGATTAGAGTGTGGTTCATGAGGTGTGGATTCCCCCCTCATGATTTAATTGATATTAATAAGGAATATTTAGCCCATGGTGCATGTTGATACGGATCCAGATACCCAAGTATGTCATTTCAATAGAATTCTCTTCAATTTATTCTCGCCATTTCAATTACAATTGTAGAATTTATTCTTGCCATTTTAATTTAAGTTTTAGCATATTCCAAATCATTTCCACCACAAATCCAATCACCCATTTACAAAATTAATTATACACACAATTAAAATCCACCTCCTCGTGGGATCGACACTCATCACCATTGATCTATACTACAATAGATTCGTGCGTTTGCGAGTACAATAAAATTTGCACAACAAGTTTTTGGCGCCGTTGCCGGGGAGGTAAGTAATTTTAATTCATAGAATTAATTTTTGTGAATAATTCCATTTAATTGTTTTCTTGTATTTTTTTTAAAAAAAAAAAGAAAAAAAAGTGAATCTACATTTAAAGGTTAGTATTTCTTTTCTTTTTCTCTTCTTTAAAATTTTGTAATTTAATTTTCAATTTAATTTTCTTTGTATTTTTTGTTTGTTAGCTTATTAATTTATTTTTAGTTAATTTATGTCACGTATTTTTTTTAAGTGTTTTTTTTATAAGGTTGTAATAGCGCAATAAGGTTAGTATCGTAATTTCTCCCTCTTCTTTATTTTTACTTGTTTTGTTCCCATCTTTATTTTTATTTTATTTGTTTTGCATGCATGGTCGTAGGTCATTATTACCTAATCTTGAACCTATAGACCTTGAACTAGAAAAAACACTTCGCACAAACAAACACGTTAAAAATAAAATGGATTTGCAACCACAGGAGAGGTCATTTAAGGATTATTGCAGTCCCTTAGCTAATTTGAGCACATCATGCATAAGATACCCAAATGTAGCTGCTAGGAGTTTTGAACTAAAACCTAGTGTGCTAAATTGTCTCCCAACATTCTATGGCCTAGAAAATGAGGACCCATATAATCATTTGAATGATTTTCATGTTATTTGTCAAACATTTAAATATGAGAATTTTTCAGATGATGATGTAAAACTTAGACTATTCCCATTTTCTTTAAAAGATAGAGCTCGTTCATGGCTTAATACATTGTTTGCTAATAGCATTACATCATGGGAACAATGGTAACAAAATTTTTGAATAAATATTTCCTAGTGCATAAAACCAATGCTATTCGCACGGAAATTTCAGGTTTACACAGAGAGAAGACGAACAATTTTTCGAAACATGGGAGCGATTCAATGGGCTACTCTTGAAGTGTCCACATCATGGGTACGAGAAATGGCACCAATGCCAATACTTTTTGGAGGGATTATTGCCGAATGTGCAAGAATGGCTGATGGCAACAAGTGGAGGAGAGATAATGTCAAAAAGTACATCAGAGATTTGGGAATTCTTCCAGCGACAAGCGGATAATTCCCAACAACGGAGTCGATCACTTAGGAATACTAGAAGAATTAAGGGAGTAAATGAGGTTCAAATTGACGAGTCAACTTCGGGAATCAAAGAAGTTAAGGAGATGGTTGAAGGTCTTGCTCGACAAATAGCATCGTTATCGACTACTAAATCAACAGAACCACATGACCATGACTCATACCCAGATCAAGACAATGCCATAGGTGTAATGAGAAAGCCATCAAATTACAACCCATACTCCAACACATATAATCCTGGATGGAGAGACCACCCCAATTTTTCATGGTCTCAAGGATTCCAACATAATAGACCAGCGGCTCCAGCTCCACAAATGCAACAAATTTCTCAAATTCCTCAAGCCTCTCAGCCTCTATTTAGACCATTCAATCAGAACCAAAACTACTCTCAACCCAGACCATGGGAGGATGCATTCCAGAATTTAAAGAATGTTACTCACTCCACGATTGAGCAACAGAACCGCACCATTGATGGACTACGAAATGAGTTGAGAGCAGGCTTCAACTCACAAGCTCAATCAGTTTCAAGCCTCGAGAAAATGGTGAGACAACCTGCTTCTTCAGTTCAGACCTTGGCAATGACTGTTGAGAAAGGAAAATTTCCAAGTCAATCAGTGCCTAATCCTAAAGGAGTACATGAAGCAAGTACTAGTTCACCACAGCAGCATGGAGAGGTCAAAGCCGTCATGACCTTGCGAAAAAGAAAAGAAGTCGACAACAAAGTGGAGATGCCGGTGACAAAAGAAAATCAAATTGTACCTGTGAATGTTGAGGACTCATCACCGGAGGAGAAAGAAGAAACCAACCCACGGGAATATGTTCCCAAAGCTCCATTTCCTCAGAGGTTAGCTAAAGGAAAAAAGGGAAAATCCACAGGTGAGATTCTTGAAATCTTCAAACAGGTAAGTGTTAACATCCCTTTGCTTGATGCTATTAAACAAGTTCCATCTTATGCCAAGTTTCTTAAAGACCTTTGTACTAAAAAGAGAAATATTCATGTTCAAAAGAAGGCATTTTTAACAGAAAATGTTAGTTCTATATTCCAACATAAAATTCGTCTGAAATGTAAAAACCAGGCTCCCCCACTATTTCATGTAGCATAGGGAACCACACAATTGAGAATGCTTTGTTGGATTTAGGAGCTAGTGTAAATTTGTTGCCTTACTCTGTATTTTTGAAACTTGGACTTGGAGAATTACACCCAACTCCAGTGGTGTTACAACTTGCAGATCGGTCCACGAAAATACCTCGTAGTATTGTGGAGGACGTGCTTATCCAGGTAGACAAGTTTTATTTTCTTGTTGATTTCATTGCAATTGACACTCAACCAATACAGGATTCAAGGAAGTACATCCCCATTATTCTAGGCCGGCCTTTCTTGGCAACTGTGGATGCTCACATTCAATGCAGGACTGAAAATATGCAGTTGTCCTTCGGTAACATGACTATGGAGCTGAACATCTTCAACATTGCCAAACAACCTCACAATGCAGATGATGGAATTGTTGATGTGGATTTAATAGAAACAATAGTTGATAATACTTTTCTTTCAAACCTTAGTGATGATCCTTTACAAACATGTTTAACTCACTTTGGTTTGGATTTTGATATTGACAGATCGGTCGATGAGGTCAACGCCCTACTTGACTCAGCACCATCTATGGACACTAATAAATGGAAGTCAAGAGTAGAACAACTAGCACCATCAGAAAAGAAACTCATCCCATCATCAGAATCACCACCGAAACTCGAGCTCAAACCATTACCCAACACTTTGGAATATGCGTTTTTGGGAGAAAAAAGTACTCTACCGGTAATCATCTCATCATCCCTAAATGACGAACAAAAAGGTAAGTTGTTGGATGTTTTAAAAGAGCACAAATGAGCATTCGGATGGACCATAACGGACATAAAAGGTATAAACCCAGTAGACTGCATGCATTACATTCACCTTGATGAAAATGCTAAATCTACTAGGGAAATGCAACGTCGGTTAAATCTTAACATGAAAGAAGTTGTTAGAAATGAAGTCCTTAAGCTATTAGATGCAGGTATCATTTACCCAATTTCTGATAGTTCATGGGTCAGTCCTGTACAAGTTGTCCCCAAAAAGTCAGGAGTCACAGTAGTTACGAATGCTGATAATGAATTGATACCCACTAGAGTGACTACAGGATGACGTGTATGCATTGATTATAGAAAGTTGAATTCTGTCACACGTAAAGACTATTTTCCTTTACCATTTATCGATCAAATGCATGATAGATTAGCAGGCCATGAATTTTATTGCTTTTTAGATGGTTACTCAGGATATAATCAGATTCCCATAGCACCAAAAGATCAAGAGAAAACTACTTTCACTTGCCTTTTTGGCACTTTTGCATATATGAGGATGCCATTTGGATTATGTAATGCACCTGCCACATTTCAACGATACATGTTAAGCATTTTTTCTAATATGGTTGAACGATTCCTTGAAGTCTTTATGGATGACTTTTCTATCTTTGGTGATTCATTTGATCAATGTTTACATCATCTAACACTAGCTCTGCAGAGATGTATTGAGAAGAACTTGGTCTTAAATTGGGAGAAATGTCATTTCATGGTAAAACAAGGTATTGTTCTCGGTCACATCATTTCGAGTAAAGGTATTGAGGTTGACAAAGCCAAGGTGGATCTCATTTCTAATCTTCCTCCACCTAAAACAGTCAGATAAGTAAGATCTTTCCTTGGGCATGCTGGTTTCTATAGACGTTTCATTAAAGATTTTAGCAAAGTTTCTAGACCCTTATGCAATTTACTTGCTAAGGATGTACCTTTTATCTTTGATGATTCATGTCTTATGGCATTTGAAAAACTAAAGCAGTTGTTGACATCATCACCCATCATTCAGCCCCCAAACTGGAGCTTACCATTTGAGCTCATGTGTGATGCATCTGATTATGCAGTAGGTGCAGTATTAGGACAAAGAGTTGATCGAATTCCCCATGTTATTTACTATACTAGTATGACATTGAATGATGCACAGTTGAACTATTCAACTACTGAAAAAGAAATGCTAGCAGTAGTGTTTGCATTAGAGAAATTTCGATCTTATCTCATTGGTTGTAAAATAATTATATTCACAGATCATGCTGCTCTTAAATATCTTCTCACAAAGAAAGATGCAAAAGCTAGACTAATTCGTTGGGTGTTACTTTTGCACGAGTTTGACTTGGAATTTAAAGATAAGAAAGGCACAGAGAATGTTGTAGCGGACCATCTCTCTCGTCTCCATTTTGACACAATTACAGAAACATTACCATTGAATGAGTCATTCCCAGATGAACAATTGATGAGTGTGGAAGTATTACCATGGTATGCTGATATCGTGAATTATCTTGTTACAGGTCAACTTCTAGAGCATTGGATCAAGCAAGACAAGGCTAAATTCTTTGCAGAAATAAAGAATTTCTTTTAGGATGACCCGTATTTGTTCAAGTATTGTGCAGATCAAATTGTTAGACGATGTGTTCCAGTAAATGAAATTCAGAATATTCTTTCATTTTGTCATGAACAAGCTTGTGGAGGCCATTTCAGTGCTAAGAAAACAGCGACTAAAGTTTTACAATGTGGTTTCTATTGACCAACTATATTTCGAGACGCTTACACTTTCTGTTCTTCATGTAATAGGTGTCAACGAATGGGGAGCATTACGCAAAGGAACATGATGCCACTAAATCCAATTTTAGTGGTTGAGATTTTTGACGTATGAGGTATCGACTTCATAGGACCATTTCCCCCTTCTTTTGGCCATCAATATATATTGGTTGGTGTTGACTACGTATCAAAATGGGTAGAAGCAATTCCATGCAGAACCAATGATCACAAGGTGGTGATAGGATTTTTTAAAAGCAACATTGTTTCACGCTTTGGATTTCCTCGAGCAATAATCAGTGATGGTGGTGCCCACTTTTGTAACAAAGCATTCAAAGCTCTTTTGACAAAGTATTCAATCACTCACAAAGTGGCAACCCCATATCATCCACAAACCAATGGCCAAGTTGAGATCTCCAATCGAGAAATAAAGCACATATTAGAAAAGACGGTGAGGCCAGATAGAAAAGATTGGTCATTAAGACTTGATGATGCATTATGGGCATATAGAACGGCTTTCAAGACCCCGATTGGGATGTCACCCTACAGGCTAGTGTATGGAAAAGCTTGCCACCTACCTGTGGAACTCGAGCATCGTGCATGTTGGGCCATCAAGAAATTCAACTTTGACATGCAGCAAGCCAGCTCAGAAAGAAGATTACAACTGGCAGAACTTGAAAAAATTCGCAATGATGCATACGAAAATGCCAAAATTTACAAGCAACGAATAAAAGTCTTTCATGACAAGCACATTATGAGAAAATCTTTCACTCCAGGTCAGAAAGTGTTTTTATTCAATTCTCACTTGCATCTATTCCCAGGTAAGTTACGCTCTCGATGGTTTGGTCCCTTTATTGTTCATACTGTTTTTTCACATGGGGCAATTGAAATAAAAGACCCAAAGAACGGTGTCACGTTTAAAGTTAATGGTCAAAGATTAAAGCCATATCTTGAGTACCAACCACATGGAGAAGACACCGAAATAAATTTGAGTGACCCACCAGATTTGAATTGATTTTTTTTCTTTTCGTTGATTTGATTTTTCTTTGTTTCTTTTTATTTGCTAATTGAAATTATTTTTGCATAAGTGTGTTTGTTTTACCATTAAGTTTTTTTTCTTATCATTGTTAATCATGAGTACCATACTTAGACTGTTCCTCCTGAACATTCTTAAACCACTTCAACGTGTCAAAACTCATCTAAAAAAGCATATTTAATTTTGTAAAACACAACGTATTTGGGCTCTACAACCACCAGAGTTAGTAGCCTATGATGAGAATCTAGAAAGCCAACTCCGAGATATTGAGAGAAGTGTTTACGACATCCAGTTGGAGCTTGAGGTAAATTCAATAAGAGGACGATTTTAATTTTCTTTGTGTGTTTTGATTTGTTTTTATGTTTGTGTGCTTTAGTTTGTTACCCCGGTAAAGTGGCGGATAACGGTATTCCGTGACAATCAAGTCGGTTACTTCAGTTTCCCATAATAACTGACATTCTGAGGCGAAAGTATGGACAGAAACGAGATTCTAGCGAAGCTTCACAAGCGATTCCCTTCACTTTCTCAGAATGCCCTCCTTACGATCTATAAAGCTCGGTTCGAACGCATGCGATTACTCATGAGGAATAACATACCTACTGACATCCGTTGGTTAATCGAGGCTAAAGTACGATCGGCAGGTGAGTTACCTCCAAAATTTATTGCATACATGCCTGGTTGTGGTAAAGAAAATTATGCAAGAAAACGACGAGCTCGAAGAATTTCTGTTGCTTGTCATAAGTGTGACAGAATGAGTTGCGATAAAAACCCATGTTCTTTAGGAATGGTGTCTGATAACAGGGAAGATAAGATTCAATTCATTAGGGATGGCTTGAATAAGGAGTCATTGGATGATATCATTCTGTCTCTTGAAACGCATCCCAGTGGATATGTGCAAGGAGTGATTCTCCAGTTATGGCCATTATTCCAGAAAGAGCATGCACGATATAGTCTCGGGAATCTGACTATAAACGACCCTGTTTGCCAGTTTATAAGAAAACTGGATAGGAAGCCCATCCTCAACCCATAGAGGGTGTTCAAGCCGTTTCTGGACGTAAAACCAGAGGAAGATGTGAGCCACAGTCGCAACTACCTGTAAATATCCTTTTACTTCACTGTTATTTTATCTTTTGCATTATTGTCTTTAATAATTTTATTTTATCATTATTTCTTTTTCTTTTTACTGTTTCCTTTTTTACTCGCGAGCCATGTGCTTTACGTGTTATTTGACACTGACATGCTACCTCATACACAGCTGTGACCCACTGTCACCAAGACTCTTAAATGTGATTTCCTTTGCCAAACACTCACAAATTGTTTTTGAGAAGTATCCCAATGTGAGCTACTCCCAATAGATAATTCAAGAACATTTGTGTGCTTTCTGGATTTACCTATGGCAAACATAAAGAGTTCGTTGAGGCAGCCATAGATCTTGGTCGAAGCATAGCAGCGAGAAAATTACACTTGGTGTATGGAGGAGGTAACCGAGGGTTATCAAAAATGGTCTCAAAAGCAGCTTTTATCAGAGGAAGTCAAGTGTTAGGCATCATCCCAAGAGTCCTAAAACCATTAGGCAGTTCGTCTGACTCACCAACTGGAGAAGAGTTAGTCGTCTCAGGTATGCAAGAAAGAATAACTAAAATGCTTAATCATGCTGATGCTTTTATTTTCCTTACAGGAGATCTTGCAACACTAGAGGCACTTATCACACTAGCATCTTGGGCCCATCTGCATATTCACCAGAAACCCATCGGTTTGTTAAATGTCAATAACTTTTATGATGGCTTTATCGCATTTCTTAACCATGCAACAAAAAACGATTTCATTCCTTCTAATGTGAAAAAACTTTTTATTTGTGTTCACACTGCTAATGAGCTACTTGATCTGTTACAAGCTTATAAACCGGAGCCAGACCCCTGGACCTTTGTGTTGGAGCGCCCAAATAATGATGGTAACAGTAGCCGCAGTAAGAAGTACAAATTAGATTTAACTCTCCGCCTATAAATATTTTCTTCTGTGTTGCACCACCCAGGTGATATCTTCTAAACTCTACTTCTTTCCTTTACCACATTGAGGACAATGTTTCGTTCTGGTTTGGGGGAGGGAATAGTCGACAATTGTGGAATCTTGGTTAAGTTTTTACTAATTTTTTGTTGTAGAAACTAATTATTGCTAACCTTTTGTGTTGAAGATGGCCGAATATGGAGTGTAGTGACTCTAGAAACGCATTTTCATCGTTTGAAAAAAAAAAATTCAGACATTTTCATTTTTCTTTATTATGTTTTGATGTTTATTTTTCTTCTTCTTTTTAATTTCTCCTTTATAAATATACACTTTCAATTTTTTTTTTGAGTCGAAGATGGCTAAATATGGAGTGTAGTGCATCTAGAAACGCATCTTCTTAGTTAAAAAAAAAAAAAAAACATTTATTTTTCTATCATTTTAAGTGTAACTTTTCTAATTAGTTTTTTTTTTCATCATTTTCACATTTCTACATGCATATTTTCCTTTCATGTTTAGAATAGGTTGGGGGGTAGAATGTTGTTTAAAAAAAAAAATTTGTGTGATTTGTTTTAACATTGGATGACATGATTAATTTTAAATTTTAGTATTTGAATTATCTTTGGTCTTAAGTGATGTTACGCTATGTTTGCTACTTTACATGTTGATGCCGGAGACAAATATGAGTAGCTTGAAGGAATGAACATGTCATAAATAAGTGCCAAGTGAGTTTTTGAGCCTATCATTTTTCTTGGAGAGTAACCCTTTTGCCCATTCTTTATACAGCTTAGCAATTTATTATTGTATACACAATCTCTAAATTTCTTTTGAGTTAACCCTTAAAAAAAAAAGAAAAAAAATGTGTGTTGCTACATTTGGAGGCCCATCTAACTAGCAGATATGGAAGATTATTTAGAGCCCTAAAAGACGATAGAAATGCCATGTTTTGATCCGTTTGAGCCTTTCTAGCCATCCCTTTTGTGAAATATCCATAGTTAACCATTTTGAGCCTTTAAAAAAAAAAAAAACCTTTTATTTGTGAAACTTATCATCTTGACCCACTCCGATTTGGAGTATTACCCGATGTCTTATAAGTTCCATCACCTATTTATGTTTGAGAAAAATGTAAATAAATATTTTGTATAGTGAAGTTATGCCCAACAAAAGCAAAAAAAAAAAAAATTGTTGTTTCAAAAAAAAAAAATTCCTCTGTATTTTTCTCAAACATACACTTTGTTTTCCTTATTTCCTTTCTTTGTTAGGCATGTCCCTAGCCTACGTTACGTCCTAATAAAAGTCCTTCTTGATTTTAGGGAACTATAGTCTGAAGTAGAAACTAGTTATATGGGCTAAAAAGATGTAGTGATGCATAAAAAAAATAATAAATGAATAAATAAATTGGGTTGACTAGCATTTTTTATTTGACTTGAGATCGTATTATTTCTAAGTTGAGGGCATATTTCTTTCATCTTGGTGAGAGCATGTGATATCACTTCTTGATTATTTTCTCTCAATTACCATTCATTGGAGTGACTATTTTTATTGGGTTTAATTTCTTTGTGAGAATGTCACTATTTCCAGTGAGACTTTGGGGTTTGACATGTCATTCTTGAAAGTAGCTCTAACAAAGTCTACTGGGCTGATTCATATGGATGACTGATGTGGGTGTGATGTTGCTTTAGACTGGAGATAATGCTTATACTTTTATTTGATTGCTATCATTAATCTGATTTAATAAACACGAATGTTTCCAAAAAAAAAAAAATCATTTTGGATTTGAATTTTGTTTTCGCTTTATTTGCTAGGGACTAGCAATAAGTTAGTTGGGGGGTGTGTTGAGTGTTAGAAAATGTATATTTATAAAGGAGAAAATCGTCATTTTACACTACAACCTTTACTATTTATAAAGGAGAAAATCGTCATTTTACACTACAACCTTTACTAACACCCTTACTTTTATGTATTTAACCTTCTTTTGATTTAATTCCGTGTGTTTTATTTTAATTAAGCATTTTATGTATTTTAGGGGCATCATAGTCATTTCACAATAAACGAGAGATCAGATGGCAAAACGGACATCACTTTTGAACTCAGGATGGTCGAAAACCTTAGGAGGAGCATAAAAGGAAAAATGGCACTATTCACATGTACGGTACTGTATACGTTACTGTTCACGACACTGTTCACATAGGCGGACGATGATGTGGCATTGACCGATGATGTGGCATTGACTGATGAGGTGTCACGATCCTGTTGGACTAAAATTCTTCTGTACTGTTGATGGTAACGTGGCAGCACATCAGTGGACAAAAAATCTCGCGTACGGTACATGCATTACACAGGATTATTTTCAACCAAACCGTGTTACTGTTCAACCCAGGTCAAACCGTGTTGCTGTTCATCCGCGTGGTCAAACCGCGTACTGTTGACTGATGACGTGGCGCAATCCTGAGCGTCCAAACTATTTTTAATCCGATGGCCATGATTTACTCCATGTATCTATGAAAAGGGGGCCTCCCCCCCCTAATTTGATACCTTTGAATCCATTTTTGGACTCCATTTTTTGTAATTCCTTCTCCATCTTGTATTTTCTACGTATTTTAATAAATTCCCATTTTGCCCCTAGTTCAATTATGAGTAGCTAATTTTCTTTCAAGCTTGGGTTGAAGGTGAAGTCTCAACATGTGTCATGGGCTTTATTTGGTAAATTTATTTTCTTTTCCCCTCTAATTTTTGTGGATGATTTGACTTTTCGTCGACAAATAATAATAATCTTGTCTAGATACCGCCTTGGTTACACCGGCTCTCTAGTACAAGGTTATTATTATTTGGCACGATAAGCCCTTAACACCATATTGATTAGAGTGTGGTTCATGAGGTGTGGATTCCCCCCTCATGATTTAATTGGTATTAATAAGGAATATTTAGCCCATGGTGCATGTTGATACGGATCCAGATACCCAAGTACGTCATTTCAATAGAATTCTCTTCAATTTATTCTCGCTATTTCAATTCCAATTTTAAAATTTATTCTTGCCATTTTAATTTAAGTTTTAGCATATTCCAAATCATTTCCACCACAAATCCAATCACCCATTTACAAAATTAATTCTATACACAATTAAAATCCACATCCTCGTGGGATCGACACTCGTCACCATTGATCTATACTACAATAGATTCGTGTGCTTGCGAGTACAATAAAATTTGCACAACATCCAACACTAAAGCTGAGTATGTGGTTGCATCCGAAGCTGCAAAAGAAGCTGTATGGCTCCGCAAGTTCCTACAAAATCTTGAGTTGGTACCTGTTGCAACTGCACCCCTTAAACTATTTTGTGCTTATGGTGGTGCGGTAGCTCAATCTAAGGAACTAATGAACCACAAGAAACAAAACATATTGAGAGGAAGTATCATCTTATAAGGGAATAGTGTAGAAAGGTTATATGACAGTACCCCAAATGATATTAGATGCTATATGACAGATCTTATTACAATGGCCATTAGTGGGAAACCTTTATAACCTGCACTTAGAGCCCTAGATCATGAGCAATATGCCAAATATGCTTTAAGAGCTAGTGGGAGATTGTTGGGATTATATGCTCTTTCAAAGCATATTAATTTATTTTCTAATTAATAAAATATTTGAGATATTTTCAATTGCATAAATATATTTTGATTAAAGTCCATTTAATCATATTATATGTATTTATGTGATCACCAAGTGGATTCACAGAAAACATAAATATAAGTTATCTTATGATTAAATAAATTTAGTTCGCAGTTGATAAATAAAGTTGGGCACTTTATTTAAGTTTAGACTGTAGTAAATTCATTGAATGATTTGTCTTAATCATATATGAATTTACTGATGTAGTTTGACTACATTGAGTTGGATCACATATGAGATTTAATTAACCTTGAAATGACTGTCAGACTTATTAAATCTCATAGGCATTGATTTTACTGTAATCTTAATCTTGAGTTAATTATAATATCATGATTGTAATTGCTATTCCATTTGAGTTACCAATGGGCACGGCACACACTTGTGGTCAAGATTACCCGGTATCTTGATGGGAGCAATTATGAGTATTGGAGTTATATATTAACAATATAGAATTTGTGCAACACATCTCTTGATGGGTTTTCGGCACTTGATCATAGAATTCTCTGGCCACAGTGTCTCAACATATTTAGTATGTTGAAAATGATCATTAGAGAAAACTAGAGAGTATCAACGAATAAGATGTAATTAAATTGATTGGACAATTGAGACATCAATTTAATTAATGATGTGGTACAAAGGATTGTGCAGTAAAGAAATCAATATGGCTTGCGACGAATTATTATCGAGCATAGAATTATGGAGGTCAGTTCCAATCTTTTAATGGAGTAGATTTGGAATTAAATAATTAGGCTAGTTTAATTACATGCCTAATTATTATAGCCACTATTGTATGTTCCCAAATAATCCCTGGGTTAGGTCATTTAATTGACTGCGCCACTACTGGATTAATAAGCAAGATAACTAGCTATTTGGGTTAAAAGCCTAAATATATTATTTAGTGGGAGGCTCCATGTAATGTACTTGTGTCTAAGGGGCCTTGTGTTATTTTACAAGGTGGGCCCCTATGACAAACAAGAAGTAACGTTACTTTTGGTTTATTATTTTTAATTTAAATCAAACTTGATTTAATAGAATTAAATAATATAAAAATGGAGCCTAGGGTTTCCACTAAAGAGAGATATAAAAGGCTTATTTTCTCTAAAGAAAATGGGGGCAGCCACTTTATACAGATCAGAGAAAAAGATTTTTCTCTCTGTTGTTGAGAGAAAACTTTTCTCGTGCTAGTTGCTTTGGTAGTGATAAAAGCGCCCACACGTCAAGTGCATATCAAACCTGAGTCATAACTTGGAAGACCATTGGTGACAGTTCGTGATCTAACAAGCGTGGTGGTGACGGATCGTGATCTAGGAGCCTAAATAACTTCAGCGGAAAAAGTCAAATCGGATTTTTAAGGTACGATTTCTAGATTACAAATTCTTATATATTGTATGAAAACAATTTTAAAAGTTTTTATAAAAATTTAAAAAAAATTGATTTTTCCCCAACACAACTGACTCGTGAGTTTGTGGATAAAGTTGGCGTGTGGAATAAAGAGAATTTTGGGAATATTTAAAAAAAAAAATAGGTGAACATTTGCAATATTAAATGGCATTCAGTGTGCTCTGGAGACATTTGATTCCCATAGACTTCTCAAACTATAGTCCAGATTAAAGATGGATCTTGAAAAAATTTTATCCGAAGACATTTGATTCCCACAGTTTTTTTCTTTGAACTTTTTACCCCTGAAGATGAAGAGGTCCTTAACTACCCTATTTATAATGCTTTCCCAAGAAATGAAGATTGCATATTAGCCGAGCTTAGCAGAATTTTCCATAGTAAGGA
Organism: Citrus maxima; assembly: GCA_029641205.1. Taxonomy (NCBI): domain Eukaryota; kingdom Viridiplantae; phylum Streptophyta; class Magnoliopsida; order Sapindales; family Rutaceae; genus Citrus; species Citrus maxima. The sequence goes on from CM056369.1 coordinate 21,143,997, forward strand.
AATTAAAGCTACTATTTTCGGAATGAACCCTTTAAAAGCTCTAGGAATTAATGGTCTTCATGCTCTTTTCTAACAAACGCAGTGGAATGTGGTAGGCTCATTAGTTTGTGAGCTTGTGAGTAATATTTTGAAAGGGAATCCCCTCTCTCCATAGCTTAACAAGACCCTTAGGTTGCGTTTGGCACACAAGATTGGATTGGCCTGGATTAAGTTGGATTATGTTATATATTGTACTATGTTTGGTCCAATATCGGATTGGACAATATTAAATCATATTTAAATACAAACAAATTTTATGAATATTTAAGAATAATAATTAAATTTAATTTAAAGGTAATTAACAAGAGCATTAAATATATAGTAAATTAGTTATTGGGTAGTCATAATTATAGTAAACAAATATAAATTAATAAAACTATTTAATTTTTTAATTAATTTTTATCAGATATTTTTAGATATATTTTATTTTATCAAAAAGTTATCAAATAATGTATATATAAAATCAATTATTTACTTGTATTATTAATTTCCATGATTATTTTTAATATTACAATGGTGATTATTCAATTTAATACAATCAATTATTGTAACAAATTATTAAATAGTTAATTTTATTGGAGTAAAAGTACCAATTTAATTAGACTATAAAAACAAAGTAAAAAATAAATTCAAGTAAAATAATTAATTAAGTAATTAAATTTTAGGTTACAAATAAAAAATAGTGTTATTTATGAAAGAAATATGAATAAATTTTTCTCTTATTCTAATCCCATCTAAACCCACTTATAAATTGGTATTGTTAATCCCATGATTTGAGGACTAAACATGATTTAGTCCCCCCTAATCCAATCCAAGCAAACTAGCCAAACATAGGATAAAATATTTAATCCCAAAGTTAATCTAATCTCATACTTAATCCTAACTCCCAAACATGCACTTATTGTCCTCATTCCAAAAACCAGCAACCCCACCGACATGAAGTTGTTCTATCCCACTAGCCTTTGTCTAGTGATGTACAAAACCGTTATAAAAATATTGGCAAATCGGCTAAAGGAGATCTACCTGACTTGATTGGACCAACTCTGACAAGCTTTGTCCCCGAAAGGCATATTACGGAGAATACTGTGATGGCGCAATAAATCTTTCACACAATGAGAAATAAAAAAGGAAAAATTGGGCAAATGGCCATCAAAGTGGACCTTGAGAAAGCTTATGTTCAGCTCAGGAGGGATTTCATTCATGATACTCCAAAGGATGTTGGATTGCCTAAGGAATTTATTCAAATTACAATAGAATGCATTACTACGGCTAGAGTGCAAATATTATGGGAAGGAATTCTCCCCATTAGAGGTATCCATCAGGGAGGCCTTCTTTCTCGTTATATTTTCGTTCTATTTATTGAGAGCCTTAGTCATGGGATAAATTTTGTGTTGAAGGATAAAAGATTGTGTCCTATATGCCTTTTGCTAATGGTATTCCTTAACTCACTTGTTTCTTTTTTACAGACGGCCTACTTTTTCTTATTAAGGCTTCTTGCAATCAAGCCCGTGTGATTCAATAATGTGCTTAATATTTTTTGTAGCTGTTCAGGGGAGTTAGTTAGCAAACGGAAGACTCGGGTTTTTTCTCTAAAAATGTTGATCCGGCCATGGCAAGAAAAATCAGTGATTTTTTAGGGTTCCCTGCTAGGGTCTTGGAAAATATCTTGGAATGCTGTTACTTTACAACAGAGTGACCAAAGCCATTTATCCAAAGATTGTGGATAATGTTGATAAAAAGCTGTCTGTGTAGAACATAATGTACCTCTCCTTAGCTGGAAGAATTTGTTATGAAATTGATGGGTGAAGTAGAGCCACAAATAAAATGAAATTGGAAGAAAATAAAGAACAAGCACAGAGGACACAAGAAATTACGTGATTCGCAAGAAAAATCAGTGATTTTTTAGGGTTCTCTGCTAGGGTCTTGGAAAATATCTTGGAATGCTGTTACTTTACAACAGAGTGACCAAAGCCATTTATCCAAAGATTGTGGATAATGTTGATAAAAAGCTATCTGTGTAGAACATAATGTACCTCTCCTTAGCTGGAAGAATTTGTTATGAAATTGATGGGTGAAGTAGAGCCACAAATAAAATGAAATTGGAAGAAAATGAAGAACAAGCACAGAGGACACAAGAAATTACGTGATTCGGCATTTAGCCTACGTACACGGGTGAAGACAGAAAGAAAATATTTTACTAGTGAAAAGAGGATTACAAGTATTGTGATATTTTACACACAACCTAAAACTCCAATACACCCAATCTCTCAAATCACTAATTACCAAGAGTATTAAAAACTCTTAATATTTCACAATACAATTGAAGAGGAGAAGAATATGATGATAGAAATGAGGAAGTGAATCCTTCTATTTATAGCCATCGAGTGGCTATTGTTCACTCCTTTTATTTTATTATTATTATTTTTCCTTTTGTCAAACCGCACCAAACACAATTTGACATTTTCCCTTCTTGGTCATTTTTTTTCTTTGCTGCGGCCCCAAAATGTCAAGCACCAAATTGCTGACTTTGAAAATGTAAGCTTGACATTCGGTGCTGACTTTAGCAGAATTACTCTAGCTTAATCAGTTATTCAGGCGGTCCCTATTTTTGCCATGCAAACGAAAAAGATCCCTCAAGGACTTCTGGATAAAATTGATCAAATTTCTCAGAGATTCATTTCAAGGAGAAAGAATAAAGGCCGTAAACTCAGCTTAATTAATTGGGAAATGATATGTACACCAAAAACTGGAGGTGGTCTTGAGTTAAAGAATCTTATAGACATGAATGATGTTCATGCGTTAAAGAATCTTACAGACATGGATAATGTTCTTCTTATGAAAATTGGGTGGAATGTGCCAGTCTCCCCTCACTACTTATGGATTCGGGTGCTGAGATTTAAATATGGGCTTGCTTCAGACTTTGCTCCTCTCAATCTTGAGAATAAATACAGCTTCTATCTTTAGAAAACTATAAGCAGAATTTGGTCTTATGTGATGTAGGGCTTTAGATGCTCGATAGGAAATGGGACTAAACTTAATTTTTGGCATTAGTAATCATATTATTAAATAAAGGGCAATTATCCACCAACCACCTATTTTTTCACACTTTTTCAAAAATACACAATTCTTAATTTTTTTTGCTGAACTCCACTCGAAATTATATTATTTTCTATCCACTTCCATCTTCAAATTGTTAAGAGAACTAACGGAATATTATATAAATGACTTTTTTACCCCCAAATGTAAAAGGGCAATTATCCACCGACCACTTTTTTTGTATTTTTTGAAAAATACACAATTTGTTTTTTTACTGAACTCCACTTGAAGTTATATTGTTTTGCACCTATCAACTTCTATCTTCAAACAATGTTGTTGTGAAATGATAATTTTACCTTTATGATGTCAGCAAAGTTCTAACAGTGTTATAACGAGAGTGGATCAGTGAAAAAAAAATGTTAACTTCAGGTGGAAAGCTGCAAAAAAAAAAAAAAAAAAGATTAATGTATTTTTGAAAAAGCTAGAAAAAACAGGTGATCAGTGGATAATTACCCTTAAATAAATCCCAGATATATTGAACAAGAAATGTGTGCCTGATTTCTTGGATGCTAAGGGGATATGGAACTGGAACATGATTGGTCAATTTCTTTCTAATCAAATTCTTTTCCAAATTGCAGCAGTCAAGCCCCCCCTGATGGTGACAGTGACACTACTAGAAAAATGATCTTTTCTGACATTAGAATAATGTTAGTAATTACTTTCAGTGACACTTGTTAATTGTGTCAGTAATCTGGCAGTCAGAAAAATTGCAACACTTGTTTGTGGTGTCACGAATATAGTGTCAATGATTACTATTACTACAATATCACTAATATTATGACACCATAGTATTAGTAGTTGTTGATATTTTGTTAGTGTTTATAATTGTTGCTACTATAGTATCACTGTTTAATTTATTTAAAAAAATAAAAAAAAATTGTATTAGATCATTGCCTATTGATTTATTGGTAAAATTAAAAGGCACCATAAAATAAAAAAATGATTTATATTACAAAATCTTTCATTTCATATTTAAATATTATTAGTATATATTACAAATTCCAAATACTTCAATAAACAATATATGAGATATCCTACTCTAATAACTAAATAATCTAAATTAAATACATAAAAATTTCTACCATCCAATCAAATGCCTATTACTTGTGGCTAAATTTAATAAATCTAAAAGGTAAATTGAGAATGGATGATTGCCTTTCACTCTTTGAATATAAGTAGTGCAACTGTGTTATCACACCAATAGCTTCTTCATTCAATAGACTATATGGGTTAGGATACAAGTGAAGTTCAGGAAAAAACACTTGAAGCACATTGATCAAACCTGCATATGAATACATGGAAAAGAAAAAAAATTAGCTGCCAATTCCGAACCATTAGAGAAACAACAATTAACAAAAATAAAATTATTTTGCTCGGAAAAAAAAACTCATAAGCTATTTACAAATAAACTCAGTTATTTAAAAGGAAAATTAGTGAATAAGAAAGGTGTAACTTATTTCAATGAAAATACCGAAGATATAGAGTCTATTCAACTATAGAAATAAATAAGAAAAAAAGGATCTAGTGAATTTATTCTCTTTTGGTAAAGGTATTATTATAGCAAATTGTAACAAACAAGAAGGTTTCGATGTAATATCTAGTTTCAGCACAAGCATGTTACTCTACCTACATATAACAAATGATTTTCATGCATAGTTATAAGCTATCACAAATGCTCTATTATAAACAAATCACCACTCATTTCCTCAATTTATTCATTCCAAAAGCTTATTTAACAAGGCAAAAAATAAGCTCTCGAACTATAGTTTCCTTAAACTGAGTATAAAATAACTATGAATCTCCATATTTATGTTAGGCATAATGAAGCTTGGACATCAAATATTTCAATAATTTAAGGGTTTGTTCCAAAACCATTACTACCAAAATAATAATAATAATAATAATAATAATAATAATAATAATAATAATAATAATAATAATAATAATAATAATAATATTATTATGATGCTTATTATTGTTATTAGTATTCTTAGTAGTGTTATTATTAGTAGTATTATTAGTAGTATTATTATTTGCAGACTTAGTTAAACCTTTATAAAGTGAGTATGAGATTTATTATACTATTTAAATCTAATCACGTGAACCATTTAAAGAATATATCCCTAAATTGTAATTAAGCATTCATTAGTTTTGCCTGAATATAAAACTCTAAAAAGATTAAAAAAATAAAAATATAATAAAAATATAATAAAAATATAATCATTATATATTTTCAATCACAAGTAATGTTGCTTTAACTTGATTGATATCATCACACAAAATCACTTTAAACATTTTTCCTAAACCTAGAAAGGAGAAAAAGAAAGCAAACTTTAAAATATAATTATTATATATTAAGACATGCATATATAACATAACCTTTTACTAGAGTATTTGTGGAATGATCCATAGTTTTTAAAATTAATATAATACACTAAAATGGATATTTGATACAGTAAATTAATTTTCAAGCTATTACTCATATGCTCATCATCCAAGATATTTCTTGAAAGGCTTCAAAGCCTTAAACTAGGATGTAAAACTCAAACCAACACAAAACAAGAATGTAAAACTCAAATCAATTGCAAACCCCAGAAATCAATAATCAGGCTAATATTTAAGTTAGATCAGTTCAATAAAAAAGAAAAAAAAAAAGAAAATGCTTACCTTCAAGAATAGTCCCAAATATAATGAAAGAAGATTTATGCTTTTGGTACTTTATTCTACCACTCCAATTCACAATGTTGACACTTTTTTTTTTCCTGAAAAGTATTACAAGTTAGTAGATTTATTGCTAATCAGATTTAATAGATCATTGACAACTTGAATTTAAGATTTTCTTTAATTCAATACCATTCAGAATGTTAAAAAACTTACAGAACATAATTAGACATGTCAATGCACCACATATAAAATTTCCAAGTCATTTGGACAATTCTACATTAGCTTCTCACATGCTAAAACTATATAAGTGAAAGCTACATATGAAACTGTAACAAAAGCAACAAGTATTTGAATACTTATTAAATTTAAAAAACTAAATATATCATAATGATACTTTCCAGATTTTAAGTGGACATATAAGTCAACAACATATTAAAATTTGAGGTCATTCCGATATCGTTAGGTTAGTGTTCGATAGGATCAAAGATTAATGAACATTTCTGTCAAAATAAGTTACTGCAGAGGCAGCAGAGTTTGAAAAATCATTAAAAATAAATTACAAGCTTAATCAAAATGAAATTTTCCAGATTTAAAGTATGCATATAGAAGTTTAGTTTATTCGAATTTCAGCTTATTCAGACATTGTTGGACTATTGGTTTGCAGTATCAAGCATGGTACATAGGTAATTTCTAATAAAATTGGACAACAACCAACCATACTAAGAAATCCATTAAAAATCAAATATAAACCCAATTCATTCCAAGGGTGTGAGAAAAGAAAAAAAAACAGTGAATGAAGAAGAAGAAAAACAAGAAGAAGAAGAAGAAAATTTATAGGGTAATTTAATATCAGGATTATTTTTGGATTTTTTAAAGATTTATAGAGTAATTTTTTAATTTTTAAATTAACATTGCGTGTCTGATGAGAAAATGGGTGTGGAGAGTGAATTTTTGGGATCAAATAGTTAGACCTTTTTATTAAAAGTTTGAAAAATTGATTTCAAACAGCCCAATGGCAGATGAATAACCATCATTTAACAATATTCCCTATTTTAAAAGGCTGAAGCTCTAAATTTATATTGTATATTCAATAAATTATGACCCAAGGATCACTTGCTAACTCCAAGAATTAGCTAATCAATATGTGAAATTTATTTCAGAAAATTATCCAACAAGAGAGGGCATAATTTAGTTGACACGCAATAATTTTTTTATTTATTTCCTCTTCTGGGAAACATGGTACACGTAAATAGATAAAGAAAATCTCTTATAAATCTCAAGAGATCATATCAATTGAACTAACACTCGCACGATTGATAGGTAAAGCAATACCCATATTTTTATTCAGTTAAACACAACAGAAAATAATAACATTTTAATTAACCAGTGCGGTCGGCATTTCTCCCATATTGAGGGACAACAAGAAAATCAAGATCCTCGTTCGCAATGCCATCATCTGAAATGCTGAGAAGAGGAAATAGTGCAACGACCCCCTCCGACCAACTTTTATCTCCTGAAAATTTATAATAGAAAACTTTGTCGTAAGTATACATTTCAAAATTATAAGAATCGTAATTCAACTGAAAATGGCCTAAAAACCTGCGCAAGTAGTTTCCATATTCTTCAAATCGAAAAGATCTCTGCTTCGGTAGTCAAAACTCAAGAAGTAATCAAGTTGCTTCTGCGAGTTTTCGCTATTTGTGAAATACACATATAAGGTCTATGTATATATAGACTGAAGTAGTCGACAATAGGGCCATGGTGGGTGATTGGGGCGCATTTAATTATTTACAAGACGAACTAACAGCATTACATAATATCGTCTTTTCTTTGAAAATGCTCTGTTGTTTTCTGAAACATTTTTTAATGGCTCAGAAGCATCTCATGGCAGATAATTGAAGATCTGTAGTCGGTGCTGGACTCGACAAACATATTCCTTTAATTTGCTGGCAATATATATAGTCTATCAGCCATAATTCATAATATGTAAATATATAAATTCAAGCAGATGCCAGATCAACGGCTGATGCTTAGATTAGTAGAAAACACGAGGGAGCCAGCTAAGACCATGGACAGCTAACAGAAATCGTTCAAGGTCAGCATCAAAATTAAGGTTACAGTTAGAATTGATACCTTTTTATATTAATTAATACGGAAATACAATCTCTTTCGATATCACTTCACTTGATTCTCGCAATCCAAAGTCAAATTTCATAATATATTTGATGTTATCAAATTTCTAATTTATGACATTGTCACTGTTGGCGACTTGAATTTATATATTTATTATATATATTATGTTGTACACATATTTGTCCAAAATTGGACCCAATGGCATAAACGAATGGGCAGCGGTGATACCACCTTCACCGCTGCTAGAAAGCAGCCAAAAACGGCCACACGAAGCTGAGGTTTCTAGCGCAAAAGGTCACCACAATTGGCGCGAACTGCTGGATTTCAAACCCGGTACCACCAGGAATTTTCTCCTCACGATAGTGGCCGGCGAGCCTCAAGCTCCTTGTTCTCGATCTTGTAATGCGTATTTCAGCGTCATACTCGTAGGCCTCAATTTTATAATACGAACCACAGCCTCATGCTCATAGGGCTCATTTATATGTAATACATATCTCGATCTCTTGTGCCCATATTTTTATCTTTCTTTAATCAAAACATCAATAAAAACTACTTAACACACCCAAATTTTTGAAAAAAAAAATAGGACATATACACTTACTGGTCGAGAAAAATCAGTTTTTAAATTTTTTTAAAAACTTAGGACCGATCTCATACAATACATAGGAATTCATAATCTAGAAAATCATACATTGACAATCCATTTTGGTTTTTTCGCTGAATTAATCTAGGCTCATATATCACAATCCGTCACCACCACTTATGTTAGATCATGATCCGTCACCACCAATCTTGTTAGATCACGATCCGTCACCAATGATCCTCCAGGTTGTGACTCAAGTTTGATCTGCACTTGACGTGTAGGCGCCTTAATTAGGCCTGTAATTAAACTAGCCCAATGATTTAATTTCAAATCCACTCCACTAAAATATTGGAATTGACCTCCATAATTGTATACTATCTGGGATAGTATTTTTGAATAATAATTCGACCCATGCCACATTGATTTCTTTACTGCATAATCATTTGTACCACATCGTTAATTAAATCGATATCTCAGCTGTACAATCAATTTAATTACATCTTGTTCCTTCATACTTACTGGTTTTCTCTAATGATCATTTTCAACATACTAAATATGTTGACACACTCTGGCCAGAGAATTTATGATCAAGTGCCGAAAACTCATTAAGTGATGTGTTGTACAAATTCAATATTGTTAATCTATAACTCTAATACTCATAATTGCTCTCACTAAGATACCGAGTAATCTTGACTACAAGTGTGTATCTTGCCAATTGGTAACTCAAATGGAATAACAATTACAATCATGAAATTATAACTAACTCAAGATTAAGATTACAGTAAAATCAATGCCTATGAGATTTAATAAGTCTGACAGTTATTACAAAGTTAATTAAATCTAATATGTGATCTTGTTCAATGTAGTCGTACTACATCAATAAATTCATAGATGATTAAAACAAATCATTCAATGAATTTATTACAGTCTATACCTAAATAAAGTGCTCAACTTTATTTATTAACTGTGAACTAAATTTATTTAATCATAAGATAACTTATATTTATGTCTTCTGTGAATCCACATGGTGATTAAATAAATATATATAATATGATTAAATGGACTTTACTCAAAATATTAATGCAATTAAGATACTTGAATAAAATACCTCATTTATTTTATTAATCAGAAAAATTATTTATTACAATTAAATAAATACATATACTTTTAAAGAGCATATTTCCCAACACTTACAACCATGGTCAAGTCAAGATATGTAAATAAATTCTTTAACACAATTTTATTTATAATTAGTTTTCATTTAATTTAACACAAATGTTCGATATTGGGAACGTGCACCAAAAAAACACTTGCGATTGACAAAGAACGTGATGGCAAGAAAAGAAGAATAACGAATAAGAAGTGGAATAGGTTTAAGACGTCAACTTTTTTTAGTTAATTTTTAAAATCAGGAAAAGAATGCTATTTTTACTGTACTTTTATTTTATTTTTTGAAAAATTAAAAGGGTCACACGATTCTAGTGAAAAGCTTTCAAAATATTGATTTTCTTCTCACTCAATTAAGGTACGGTTTGATTTTTTGAAAAAAAAGAAGAATAAAACATGTCAATTAGACATTTCCATTTAGATTTATTTAGACTTTAATTAAATTCAAATCTATTCAGATATCAGACAAAAAAATAAATGCAACCAAAGTATTGTTTAAGATACTATAAATTTTTATTTTTTTATGGTTTAAGGTGTTGGGAAAATATACTCTTTAAAAGCATATGTGTTTATTTAATTTTAATAAATAATTTTTCTGATTAATAAAATAAATGAGGTATTTTATTCAAGTATCTTAATTGCATTAATATTTTGAGTAAAGTTCATTTAATCATATTATATGTATTTATGTGATCATCATGTGGATTCACAGAAGACATAAATGCAAGTTATCTTCTGATTGAATAAATTAAGTTTACAGTTAATAAATAAAGTTGGGCACTTTATTTAGGTATAGACTGTAATAAATTTATTAAATGATTTGTCTTAATCATGTATGAATTTATTGATGTAGTACGACTACATTGAACATGACCACATATGAGATTTAATTAACTTTGTAATAACTGTAAGACTTATTAAAACTCATGCATTGATTTTACTGTAATCTTAATCTTGAGTTAGTCATGATTTCATGATTGTAATTGTTATTCCATTTGAGTTACCAATAGGCACGACAAACACTTATAGTCAAGATTACCCGGTATCTTAGTGGGAGCAATTATGAGTATTGTAATTATAGATTAACAATATTGAATTTGTACAACACATCTCTTGATGGGTTTTCGGCACTTGATCATAGAATTCTCTGGTCAGAGTGTGTCAACATATTTAGTATGTTGAAAATGATCATTAGAGAAAACCAGTAAGTATCAAGGAACAAAATGTAATTAAATTGATTGGACAGTTGAGATATCGATTTAATTAATGATGTGGTACAAAGGATTATATAGTAAAGAAATCAATGTGGCATGGGTCAAATTATTATTCGAAAACATTGTCCCAGATAGCATACAATTGTGGAGGTCAATTCCAATCTTTTAGTGGAGTAGATTTGGAATTAAATAATTGGGCTAGTTTAATTACATGCATAATTATTGTAGCCACTATTGTATGTACCCATATAATCCTCGGGTTAGCTCATTTAATTGACTGCACCGCTAATGGATTAATAAGCAAGATAACTAGCTATTTGAGTTAAAAGCCTAAATGTATTATTTAGTGGGAGAGTCCATTTAATGTGTTTGTGTGTAAGGAGCCTTGTGTTATTTTACAAGGTGGGCCCCTATAACACGAGAACAAGTAACGCCACTTTGGTTTTATTGTTTTTTAATTTAAATCAAATAATTTAAATCAAATGTGATTTAATAGAATTAAAAAAATTAAAAAATATGGAGTCTAGGGTTTCCACCAAATAGAAATATAAAAGGGCTTGTTTTCTCTAAAAAAGAAGATAGTAGTCACATTATACAGATCAGAGAAAAATATTTTTCTCTTTCTAATTTTGAGAGGAACATTTTCTCTTGCTAGTGGCTTTTAGTTGTGATAAAGGCGCCCACACGTCAAGTGCAGATCAAACTTGAGTCATAACCTGAAAGATCATTGGTGATGGATCGTGATCTAACAAGATTGGTGGTGACGGATCGTGATCTAACATGAGTAGTGGTGATGGATCGTGATCTGGAAGCCTAGATTAATTCAGTGAAAAAGCCAAATTGGATTGTCAAGACATGATTTTCTAGATTACGAATTCCTATGTATTGTATGAGATCAGTCCTAAAAATTTTTTATAAAATATTTAAAAAAACTGATTTTTCTCCAACATAAGGCATGAGAAATACATGTTAAACAATGGGTCTGTTATAATAGGTGTTCGAAACAATTATGCTATATTACCTCATAATAAATTGTCTTTAACCGTAATTCACATAACGAAAATCTTTATAATAAATTGTTTTGTTAAGAGCGCAGCTATTTGAACAAAAAAAAAAAAAAAAACTCTTAACAATGATAATTTTACAATAATTTTTATTATCAAATTATCCATTATGACAATTACCATTATGGACCAAAAAAAGAAAACGCCGTAGTTGCTAGGAAGTGAATGAAAATTCTGCTTAAACTAAGTTTTGAAGATACAAAATCAAATACCAAAAGCAAACAATAGAAAGGAAAAATGAGAATCTCTAAGGCTTTAAGAAAAATAGAATCGTCGATATGTATAACTAAAAATTAATTAAGCTGATTTGAACTCTATGGCATTTATGGAGATGAATGAAAAAAGCAAGAAGAATGTTTTGCGCCTTGCAAGTACGATAAAAAATTATAAAGACTTTCATGAAGGCCAGTGGATGAAAAAGAAATCGATAATTTCATTGTAATTTAATATTAGCAAGGTTGATCAGAGTTAGACCCCTTATGTTGTAACCATTTGGTATGATAATAAAGGGTGTGAGAAAAGAAAAAAACAGTGAATGAAGAAGAAGAAAACAAGAAGAAGAAGAAGAAGAAAATTTATCGGGTAATTTAATATCAGGATTATTTTTGGATTTTTGAAAGATTTATAGAGTAATTTTTTTATTTTTAAATTTACATTGCGTGTCTGTTGAGAAAATGGGTGTGGAGAGTGAATTTTTGGGATCAAATAGTTAGACCTTTTTATTAAAAGTTTGAAAATTTGATTTCAAACAGTTCAATGTCAGATGAATAACCATCATTTAACAATATTGCCTATTTTAAAAGGCTCAAGCTCTAAATTTATATTGTATATTGAATAAATTATGACCCAGGGATCACTTGCTAACTCCAAGAATCAGCTAATGAATATGTGAAATTTATTTCAGAAAATTATCCAACAAGAGAGAGCATAATTTAGTTGACACACAATAATTTTTTTTTTATGTCCTCTTCTGGGAAACATGGTACACGTAAATAGACAAAGAAAATCTTTTGTATATCTCAAGAGATCATATTAATTGAACATAAACGAACTAACACTCGCTTGATTGATAGGTAAAGCAGTACCCATATTTTTATTTAATTAAACACAACAGAAAATAATAACATTTTAATTAACCAGTGCGGTCGGCATTTCTCCCATATTGAGGGACAACAAGAAAATCAAGATCCTCATTCGCAATGCCACCATCTGAAATGCTGAGAAGAGGAAATAGTGCAACGACCCCCTCCGACCAACTGTTATCTCCTGAAAATTTATAATAGAAAACTTAGTCGTAAGTAACATTTCAAAATTATAAGAATCGTAATTCAACTGAAAATGGCCTAAAAACCTGCGCAAGTAGTTTCCATATTCTTCAAATCGAAAAGATCTCTGCTTCGGTAGTCAAAACTTAAGAAGTAATCAAGTTGCTTCTGCGAGTTTTTGCTATTTGTGAAATACACATATATGGTCTATATATATATAGACTGAAGTAGCCGACGATAGTGCCAAAGTGGGTGATTGGGGCGTATTTTATTATTTACAAGACGACCTAACAGCATTAGATAATAACGTCTTTTCTTTGAAATTGCTGTGTTGTTTTCTGAAACATTTTTTAATGGCTCAGAAGCATCTCATGGCAGATAATTGAAGATCTGTAGTTGGTGCTGGACTCGACAAACATATTCCTTTAATTTGCTGGCAATATGTATAGTCTATCAGCAATAATTCATAATATGTAAATATATAAATTCAAGCAGATGCCAGATCAACGGCTGATGCTTAGATTAGTCGAAAACACGAGGGAGCTAGCTAAGATCATGGACAGCTAAACACAAATCGTTCAAGGTCAGCATCAAAATTAAGGCTACAGTTAGAATTGATACCTTTTTATATTAATTAATACGGAAATACAATCTCTTTCGATATCACTTCACGTGATTCTCGTAATCCAAAGTCAAATATCATAATATATTTGATGTTATCAAATTTCTAATTTATGACATTGTCACTGTTGGCGAATTGAATTTGTATATTTATTAAATATATTATGTTGTACGCATATTTTTACTAAATTGGACCCAATGGCATAAACGAATGGGCAGCGGTGATACCACCTTCACCGCTGCTAGAAAGCAGCCAAAAACGGCCACACGAAACTGAGGTTTCTAGCGCAAAAGGTCACCACAATTGGCGCGAACTGCTGGATTTATAACCCGGTACCACAAGGATTTTGCTCCTGACGGTAGTGGCTGGCGAGCGTCATGCTCCTAGTTCTCGATCTTGTAATACGTATTTCAGCCTCATACCCGTAGGGCTTGATCTTGGAAATTGACTGGTGAAGCAGACACACAACTAAAGTATAATTGAAAAATAATGAGACAACAAAATCACACATGGACACCAGAAATGAAATAGTCCGGCTTTTAGCCTACGTCCACGGGCGAAAACAAAAAGTAAATATTTTACTGGTGAAATGAGAATTACAAGTATTATAGTATTTTTGGCTCACTACCTAGAATCCCAATACACCTAATCTCTCACTCACTAATCACTCAACTCTCACTTGGCTTTTTCTTCTCTCAAAATGGATCTGAAGAAGAAGAGAAGAATTGAATGCTGAGAACGGAAATGAAGCCTTCTATTTATAGGCTTCATTTTCCTTCGTTTTCAATTAAAATAATAATAATAATATTTTATTATTTTTTCTTCTTACCTATGCAGTGGAAATGACTGATAAATATTATGTACACCACCTTTGGTTGGGTATATACGTGCCTAGGCAAATAAAAAAATATACATGTAAAGTCTATATTATAAAGTTAAAATTAAAATTTCTTCGAATTTAATTCTTGCATTACAGTAGTCTAAAGTCTTCTATTAGTTGAGATTTACATTAACAGCACTTCCTTCTTGTATCCCTTATTGAAAACTTGAGGGTCCTTATGACCATTTTCCCAAACCATAAGGGTACAAGTGTTCTTTTCTTTAAAATTTTGTTAAAAAGGGTTCTCGTTTGACTGCATATATTACACTTAATAATGACTTGTTAAAATTTAATACAATAATTAAGTAAATGATCTCTGTTGCAACCAAACAAAATTTAGGACAAATCCAATAGGACTAATTTGGTTGGTTGAAATATGTCGCATCAAACATCTAACTAAAATTCAGGCATAGGTTGTGTGCTTTGCCAAGTTAAAACTTGATTTCTTCGATAATTTTTTGACTCACTTTGTTTTCAAGATTTTTTTTTATAAGATCAATCATTTACATATTATTGCTAACAAAGAGATGGCCAAGGTAGGATGGCACATGGCATGGAACGTGTTCTAATAGCATAACATGGCACGAGTACATTTTAGTACAGTACATGGCACACATATGGGTTGGACTGAAATGAGAATTTAAGGTATATGGACTTTAAAAGCAGTATACAATTAGAGATGAGATAAAGATTGACATGTAAATAAAAGTCTGTAATAAATACGTTTCACTAGTACCTAGCATATTGCCCGCAGGCCATCATAGCATGGGGCTAAGGTATATTAAAGTAAAATTTTTAAATCAAAGTAAAAAATTTTAATGAAAGTAAACTTAAAATTTTATGGTTTTACAAATAGCTTGAATTTGAATCTTTCAATGTATTTTATTAGTATAAATTTTTTAAATTCATTAATTCTTAGTAAAAAAATGCTTTATCTGTTTTATGTTTACAATTTATTTAATGAATAAATGATATAATGATTTTAATAAATAAAATCATAATTTCATGATTTTATAAATTTATGCATTAATATTATTATGGGATATGATTTATCACTCTATATAAGTTCAAGTTAAGAATTAAATTAACGCTTAAGAAAATAATTATTAGTATTATTATTGTTATTATTATTGTCGTTATTAAGTATTAAGAAAGAATTATAATACCATAAGAACGAACTTAATAGTTAATATTAATTTTTCTTACTATTATTAGTTTATTATTATTAAACATAAACTTAAGTTTTGAACTTTTAATTTCATTGAATTTAGCTAAAGGCATGTGGATAAAAAAAAAATATGCTTGAAAAAAGCACGTTAACAGCTTGGCACACCCTCTTTAAAAAAAAATTAATATTTTTTTTATGCACAACCCATTGCACGTTTTGGTAGAGCACGTGTGGGCTAGCATGTGTGCCCTGCATGATCTAATTAAAAAAAAAATAGGCACGATAAGATACGAATCAGATAGTGAGCCGTCCTGTGCCGGCCACGAGCCCTCATGATCCTTCTTTGGACGGTAGCACGGCCCGTTGCCCATTTATATGCTAACACCATCTACAACTTAACATGTCAAAATGATATATTATATTATGTCTCCAAATTAAAAGACGATCAAGCTAACCCATAGGGACAACCAATTGCTAAAAATCATATCGCTAACAGCAACGTCTGACTACCTAATTTCTCAGCCAAAAGTAGTAGTTGCTTCTTTATTCTTCTCCTCCTCATGCACGAAGCTCATATTTATCTTGTCAAGTTGTTCGGAGTTCGTCAAATCATCCATTGCGTCTGCAAAATTAAATAAATATCACAAAAAGAAAAACTATAATTTTATATGTAAGGTTACTTCTAGACTTTAAATAAAATTAGAAGAAGATCAAGAGAAGACGAACAGTAAAAACAAGATTAGAGAAGAGAAAGCCAGATAGAGGACAAGAAAAATTCAAATAAAATTACTTCTTGTCTATTACCATCAAAAGCAACGTTTAAATAGACATAACGGTCCTAACATTATAGAACCCCAATTTTAAAATTATAGAGTATCACAGGCCATAACATAACATTATTTAAAATGGTAGGTATTGTTTCATTCAACATAAAACTTACGAGTTTTATTTTCCCTGAGTGAGGTAATAAGTAATCTAGAAGTATCTGAAAAAAAAAAAAAAACAAAGAATAATTTAGAAGGATAAAGTTATTTATGTGAGAAGTCAACATATAGCTCTAGCCGGAGCAAGAGTACTTGTTATTGAGTATATTATTTTTTATCAACTCATGCACTGAACTCAAAACTCTTACTATTGGATTTGAGGATTTTGTTTTTTTCATTTTGATACGTTAATTCTTATACAATTAAATTTTAAATTTTATAATTATGTGTTTAAAAAATTTTCAAAGTAAATTTTAGAGTGTAAACCCCAATCTTAAGCAAAATGAGTTTATACTTATATCAAATCCAAAATCTAAAAATATAAAAAATAAAAATAATAACCGAAGTAAAGCAGAACAATTAACAACGCCTTATCTTTTCATTTATGTAAAAGAAGCTACAAATTAAGAACAATAATAGGGTATATTAAATGGAAAAATAATTAATGCTTGATACGAAATATCAAGTTTTGATGATTTTCTAAGCTAGCTGGAGAGAATCATCATCACTTGATAAATATTTACAATGTGAAAACATTTAGAATCTTAAATAGAAGAGTAATAAATAAAGCTTGAGGGATAAGTCAAGTTCTGTTGGATCTTCTTGATGATCGCTTTTTGAAGGGACACCTCGTTGGAGAAAATCAACACTAATTGGGTTATTTTTGTGAATAATATTTGTTGCAGCAAGTACATCTCTTTCCCCAAATCTCGAAGATGGCCCCGAAATTCCAAAACCGTTCATTCTCATCCTTGTCTGTTGCGGATTAATGCCTTGCCTAGCAAGCCAACTTCCTGGGCCAAAGCGATAATTAGCAGATGGCCAAGGTTGTGAACCATAGGCCGCGTGTTTGTGAATCATGGAGTTCATTTTAACCCCGAGTGACCGATTAAATGAACCGTAATACGGAGAGAATTTTGAATAATAAGGAGAATAGAAAGAAAAGTATTGATTGCCAAAAGCAGCAGCACCAACATCTTGATCCACGCCTTGGCGCCTTTTGGCCGCAGCACGCTCTTGTTTATGAGCATTTTGGTGACCACCTAGGGCTTGGGAAGTTGAGAACTCTCTCTTACAATAGTTGCATGAAAAAACCCTAGCCTCTGATGATTTCTTTTCACTTGAAGTAGGATGACCATTATTCTCTTCATGGCAATGATTATTATTCATCATGTTCATACTGTTGAAAAGACTTGAACCACGAACAAGATAATCATCGTTGTAAGGCCTTAGATCAAGCAAAAGACTGGAACTTGATTCGGGACGTCGCGATTCATCAGATGGTTCAGCGACATGTTTCATTTTCATTCTCTTATTTTCATCACTCTTCTCCATACGCGGAGTGTCTTCTGATGAGGACGCCAGAATGATACTGGAGGCCTCGGAAGAACTCACTTCAAAAAAGAGAGCTTTCATGTTTGTGTTATGGAAAATTGAGAAAGAGGGTTGTTTGTTTTATCGTAGAAGAGTAAAGACAATATCTTTTCACAAAGGAAAGAAATCTCATTTTTACTTTACAAGCATCAGTATTAGCGAAATTAATTAAAGTTATGAGTAAGCTTTGATAAGATTTTTGTTCTATGATAAGGCTTGCCATGCAATAATACCAAATATGTTTTCAAGTACTATATGAACACGTTAGTTAATTACCCATCTAGTCAAATTTTCTAGAACTAGTCTATATATGGAGATATTAATTATGGCAATCCGTACTTGATTTCAAAAGCAGTTTTTTTTTTCATGTATTTATGGAATTTATTAAGAAAATGGTAAAATAAAATATGCAATCTTTATTGATCTCATCTCTAATTTTTATAAAAGTGCAAGAAGGACAAGGGATATTTGTGGTTGTAAATGAAGCTTTTGAAAGCATTTAATTAATTGTTGCCAAAAAAGAATGCTAATTTTCAAATTTTCTGATTAAAATTGAAATGTAAGAAAACTTAAAGGTTCAGTAAAGTGATAAAGACATTTAGAATATCTCATATCAAACTCTGATTCAATGATTCATCCTTCATACCTGAAGACGAGAGATTTTAGAGTATATATAAGAGGTACTAAACAAAATTAATGTATGTCTGGTATGTTAGTTTAATTAAATATAACTATTAATTATATGGTGATTTTTTAAATAATTGCACATATGGATACATGTATTAATTGAGTATAATACCTTTGATGTACTCTAAAATTTAGTCATTTGTCGAGCAATACTACAAATTTTTAATAAATTATCGTCATCTATGTAATTGGTTGAGCTATATTTCACTTTTTTTTTAGTAAATTATTACCATCTATGTAATTGGTTTTTAACATAAATATTGTTTTCAATTAATATATATGCACATTTGATACCCCTGATATATCTCCTGGGTCAAACCACTATAAGAAAACAGGCAATAAATGACGGATAATTTATGACAGATTATAGGTATATCATAAAATTACGACAGATTTATGATAGAATTTTCAATCTATCATAGATTTATGACAGGCTTCTGATAGAAATATTTACTATCATAAATTTATGATAGTTTTATGATAGGATTATTTTTTATCATGAAATTATGATAGAATTGTGATAGAAAATTATTTTATCAAAAAAGTATGATAGAAAAATGATTTTGACCACATTTGACCCAAATTTAATGTATTATTTTATTTAAAAAATAAAAGATGTGTTTTAATAATTAAAAAAAAAATGCCATCAAAACGCTACGGTTTTAGCAACTTAAAGCTTTCTTTCTTTTTTCTAAGTGTTAAACGTTATAACGCTACTTAGAAATCAAAATCCCTAAATGCTACTTCTCTTCCTCCTTCCCGCCATTCACAAACCCTCTTTCTGAAACCCTTATTCTTGCCGTCCTTCTATCGTTCACAACTGCCGTTGCCATCATACTTGATTTCTTCTTGCTTAGTTTCACTTTGGCCTCTAATACCATCTATCTCCTTCACTTTGTTTCACTCTGTCTCCTTGGCTTTTAGATCGGAATGGACATTGACTCCTCCCTCCTCCCTGCCACCACCACTGTTCGTTCCTCCTCCTCCTCCGGTGGTTGCACTGATATTCTTGGCCGGAGTAACACCCCTTCCTTCTCTTATTTCAAAGACTGGAAGTTTAATTACGGAGCCGATCTAAAAGCCAAGTGAGCCTTTTTCTTGTCATTTTCGTTTGGTTTGATTCATACCCTTTATGGGTTTTTGAAGATTAAATCTTTGATGGGTTTCTTTTTTGTTTTTGTATTTATTATATAGTAGACACGTTATTTTGTTTTTGTTTTTTTTCCTTTTTGTTTTTCTTTGTCTGGCATAAGTTATTTTCCTAAATTTTTGGACGATTGTAATTAGTGGGTCTGTTTCAATTTTGGATCTTGCTTCTTGAATATTCAAAGTTGCGTTTTCTTTCTTTTTTTGTTTTGGTTGAAGAAATTTGATTATGTTTCACTTCTGTGATTTAGTTAAGTTTCTTCTATTAGCTTTATTTACTCCATAATTTCTTTTTTACTAAGTATTTGCAAATGAATATTCCATTTTACTTTCACTATTTTATTTTATTTTTGCTCTTTTTAACGTTTAGTCAATTATTCTCATCTATGGAGTTTTAAACGTTGGTATGTGCTTAAGCACTAAATGCAGATGTGGAATGGAAGTGTGCTGATGTACACCATATTTTAATGATATACCTCATACATGAAACATAATTTTCTAAGGAAATTCTTAAATTTACTTGTAGAATGAGTTATGATTCATAAATCTGGAGTATGTAGTAATTGATGTCCCTTAATGTAATGGAACTCAATAGAAATTATACTGCAGGCTGAGGAGTTTTTAAATCAGGCTGTGATCAATGACGTTACTCTGTTTTTTTTTCCCACTCAATAGAGAAATTTAGAATCTGTTTCTTTTGGATCATTTTAAATTTGCTAAATTTCAGGTATTGGCACCAATTCATGTACTCTTCCTATTGGTTTGACCTTGTCTAGATATGTATTACAACAAGCACTTTTGCTGGCCTTGAATAGACC
Organism: Citrus maxima; assembly: GCA_029641205.1. Classification (NCBI taxonomy): domain Eukaryota; kingdom Viridiplantae; phylum Streptophyta; class Magnoliopsida; order Sapindales; family Rutaceae; genus Citrus; species Citrus maxima. The sequence continues at coordinate 21,164,900 of CM056369.1, forward strand.
ATATGCAGGATCACAAGGTTATTGGTATTTCTAATTTTTTCCTTTTTGTGGAGGGGAAGGCTACCTCTCCTGCTGTATCCAAAGTCTTTGAGTCAATTTCGGTGAGATCTGCTTCCTCAATTGCTTGTAATAATTAGGACGTTTCACTTTTGTTTTTCAAATATCCATAGCCATGAACTATAACTTATATGTTTGCAGTGGGTAAAGGTTATATACAGAACAAGAGAACTAGAGGAACAATAAGTCAAAAGGTCAGTGTATACTGATATTTGATTTAAATGGTCAATGTTGATAGAGATTATTTATTTTTATTTTTAATTATGCAAAGTTTTATCCAATTTCTAATTGTTTCAACTAAGATGTAACACACTTTGTTTTGAGTTTCTTATGTGCATACACAGAGTTTTAAAACTGTGATGTAAATGTGAAGAGTTTATGGCATTGGGTTGGGGGTGAGGGGTTTAAATTTTGTTGCAAGGTCATTCAGTTTTGTTTGTTTATTACCTGAGATAGCTGCTGTAAGATGTACCTAGCAATATTGATATGGTAGTCTTCCTTAATTATATGAGTGGATCAGTACTTATTACACGAATAAAATCCCATTAGTATATTTTGGTGCAAAAAGAATTTCACACTCTTTATTTTGATGGTCCCTTTGCATTGTCACGTTGACATGAACGATAATCATGCAATATAATTTGTTTCAGGAGAGTAGTATTGAGTGAGATGATATCAGGGAGCCTTTCATTGAGGTAGGATCTCTCTTTTGGTTGCTTCCCATGCTTCTGGCTAGGTAAACAGATAAATCAATGTAATATCAGTCATTGTAGGCTTGTTTATTAAAGGCTTCACAAGTTTTTTCTAATATGATTATCATCTGGAACTTTTCTAGACACTCTTGGATGGTTGCATCTTAACATGAGTACATAACATTCCTAATTGTTGATTTATCACGTTGTCACATGTCTCGATGTTTAAGAAGAACTATGACCATCTTCCTAAAGATGTTTACTTTGAGAGGTCAAAACTCGCCACCCCAATCACTTTGCAGACACTTAATCCTGTTGTCAGTGTAACTTTCAATATAATTTCTAAACATGATGACGGTATTGGTGGTTTGTGCTTTGTCTGATAAGGGAAATATTCAGGTATATCTTGTAAAGTCATCTACAATATTCATGTAGTACTTGCTGCCATTATTGAAGATTTGAATGGCTGGTCCCCATAGGTCAGTGTGTATAAGTTCAAGAGATTTGCTGGTTTTGTAAGAGCGGTTGAGTAATGCTGTTTATGGCCTTTTCCATTTGTACAACCTCAGCAAAAGGGTAAAGAGTTTATTTTATGGATTCCTCTGAAACCAGTGATTATGCATGCAGTTCAGAAAAAGGTCCGAGTAGAGTAGTAGACTAAATGCTTTCATGCAAGTTTTAATTTCTTAGGCTGAAGTAGTATTTTGTACTATTGAGTTTTTTCATGCCCCCATATTCTGAAAATTGAAAATTAATATTAGTTTACTTTCCTCCTGAAGATTGAAAATTTATATAGTTAATTTCCAGATTGAGTATGTTATTTTAAACGTAGCATCGATCTCCTTAAAGGATTTGTTTTCTGATTTTTTGTGCATGTCAGAAGATATGAAATGGTTTAATTGCATAATATGAGGTTTTCTAAAATTTTGATTATCTTTTTACCTCTCTTTTCAATTTAGATAATTTTACGGTTATGCTTGAATTAATTGTTCTTTTAATCAATTTAGGGTTTGATTAATTGATTCTAAGTGTCATCTATGTTCCCATTCAAAAAATGAAGAATGCACAAATAATTTTCATTTTGTTCTCAATCAATTTAGGGTTTTCTTAACAGACAGCTAAGAGCAAGAAGAGGATTAGTAGTCTCTATCGTTGCATGTTCGTCCTTCTCTTTTCGTTGAGATGCCCCTTTTTTTTTCCAAGTCCGTCATGTGGTAGTAATTTAAGATATTGGTATTTTTTTTATTTGTTTGAAGAAAAGATAACCATTAATTAACAGAATTGAGAATACAAGTAATGTCAGTTGGAAAAGACTCCACCTAGACATTCGAGACTCCACTTCTAATGGAATATTTAGCAAGCCTATGAGCTGTTTCATTGCTAGATCTATGGACATGCTAGAAAATAACATTCTGGTATTCAAAACTCATGTCTATAGTTGTTGTTGTCACTCAAAATATTTCAATTTTGCTTCCTTTTTTATTGTTAACAAGGTTAGCTACCTCCTCAGAATTTGTCTAAATAATAACTGATGCCAAATTTGCCTCTTTGGCCGCTTGAAGCCCCCATTCTGTAGCCTCTGCTTCTGCAAACGACACACCACATCTTAGCCTTGAGGGCTTAGTTGCAGATGCCACAACTCTTCATTCATCATCTCTGATAACAACTCCTAAACTTGTTGTCTTAGCTTCAGCATCTATAGCAGCATCCACATTGACTTTAAAGCTTCTATTTTTGTGGGGGGAGGGGGAGTCCACTGCTGTTTCCTCGTCTTTTGGCTTTTCAGCTTGAGTTTTCTCCACATGCTTTACCTTTTGAAAGGCTTCCGTTACTGCTTGGGCTTTTGCAGTTGAAATACTCGGGTAAACTTTCTCCCCTTCAAATAAGATACGGGTATTTAAATTATGTAGAATGTGATTCGTTCAATTAACACAACAGAACCAGATCCTCCCAGGACCCTTTACCCATATCAACCAAGTTGCATTCGACAGATTAGACTGATTTTAGAGAATCAACTAAACCTGACTTTACTCAATGCAAAGGATTATTAGCCAAATTAGAAAGCTGAGAACAAATAATAGAACACAGAGCTCTTAACGTGGTTCAGCCATTAATGGCTTACATCCACGGGTGTATTCATCAGCAGGCTTTATTGAAAGATTCAAGAAGCTTGTTACAGAGAGTTCGAGAACAAAGAACAAGTATTCACTTTCTCTCTACAATTTCCCTCAAATCTCTCTCTTACGTTGTTGTTGCTTCTGTGAAAGCTAGCAGCTTATAAACCAGTTTCTCAACGACTTTAACAACCCAAAATGCACAACTTCATGCCACGTATACACGGATTCTGTTATAACGAACTTGGCTTCATTGATGCTCACGTGATTGCTCGCGTGATTTATTAAAGCCAAGATACTCCAAAACGCTTACACAAAATGTCGTGAGTATTAAGCCTTTTATGAATTGAGAAAAACGATGTCGTTTAGAGCAGGTGTTTGTAATCATCTTACAACCAACAAATTAAGTATTAGAAATATTTTTTTAAAATTAGTGAAAATAATTTTGATCATTTGTTGGATTCAAATATCTTCACTTTTTGGAAAATTATTGAATTGTCTTGTCTTAAATATGTATGCACGGAGAGCCTGTTTCCTAAGTTTATGTGTACTTTTGTTCAACAATAAGAATAAGCGAAGAGAGAAAGATGGGCCACTTTGTCATCTTCGTTATCTATCTCTACTTTCTTTTTTCACTAACGTATGCATCGGTTATTTAGAAACCTTCATCTGTGCACTTTCCCGACATTCCTGCTACTTACGGTAAAATTTTGGTTTTAGCTCCTCCATAATTTATTTGTTTCTTTAGAAAAATGTAATTATATATTGTAGAAATTTTTTTTTGTTCTTTACTTTTCTTTTCCTTTAGATGTTAATAAAAATGGCATATGTAGAGCTCTCCATGTAGCGGATGCTGCAAACGATTGTTCCATATAGTAACCAGGGTTGTTGCTTCTAATGGAACAATCGACTTTGTTTTAATAATTCGTGGCGTGTGTGATTACGACACTAAAATTCGGAATGCTCAACTCGTAAGTTATCAAGCTGCAATTGTGTACGATGATGGAGTAAACGGCCAAATGAATTCACGTATATAATAAAAAAATCCTTTAAAATTATTTAAAAATTTTAGATTATTAATTTCTGTGTAAATCTTAATTTTTTTTATGTATAATTAGCGTACATAAATTTAGAGGGCGTAAACATACAAGCTGCGTATGTTTTGTTCGGTGCCGGTCAATATATAAAAGAGTTTGTGCGGGGGGAAGCTGGAGAATATTGTTTATTTCCTCCATCACCTTACAACCAACCAATTCACCCAGTTCTGCGATGATGCAAGAGCAGAGTCAACAGCAACAAAGAAGAAGTCTAGTGAACGCATGACCCATCTTTGCGTTCACTTATGAATCTCCGAACCAATATATTGGAGGCTCGATGTGTGCCATTTACTTTTGAAGATTATCAGGAGGGGAAAAAATCACAAAATACTTCCCTACACACACGGTAAAATCTCAAAGACTTGAGAGCATGACGAGGTAAAATTTACCGTGTGTGCAGGGAAGTACTTTGAGATTTTTCCCCTTCTGATAATCTTCAAGAGCAAATGGTACACATTGAGTCTCCAATATATTGGTTCGAAGTTTCAGAAGTGAACACAAAGCTGAGCCATGCGTTCACTAGACATCATCGCAGGACTGGGTGAATTGGTTCCAAGAATATGACCTTCCATACATGCACAAATAGTGAATGATGCTACCCACACTATAGGTGGCAGCACCACCACTAGTAGCCAATACTAATGGATAGAAGATTTCGATAGAGGAAATAAACAACATTCACCAGCTTCCCCTCGCGCATGCTCTTTTAGATATTGACCGGCATCGAACAAAACATACGTGGCTTGTATGTTTATGCCATTTAGATTTATGTACACTAATTATACAAAAAAAAATTATGATTTACACAAATTAATAATCTAAAATTTTTATATAAGTTTAAAGGATTTTTTATTATATACATGAATTCATTTGGCCGTTTACTTCATCATCGTACACAATTGCAGCTTGATAACTTGCGGGTTGATCATTCCGGATTTTAGTGTCGTAATCACACACTCCACGAATTATTAAAACAAAATCAATTGTTCCATTAGAAGCAACAACAGGGTTGCCATATGGAACAACCGTTTGCAGGATTCGCTACATGGAGAGCTCTACATATGCCATTTTTATTAACATCTAAAGAAAAAGAAAAGTAAAGAACAAAAAAAAAAATTCTACAACAATATATATTGCATTTATCCAAAGAAACAAACAAATTATGGAGGAGCTAAAACCGAAATTTTACCGTAAGTAGTAGGAATGTCGGAAAAGTGCACAGATGAAGGTTTCCAAATAACCGATGCATATGTTAGTGAAAAAAGAAATTGGAGGTAGATAACGAAGATGACAAAGTGGTCCATCTTTCTCTCTTCGCTTATTCTTATTGTTGAGCAAAAAAGTACACATGAACTTAGGAAAGAGGCTCTTTGTGCATACATATTTAGGACAAGACAATTCAATAATTTTTCAAAAAGTGAAGATATTTGAATCCAACAAATGATCAAAATATTTTTCACACTCATTTTTAAAAAATATTTCTAGTACTTAATTTGTTGGTTGTAAGGTGAATACAAACACCCACTTCTCAGTTGATAAAAGGCTTAATAAACTCACGTGATAAGCATGACACTCATTAAGTTGAAACGACATTGTGCGTAAGCGTTTTGGAGAAATATACTAAGTAGCCATACCTTATGAGTAGAGATCACAAAAAGGTTTTGATGTTTTTCCATTGTAATTGTCAAAAGGAAAAGATGGATACATATGAGGATATCCTTGTTCTAGAAATCAAGGGTATAAGCATATGCAAGTTGGTATTGCATGGTCCTTATTTTTCAAGAATGAATGTACATCGAAAATTCATCAAAAACCTTGGTCTATATTGTTGACATTCTTAGATTAGGATACTTAATTTTTAGGTGTTTGTATAACCAAATTTGAAAAGAGATTTTATGGAAAGTTGTTCACTATGCATCATCTTGCAATGATGATGTACATGCCAAAATTTGGCATATTAGGCTTAGAGACATATAGCTAAGTTGGCTAGAGAGAGCACATTGGGCTCACTCATCGTAATGATAAAGTGTGTGTGAAATTCATTTAATATAGAAAAACAACTTGGAAAACCACAAGGCAAAGGAACAAAAGCCAAATGCTCATTGCGAGTAGTCCATTTTGACATTGTGGTAAAATGAATGTAAAGGCTAGAAATGAAGCCCATAGTGATTACATTTTATAGATCTATCTATTTTGGTCGAATATCTTTGATCTCCTATAAATCAGTTGTACCAGGATACTTCAAATTACTTTTGGATATGGTAGAGATCGAATTAAAATAAACCAAAATATATATATCTTTCTAAGCAATTTTGGGAACTGTATACAAGAAAGATAAAGATAGATAATTGGTTATTTTTAAAATACCGCACTACTTGGAGTAGTGCAAATTAAGGAGTAGAGCATTATGAGAATTGATAAAGTAATAGTAGCTCATGAGCTTCTCCAGTATGTTGTTTGGAGATAATCTATTTGATTGCAACTTAAATACTTAATTAATTTCTCATAGGATGAGTCATTTACGCCCCATTCTGGTAAAGTACCTAACATAACACGTTTGCAACCTGGGATCTGCATTAAGATATATTGAACAAAGAAATAGGGCCTGTGTTCAATAGTGAATGAATGGTTGAAAAAGTGACTGGATAAAAAAACACAAATGTCAAAATTTCAAATTCCTAAGCATTATAGAATTTGTTAAGAACTCGCTGCAAAGTGTTCGGGTTTGCATAGTTTTCTTTCATGGTCATAATTTCCGCATTTGTTCACGGAATTAAGAAGTTCCTGTGCAAAGTGTTTGGGTTTGCATAGTTTTCTTTCATGGTCATAATTTCCCCATTTTTGTTCACGGAATTAGGAAGTTCCTGTGCAAAGTGTTTGGGTTTGCTGGCTAACGCGATTTTGTTTTCCTCTAATACTCTTTTCCTGCCAATCATTGCTTTGGAAGTTGCTTGAAGCAAAAAAGAAGAAGCCCTACAACGACGTCCTTGAAGAGAGCCGGGCTAAGTTCTTGTTCGTGAAGCGGTTTTGGGTCGATGATAACTACCCGGCGTGGGCAATTGATACCTAATCGGCGTCGGCGATTGATAACCATATAATCCTTTGATCATAAGTCGTTGCTGCTGCCCTTAATCCTATTGAGGGGAAGAGAACCACGGCAAATCACTAATTATAAGGCAAGTTGCAGGCCACTGATTCTCATCTACCACATTCGCATTGTCGTTAACTTCAACATGTGTTTTTTTTTTCTTTTGTTTACAATTTATTTGACCAAGACACAGTAAATATATATATATGGAGCATGCACTAGACTTTGATATGATTTTTTCTTGTTATTACAAGTAATATGGATAAATTAGATTAATTGATTTATTTTGCTTGTAATATGGTTACTTGAATACAAGTTATATGTCCTGTTCTGAAAACACATAAATTCGAATTATGTAATGTTCATTTGGTTCGTATCTTATAATTTCTCTAGTTTATTCTATCTGATTTGCTGACACTTATGCCCAATAGCCGTAGTTTCCTTTTTTACAAATCCACTCAGAAAAATTTCTTTGTTAGTGGTTCTATTTTTATCTATATATTTTTGAGTGATTTGCCGATGTGTTAAATTTGTGATTGGATCCTACACATTGTTAGTTAACGCTGATGCGTTGATGGAATTTTTCTAAGTAGAGTGTTCAAATAATTTGTTGAAATGCCTGACAGAAATAACAAGTTTGTATATGTTCTATTATTCAAATATGAGGTATGAAAATGAATGCAATCGAAACACTATCCTTTCTTTGTAGTATTAATCGGAGTTATGTTTCAAGGAAGCCTTTCTGCTGCTCCTGTGGATATAATCTATTTAAATATTTTATGACTTGATATTTTCATAATTCTGTGTAGATTTGTATTTAATGCAGGTTGAGCACCTTGGCCTAAGAAATAGAATTGGGGGAAATAAAGTTGCCTATCAGCAAGAACTAGACAATCAAGTAAGAAAAATTGGAATTAGTTTTCATAATCTTGATTTCGGCATGTATATTTTTGCTGCATACTTTTAGGTTCCATGGCTTTCATTTCTAATTGAAGTGTATTTGATTGCAGTGCTACGTGAGGTGACTTATGTTGTCTTAAACAATGAAATGAGTGATTACATAGTTTAGGAAAAGCTCCGAGTGTGGGTGAACGATATACAGTGCTATATGAGTTATGCTAACTGTTGTGATCTTGAGTTTGCATTATTGTGTGCATTGATTTTGGTTGATAAACAAATGTGTGGTGGATCACGGATGGATGTATGGATGGGGATAATAAACAAATGAAAATATACATCAGACACAAGCAGATAAATTAAGTGTAAGAGATCACAATTCTGAAACTGAAAGTGGATTTTTGTCTCAAATATAATTGAAGTGACAGAGAATTATGTGAAGTTGCAGAAAATTTTTGGGTTTGATATGATTTTGTTTCTGGGCAAATTTTCTACTGTATTTGGGATGATCTGCTGCTGTTTTTGGTTAAATTTTTCTTGTGTTTTGGGCTTCATTTGCTGCTGTTTTTAGGTTAAATTTTTTGTTGTTTTTCAGCTTATTTTTCAGTTGTTTTTAGATAAATTTACTACTATTTTTGGGTTATATTTTCTGTTGTTTCCAGGTAAATTTTTCTGGTGTTTTGGGTTTCATTTGCTGCTGTTTTTAGGTTAAATATTTTGCTGCTTCTGGGTAAATATACTGCTATTTTTCAGTTAAATTTTCTGTTGTTTTTGGATAAATTTTTCTGTTGTTTTTGGATAAATTTACTGCTGTATTTGGAATGATTTGCTGCCGTTTTTGGTTAATTTTTCTGGTGTTTTGGGCTTCATTTGCCGTTGTTTTTAGGCTAATTTTTTTGCTGTTTCCATGTAAATTTTTTTGGTGTTTTGGGGATGATACCGCGGTTATTAACGTAATTAGATGAATCAGGAACTAAATTGCAACTGAGTTTGTGTTTGTGCGCAAAAACATGAACACACAAACAAAATGCATAATACTATTCCAACCATCAAGCATAATAACCATTTTCAATTTCATTAGCAGGTAAACGAAAAATGTGTTCAATTGCAGCAAGAAAACACATATTTACTGCCAAAGCCCAAATAATGTAAATTAACACCTTATGGAATAGCAAAATCAATTCAAACGGCAGATTAAACAAGCCTAGCAATATAAATCTTTTTTCATGCTAGTGCATCCAACAATTTAAAATACATGAAAGACTTTAAGTCGTAATTCGCTAGCAAAGCAATTGACTCAATTTAAAAAATTAAACAAACTAGTTATTACAGAAAAATCCAAAAGTCGTGTAGGGAAGGGGGGGAGAACTTTATGGCAGAAAAGTCAGGAGCTCTGTGAGCATCAAAAGGAGGATCTTTTATCCAAGTGCTTGTGATTCCATTTGAAGTTGAGCAAGAAAATCCCCTCTGCATGGCATAAATGACATTCCGAATGACCTTAAATCACCACCAAACCAAAAAAATTGTACAACATAAGTGAGGAAGAGCAACAAATGCCAAAAAGCAATCTTCAATAGAATCACCATCTAACTGATTGATCAACGAACTAATTTGCAAGCGGGCATGTCAACAACATAGATAAGTGCCACCAAAAATCAAATTAACAAAATGAGATTCCTCTAAAACAAGCAAAATTGAAAAGGCTATTGTAAAATTTGCAAAAGAACAAATTTGTAAAATTACCAAATTGATTTGACCCATCAAAAACTGCACTGACAACATTTTCGTTAATCGAACTCATCGAGGTCATGTAGCTGCAAAACAAGTCGTTCTCGAGGTCAACTGAACTCATCGACTTACTGATCTGAAATGAGATGCATACTGTTTGGAATCCGATATTGCACCTCGGATTACGATGAATGGTTGGACAACCTGCGTGCTAGTAGATTTGGGCGGATTTGGCGGATTTCGGCTTTGCATGTTTGGAGAATTGAGAGAGAGAGATTTGACATTATAGAATGACGAATAGGTACTGTTTTAATTTTTCATTTTGTCTTTCTCGTCATAGATTTCTATGGTGCCATTGAGATTTGAGAGCGAGCCTTTTTTACCGCTTTCACTTAAAAAAGAAATGAATATTATATGGAAACGATGTAGTTTTAATAAATTTTAAATTTTAAAATTTTTTATTGTTGTTTATATCTTAATTATATAACATTATTTTTTAAATAAGTTAAAGATAAAATTGATATGTATGTATGTATGTTTTCGGGTTCGGATTTATCATTTTTAGTTAAATTTTAAATTTATGATTTTATACCCAATTTCTCATTTGGTAAAGGAACATGGTCGATTTTTATAAACTAATTTAAAGAAAAATGATAGGTTTATGATTTTATTAATATATTAATATATAATAATTAATAATAATAATAATTTTTGAATAAATAATCAATGTAATTAAAATATAAAATAATAATTATGATAATAATTTATTAAGTACTTTTTAGTAATTTGTTACAATCTAACTCATTTCGAAGCCAATTCCAAGATAAAATAAACACATCAATGGGATTCCAGTCTATTCCGATTTCGATTCTTATAAGTCAAGTAAACAGCTTATTCTGATTCCTATTCCCCATTTCGATTAGTGACAAATAAACACAACATTATATATATATAGATAATAAATTTATAGAAGAGTTTATATGATAAATAAAAATAAAAATCAAGATGCAAACATTTATACATGCAAGGAAGACTCGTCTCAACTTTTAGTTTAATTGACTTGACCTGAATTTTCTGGCCTTTGACTCAAATTTAATGGTTAGGCTCGAGCCTAAATATTAGAGCCCAATTAAATTCATATCAGGGTTCGAAATAGACTAAAATCGAAATAACGAATTAGAATTAGAATAAATTGAGCTACAATAATCAGAACCAAAATGAAATATATTCTCATTGATGTATTTACTTTATCTTAGAATCGGAATGGGTTGTTGTAAGTTGCTAAATTGCCCTCTATTACTTATTGTCCCAAGTATTATTTGTATATATTATAATAATAATAATAGTAGTAAGAATAAAATGATAATAATAAAACAAAAAAATAATAATCGTAATGACAATAATAGTAAATTAAAACAATAAAAATAAATAAATGTTCATGATAATGATGATGATGATGAAATTGATGAAAATAATAATAATCAAAATAAAAAATAATAACAATATTAATGACATTAATGATAGTAGTAATAATAAACAATAATTAAAATAATAAATTTAATAATAGTAGTAATAAAGATATTATTATTATTAAATAATAAAGGATTTATTTGCGAATAATACAAAATTTGTCGGTATTTCAATTGATTTTGTAGAGACCAAAATATAAAAGTAGCATAATTTGATTGAAGACAATTTAGGAATTAAAAAAATTTAATTGGGATAAATAGGTAGCTTCGGAAATCAGAGTTTGATTCCTAACCCCCTTTGGGAGCAATGGCGGATTTAGAAAAATAATTTACCGGGGGCTAAAAATTAGATAATAGTAAAATATGAAAAAAAAATTTGAATATATAAAATATTTGCTAATACATTTATAATTATTCTCTATGCATTTTCATATTTTAAAAATGTTATGCAATAAACTCATTATTAATATTATTAAATTTATTATTTCCTATATAAACAACCAAACTATCATTTATTCCATCCGATTCCAAAGATGATTCTTCACGAGTTTCATTACTAAAAACGTTCGCTCTACTATTATTATAGAAACTGGAAGAATTAATCATATTTTTGAGAATAGAAAATATTTTGGGTGGTAGGCAATCATTATTTTTAATTAAAATATAAAATTTTATAATTCTTAAAAGTTAAAATTTTATGGGGGTTTATAATTTATAGTGATTATTTTAATAAATTTAATAGGGGCTAATTAGAAAAAACTAAAATATTTTTCTCTTTTAATTTTAGAATTTTTTTGGCCAGTGGGGGCTTGACAAGCTGCATCCACCCCTGTTTGGGAGTTAAATCTATGGGAATGATTCCCAAATTTGTGGGAACCACATGATTCCGATTCCCACTCTTATTTTGTGAAGTAAACATTGTTAATTATTTCGATTCCTAATTCTGATTTCCCAATCTAAGAAGTAAATAATCCTAAAAGAGAACCTTGAACTTCGACTCTTATTATTAAAAAAAAAAATCAACTCGACTATCATTAAAAAAAAAAAATCATTAACGCTTAGTGGGTTTGTTAATGATATAGGGATTTGAACATATGATCATATAATTGACGAAACACATTCAGCAGAACAAAAATAAGAATTATTGATTTTAAAAATTTTTTAAAAATAATAATAAAGTGTAAAAGCAAAGAATTTTATTCGGAATCACCAAACTGAAAAAAAAATGCTATTTTTCTATCCTCTCTTTTCTTGGTAGTGAAATGGTAATAGAATATCAGAGCTAACTCTTTTCATTTGTTGGAAAATATTGCCTCATAAGTAATATCCTTCCTTTCATCCTTTGCTAGCTAGAAATATTGGTTTGAAGAAATGAGCTCTTATTGCAAGTACAAATTTCTTTTGTACATTTTAATTGAGACTTGAAACTCTCTCTTCTATGTTTTCAGTTGTGGGGTCCTATTCACCAGTAATTTGAACTTCAGTGCATGAGTGCAGTGAAAAAAAAATAAAAATCAAAGCCATATAGTACTGTATTATTGGCAAAAAGTGGAGAGAACAATGTTGTAATATAATTGGAAATGGGGTCAATATACTATTATTCAAACCAAGTGCACATTGCCAAACATTTTTCCCGTGTTTGGTTGCGTGCAAGCCTCGGTAGGTGCTAATTGTTCCCATCTTCCTAAATAAATATGCATGGGGGGGGGGGGGGGGGTGGGGAGGGTGGGGGGGAGGGGGGGGGGGGGGGTCCCGATCATTTGATCATTTCATCCCTCTAGCTAAGATTATGAATCAAAAAATATCTTGAAATATATGGCTTTTAGCAATGAAAGTGAAATAGAATTTTGATTGGATTCTTGTGGACATGAAAACGAACTTGAGAATTTATGTACAGATACATTGGGATTGGGAAGAAAAAGCTTAATATTTTGCGCATGCTATTGTAATTTTAAAAGCTCTTTTGTTTATGAAATCCAGCTACGGTTCTTTTGGGTCACACAGTAGGTAGACTCATATTCAAAAACTTCATTGTACATTTTGTCATTTCTCTTTCTTTCTGCACATATGAGTTTTAGCGTTAATTTTTTCTTCTTCTTCTTCTTTTGTCCGTAAAATAGTAAAAAAAGAAGCCCACTTAAATTTTACGATTTAATCTTGTGTAAACTTTTCTTCTTGTTAGCCTGTCCAGCGTTGTAAGCAAGGACAACCCATTACTGTCTCTACATAATTTTATCTAATTTCCCTCAAAATTATTAATTAAATCAAGTCGGTAAACAGCCTTTCTTCTGCAAATTATTAAGAAAGAATTCAAATGAGGTAAAAATATCTTTTAGTATTTTTTGGCAAACTATATATTTGATATGCCTATATTAATATTTCTTCTTTAAACAAAAAAATTGGTAGATTGCATTAGAAGGTCCGAGAAAGAACAATATTACATCGCCACATTGGAATCAAATACAACATTTACGATAACCTAAGAGTCGAGCCTCGATTACGACAATGTGTATTATACCATACATATTCATCTTCACAACAAAAAAATTAAATATACCCCAATCTTTTGAAAACACAAAGAATATACTCCAAAATATAGGGCTAAATTTTCAACTCAATTTGGTGACTAATGAATAATGATAAGTGCGTAGAAAATAACATATATAAATAATGTGAAAAGGAATATAGATATTAAAAACAATCCAATTAAAATTTAATTAAAAATTTTATTGCATCCCATTATATGAGAAGCAAAGAAATTTATTTGTCCTACCTCTAAGCAAATCCTAAGAAGAATAATATTGTGAAACATAACCAAGCTCTGGAGTTTGATTATGCTGGCAGTTTCCTTTGCTCTGCTTATTTCTGTTACATTTTTACTTTCATAAAGATATGATATGGTAGACATATAGCTAGATATTATCAGTACTACTTAATTTTATTTTAAATTTTTAAAGAGTGCATGTGATGGTTTTGAATTAGCATAAGCACACGGTTGTCCTTGATTGTAACGCTTGAAACATTTGTGCAATGGAAATAATCTTGAGAAATTAGTAGTGTAAAAAAAATAAAAATAAAATAAAATAATTGCATAATAGAAAGTATGAACTAGTGAACCTTCCTAAGGCTTCCTTATATCTCTGCTTTTGTGGCCCATACCTTTTCTCCCTGTTGATGCAATTTTGACCCTTGCTGATGTCACTTAGCTTGGTCATTATTACGTTGCTTTTGCTGATGTTGCAAATTTGCAGTGCTGTCTTTACTATTACTGCTTCTTTTATTCTCCTTAATTGTGGCCACCAATGCCATACCGGGACTTTAAGGCCTGCATGGTAGAGGGGCTCAATATTAAGCGCCCCTCGTTGTTTGGCTGCGAGCAGCTAAACCAACCGTTTTAACTTAAAGAGTAATCGGTTGCTCCATTTATTGACAACTTAATTTAAAATTATAATTAAAATAAAATATTTATGAATTATATATTTTTAAAAAAAATAATAAAAAAAGGATGATTATAGAAAAAATGAAACAAATATTTTATATAATCAGTATTATTAAAAATAAAATAAAATTTATATCTGCAAAAAGATAGAAGTGTAATTCATGTCTTATAATTTTTGTCTCGTGTTTAACATCTAAAAGGTTCATGTATTTTATTTCATGTTTTATTTCATAAATTCTAAATACACACAAAATTTTCTTTTCCCTCTCATTTCATTTTGCCATTCAAGTTTCAGGTCAAACTTTTCGAATTTCATGACTAGCGTTTTGTTTTTCATGTTTTAACGTACTCATGTTTTATGTTTCATATTTATCTTAAGTAAAATGTTTCATATTTATAATTTTATGTTTGACGTAGGATATTCCAAATATCCTAAAACTTTTTCTTTTTTACCTCCATTTCATGTTGGCATTCAAGTTTCACATAGTAAACTATTAATCTAATCTCATAAGGTTTTATGTCGATTAATTGTATCATGTTCTCATTATTAGTTTTACACAATATAAATAATTTGCTTCAAGATTTTAGGTAAATATTAATTTCATATTGGATGGTGGTGGTTTCAAGTATAATTATTAAATTTAAATTTTTTTGCTTAAGGTTTTACGATATAAATTTTGGGTAAAAATTATATGTTTAATGGCGGTAGTTTCATATTTACTGCTATTAATTTCCGCACTATTACTCACAAATTATACAAGTGACATGATAACTGAATTTCTAGTCTTCTCAAATTAGTTGATTTAATTATAAATTTAATCTTATCCGTTAGGTTTCATATTACTAAATCCAACGGTAAGCATCTACCTCTACATCATATATAGGGATGGCAATTTGGTCCATTTAAATTGGATATCCATACATCCAATCTAATTAGATTGGATAATATCCATCCAAAACCTTTTGGATATGGATATGGATATGGATATTTTAAAAAAATATCCAAATAACATTTGGATGGGTATGGATATCCAATATCCAATTAATATCTTATTTGAAATTAAAAAATTAAAATCGTAAAACTAAAATGAAATAAACAAAAACAAATGTCTAGATAACAAAACCTAAGATTATCACATCGCTTGCCGGCCGGTCTTCGCTTACCGACGCTCTCTTCCCCGACTCCGACGCCGCTATCCGGGGGTTCCGTTTAGGTGCGCCGACGCTGTACCAATGGTTGATCAGCCGTAACTGCAGCTTCCAGCTGTTCTTGAGCGCTTTTCTGCCTCGTTCCAGCTGCCATCGTCTCTATTGTCGCTGCCACCGCCGTCATCCGTCCGCCTGTTCGTTGTCTCCCGCGCAAGGTAAGTTTTGATTGCTGAAGCTTATAAGCCGTTTAATATATATTTGGCTTTGATTGATCTTATTACCAAATTTAGCCCAGAAACAGTATTATTACCAAATTTCACTGTCTTGGCTATATCCTCATTCAGAGATTGATGACTCATAATTTCATCTTCTTCTCTTGATGATTGCACATCATTGATTTTAATTGTCTGTTAAGAATTCTCCACATTTCTTTGTGTTGTCTGCTTTTAGTTGAAGTGAAGAAAGGAGCAGATTTTCATTGGCGGTATGCTTTTGAGCAAAAATAGTGTAATTTTGCCCCTGAGCTTTCATTTTGTCACGAGGCTTATAACATTCCAAAAGTACTACAGTTTTATGTTTTCTATAAATATCTTTTTCAGAAGAATTTAGAATATTATCGTAATGCCTTCGTCTGAACTTTTTGGCTCTTTCATATATGAAGATGACATGATAGGCTAGAAGTATAACACCAGTCTTCTTTTTATTAATTAGCTTAGTTCTTGGTGGTAAAGGACAAAAATTACTGATAAAGATGCCGATTTAAGATAAATAAGGCTCCATTAACTATAGGTAGAAAGAATTTGAATCTATCTTATTTTTTTAAAACAATGTAAAGTTCTTGTCATTCCAAAGATTAGGACTTTGAATAATAAGTCTTCATTATCGATTGGTTTAGATAAAGAATAGTCTAAGGAAATTACAAGAAAATTATTCTAAAAGGATTCTACAATTTTTTTTCCCTTTACAAGATCCATTTCATCACCAGTGATTTCAGATATTTTTTAAATTTTTGACATCTGTCTTACAGGTGGATGGTCAAATACTTCTTTTATATGCTATCTAGCATTGAACATTTCTCGATGCTTCTTTCTAATATGCAGTTTTGTGGTGCATGTTTAATCATGGAGCCAAATTCATAAACTAAATTAAACCCCATCCAGGTTAGGCCAAACATGCACCATAATTTAGTTTATGAAGTGATTTGTTGCATTTTATATTAATAATAATGGTAGAGTGGTAAGTCAGGTGGCGTTGGGTTTGGTCATGCAAGGAAAGTTGATGGGAACAGTCGATTTAATAATAAAAATTAGTTGATCAAAGTGGAAGAAAGGGTGTTTAAGTGATTTGAGTCCAAAAAGGAGCAGAATATCTTTTAATTTTATATTTCTTTTATGAAATTTTGCAACCCCCCCCCCCCCCCCATGGCCCCATCTCTCCATGCCATCATGTCTTTATCTATTCTCACCCCCTTTTTTTTAACATAATATTTGGGTGATGCTAAGTTACGTAGCCTGCATTAATTCATAAATTATATTTAATAATTTATGGCGCTTTCACTTTAATCGATTGTCCAGGAATATGTGCCATTAAGCTATTTTTATAATATTATGGTGCATGTTTGGCCTAACCTGGATGGGGTTTAATTTAGTTTATGAATTTGGCTCCATGATTAAACATGAAATAAGCTTTTACAAACATGAAATCTGATAGTCGAATTTTCCAACAAACCTTTTTCAGCTTCTAGAGGCCGAAATCAGTTGAGGCTCCGTTTGCTATTGGGTGTTGCCATTTGTGGAAATGTGGCCCTCCCATTGTGAAATAAAATATTGACGGATGCTGGAATTCAAGCTGCAAACGCAAAGCTTGTGAGAAATGCACCATATGCATTTCTCACAAGCACGTGTACAATTCAAATTCCAAATATTACTAAAAATAAAATTGATTGACTATCATTTAGACAATCCATCTGCTTGATTAAATAATGTAACTTGGCAGCACCCTATATCAGATGTGTAGTTGGAGTCCAACTCAATATTTACAGCCAGCGGGTGCAACACGTAGTGGGATAAAATAAAGGGTCTGAGCATGTCTAAGAGAAGTTTTCATTTGAACTTGGCTTCCATTTTCTATTGGGGTTACTTCAAGTGTTTTACAACATCATCAATCTTTTTGTAACAATATGTCTGCTATATTTCTCATTTATTTGTACTGGATAGTTCTGTAAATTTATGCAAACAGATTATCATCTAATTGATCTCTATATGGTTCATGTTAAGCACTACTACTACTTCCAAACAAACGAGCTAGCTAGTTCTGGAAGTTTAGGGATTGTTAATAATTGCTCTGTAATGTCTTTTTTTCAGGTTAATTATGTCTGATTTTGATTCCGATCCTGTTGTTCAATTAAACCCTCAAGCCTCAAGTAATGTTAATGCTGAAAATCCACAAACTCATTCAATTAGTGGAGGTAAAAAACGAGACTCGGAAGGACAACCTAGAAGCCCATTGAGACAAACATCTAGAGCTTGGGACAATTTCACAAGGAGAACAATTAATGGAGAAATGAAGGCAGTGCGTAATCATTGTGGCAAAGGTTTTGCTGGACAGCAATCAAGTGGAACTTCACATTTGTTAAACCATATTGATAGGTGTCCCAAACAGATACAAGAATCAGCTCCAGCTCCAGCTTCTAGCCCTAGTCAAGCATCTACGGTCTACAAGAAAAAAGATGCTGAAACTTCAACAATTTCAACTCACTTCTGCACTTATTTGATTTTGATAGTATTTGTTTTTCTTATATTTTACAAGTTTTTTTTTTTAAATTAGGTGAGATTCCTAAAGATAAAGTGATGAATGGGGAAGAAATAAATGGAGAAGTGACTGATAATGATGATGAAGAGGAGACCCAACCGTGTTTTGAATAGTGTTTATTTTTTTTTTTTTTTGGTATGTGTTTGATGCTTATTGTGATGCTCAATTATTAATATCATGGTTATACTTATTTATTAAATTCCTTAAGCTAACGGCAGATCTGCAAATAAATAGAAGCATGGTAGATTTGATATCTGCTCTATTCATGCATCAAATGGCAGGTCTGGCTTTTTTCTGTCATTTTCTCATTTACTTCTTGTTATCAGTTGGTTGTAGTTCGAAAAATTCCTTGGGCAAAGGCAAACCTGAATTATACTGGTCAGGCACTCATCATATCCGCAGGTAACTGTCACAACTGGCTGAACTTACACTATTAAGCTTCTTTCATTTTTCATTTGGCTCATTGTGCATTTAATATTATCTGTGTTTTGCTTGAATTTGCAGATTAATGATGATGATCTAGTTGGAGATTAATGATGTGTTAGAAGATTGGAGATTAATGATGCGTTAGAAGAATGAACTTTTTGTATTTAATTTGAAATTAATTTGTAATTTCATATTATAATTTTTTTAATTCATAGTTTTGATATTTGTTATGTTTATTATTTTTTATTTGATATTAGAATCTAATACTGATTTTAATTATTTTTTATTTTATTTTTTATATAATAAAAATAAAATATTCATGGATATCCATGGATATCCATATCTTTATGGATAAAATCCATATCCATGTCCAATATTAAATACTGGATATGGATATGGATATATCCATCATGGATAATTATGAATTTGTATTTAGATGGATATTATCCATCCATAATTGGATATTTGCCATCCCTAATCACATACATACCTGCACGGTAGCCATGCCCTATAAGTCAGCGGTGAGCTCCCATTTCTACTTTCTCCTAAATAAATTTGAACTATAATGTGAGAGAGCATGTAATAAAGATGAACACACTTAAGTAAATAATTTATATGCCAAGATAGAAGTGATAGTTCTCCAGAGCTTTAATTTGTTGGTAGACCCCCTGGGGGGACAGTTTAGGGCTTCCATTCAGTGGAATTACGTACCTTGCTTTTCATATTTTGTCCTTCTTTTGATTTTGTATTGCCAACCCGTTGCTTTTTTAATTTGTTATTCGGGTCATTCTATAATACCATAATTAAAATTACGGTTTCAATATCGTAATAGACGTAAACCGTTAGATTGAATGAAAAATCTCTACCATTAATTATAAATAAATAGGTAAGTAATCAGTCATTATACTTTTTTGTTCAAGTTAGAGGTTACATTTATTAGTCTTATGTGTGATTCACAAATTTAATGTGTTATTTGACACTTAATGTCAATTTATAAGTTTTATGTCATTTTTCTAAGTTTTTATTTTGTTTATAATTTCTTGTTTCAATTTACTACTCCAACATTAATTTACCCATTTTTTTCAATTTATTAGTCCTATACGTAGTTTGCAATTTTTTTTATTTCATTTCACACTTAATGTCAATTTTCAAGTTTTATGTCATTTTTCTAAGTTTTTTTTTTTTACAATTCCAAAGACCAATTTACTACTCCAACACCAATCTACTCATTTTTCATTTAATTTACTAGTCCTATGTGTGGTTTATAATTTTTTATTTTATTTCATACTTAATATCAATTTATAAGTTTTATATTATTTTCTAATTTTCTGTCTTTTTTATAATTTCTTCTTCTAATTTACCACTCCAACATTATTTTACCACTTTTTGCTTCAATTGACTAGTTTTATGTGCGTTTACAATTTTCTTGTTTCATTTCAAACTTAATGTTAATTTACAAGTTTTATGTCATTTTTTCTAAATTTTTATTTTATTTATAATTTCTTTTTTCAATTTACTGCTCCAACATTAATTTACCCATTTTTCCTTCAATTTACTAGTCCTATATGTAGTTTACAAATTTTTTTATTTCATTTCATACTTAATGTCAATTTTCAAGTTTTATAAAATTTTTCTAAGTTTTTTTTTTTTACAATTCGAAAGACTAATTTACTACTCCAACATTAATCTACCTATTTTTCATTTAATTTACTAATCCTATGTATGGTTTATAATTTTTTTTTATTTAATTTCACACTTAATATCAATTTACAAGTTTTATGTTATTTTTTTAATTTTTTGTCGTTTTTATAATTTCTTGTTCTAATTTACCACTCCAACATCAATTTACCACTTTTTGCTTCAATTTACTAGTCCTCTTTTTGCTTCAATTTACTAGTCCTATGCGTGATTTATAAATTTTTTGTTTCATTTCACACTTAATATCAATTTTTAAGTTTTACGTCATTTTTCTGAGTTCTTATTTTATTTACAATTTCTTATTCCAATTTACAACTCCAATATTAATTTACATGAAGCTACCATCATCAACTTTATTCAAGACATTTACCTATTTTCAAGTTTCAACAAACAAGCTTCTGCAGTCGTTTCTAAAAAAAAAATAGAAAAAAATTTGAACCTAGCTAAAGATGACTATATTTTAAACAAGCTTCTGCAGTCATTTAAAATGCGGACTTGCATCTAAACATGACTCATATATAATAAGCTAAGTAAAAAACTATATTGAAAAATATCGATCCATCAAAACTTTTCCCAACTATAAGCATTTTTTTCCCTTAGGGTTAATTTAATGGTAACAAAAGACACTTAAAATAACCAAAACATTCCACAAGAAATGTCCAAAGCTCACAATTCTGGATCCTGTAAAAATATTTTGCAAATAAACATTTCAATCCAAAATTCAATCCCCCCAAGCAAGAATTAGGAACACCTTTTCTGAAAAATCAAGCTAGCATTTGCTTCCAGAATAACCATTTACAGCATTAGTTATAATGAGGTTCTACCAGTTAGTTGACTTCACAATAGTAACTTAAAAACGGTGACAACTCACAATATGCGTAATGTGTTCTGTCAGAGCTATGCTGTGCAGGTTACAGTTCGGAATGAAAATCGAACCTGTAACATTTGTGCTAAAGTATTGGTCAAAGTAGGCTTGAAGCAAGAATTGAGCTAGCAAACTCTAAAAGCATCACAATCTTTGTTGTCATCTTTACCACTTTTCTAAAATTTTTCTGCAACTTCACCTAATTCTCTGTCATTGCAATTAAATTTGAGACGACAATTCACTTCCAGTTTTAGAATTGTGGTCCCTTATACTTAATTTATTTGCTCGTGTCTGATTTATATTTGGTTTGTTCATCATCCCCAATACAAAGAAAAATAGGATATAACAACAAGAATATAGCCACCTTCACAAGATGATTGTTGTGAAATCCACTTTTTGGCAACGCGCTTAATACATGCGCTGTTAAAAATTATTAGAAGTACAGATTTTACAACATGAAAACAGAAAATAAGGGTATGGCTCATGATCTATGATTGAGTATTTGAGTTGGTGGGTTGAGTAACTATATAGCTTCTAAACTTTCATCTTTGATGGTTCTAGTTTAATATCAAGAATGCCATTAAATTTGGGACATGTTTCAAGCAAGAACTTATTGTTAATACCTTTAGTATTAGAAGTATAGAGTTTCTTGACCTCCTATAAGTTTTTAATTTTCTAATTGTGAGTTTTTATTTCATACACGCATGCATATGAACACGCTAACTAATTATTTATAATGGTCCTTTTCTTGTTAAAAATGTTTTAATATTAATTCCCTTCCTCTGATAAAAAATTTCAACTTCAATTCAATTTTCGCTCAATTTTCAGAAATTGATATTCAAGAGACTGAGAGAGAGATAAATCATAGAATAAAAGATCTTTTTGTTATTTTTATTTTTTAATAATGGTAAATTCGGAAATAAATGAGTAATTGAAAACTAAGGACATGAAATAAATACATGGGATCAAATATCACTACTCTCACAAAACTGTTTTGGCATGAGTAGTGCAATAAAATACACGATACATAGAATTTACTACTCGTTACACAACAATGAGTCATACAATTCACGTATCAACCTAATTTAACTGAGGATATTTTAATAATTATATGGGTTAAGCATATGTAGATAATTTCAAACTAATGTGGCATGTGGAGATATTTAAATAATCACAGTCACACTAAAAGGCTAAAATCAAGGGATTCGTCTCCTATAGTCAATGATAATCTTCAAGGGGGAATAATCCCTATCTCGTAGGGGAAAGATTCATGTTGTATCTATCTCCTTAAGAAATTTTAAAGTAACTCTAAGATCATATGTCAACTATATAATAAATAAATGATATTATGACATGTGAGTATTTGTTTTTAAGAACATACCTCCTCTTGAAGCCATGAGAATTAAGATTCTGTCCTATTTAGAAAACAATCTTTGCATATCCTCAAAAACCATCATTCGTTCATCCTCTAGCCTCAGGTACATGATTCCTCCATTTTATATTTTATTACGAGTTTCAGAAACTTAAATCTCTTTTTTATTTTCTTTTTTTGGTGTTTATATGCTAATTTACATCAGATACTGAAATTTTCTTATTTTCTCTGTTTAATCTTTCGATTTTCATTTTACAAAGATTTGCCATGTAATGTAATGATTTATATAACGGAAACTTATGATTTTTTTTTTTCTTTTGGGATATCAGATTGCAAGTAAATTGAGTTGGAGCAGAAGGTATGCTGCCAAAAACATTAAATTTAGACAATGTATGGGTGCAAATTTCTTAGTTTCATAAACAGTTTGTAAATGTTCATTTTAAGAAATTAAAATGTACATGGGTTTGCAGGCAGTTTATAAATGTGTGTGTGTGTATTCTTGTCACTTGAGAAACGCACATAGTCAAATTTTGTGCAAATTTTAATGTATTTGTAAATGCATAAGTCAAGTGAAGTATATATTAAGAATAATGAAGTCATACCTATAAGAACTGTTAATTTTTAGGAAAGTAAAATTTAATCTAAGTTAATTATACCTTTACATAGAAAGAAAATATTTCGTTTAAGAAAATTAGAACTAAAGATACAAGTAAATATGCAAGCAAATTAAGAATTCAAGAGATTAAGGCTACCAGTATTTAAGAATCTACCACACAATTCAACTTAACAATTATTTAATTATTAATCAATTCCTAATTTTAAAAAGACAAATCGAAATCAATTTATGTCTACTTATAAATATAACAATTAAGTCCAATAAATTTAATTTCATTTAGCCATGAGCCCATTAATAATAAATCAAAACAATATTTGGCTTTTCTCCAATTTGATTTCTTTAAGCACAATTTATTCCATAATCTTCAATAAAATAAATTAACCATCTAAAAATAAAAATAAAAGAGACTAACTAATATAAAAATAGAGAGGAAATATGTTAATATATTATGCCCATCACCAATTAAACTTGGTACTAATTGTTACATCGAATTATTGAATTAATTTGCAAGAAAAGGAAAGCTAGCCTAATTGATTGATAGAAGGAAAAATAAAAGAATTTTTAACAAAGAAGGGAAAAATAAAAGAAATTTTCAAAAAAAAGAAGCTAGCCTAAACGACCCTGTTACTTATTCTCTCATTGATTCCATTTCGGTGCTGCAGCCCACTTTGACGTTTGAGTATCGTTTCTTTGTTTAGGTAAACCAATATAATAATGCGGCATTCCATTGCCTATTTCTCCCCTACATATTCAGCTACAGTTTCTGCTGCTGGGCCACACCCTGAGGCAGTGGTTGTTCGATTGTCGACTCTTATAATTTATTTTATCTTTTCTTTTAATTTTTCCCCACAAATAGGGCAATAACAAGCACACAGATATCCCTCCTTGCACTATGATGCAATTAGTAACTTGGCAATTGGAAAAAGTTATAGAAATTGTAATATCAAATGTTTTTTTAAAAAAAAAAAGATTTTGAGGATTTCCACCACTGCACCTTCTAATGGGCTAAACAGTGCTACAAGTATAATTCCTTTCTCTTGTACACAGAACCCACCATATTACTCTAGGTGAGAACTTTTTAAAAACAATATAAACTTCACTCTTGTTAATTCATGAGCACAAAGACTCCATTTGTATAAGCATTTAAAACATGAAAAAGAATATAATACAATTGATATGAGCGAATAATGATAGATTAACAAAGATTGAGTCGGTCAATCTTTATGCTAATTAACAATCAACTTTTCTTAATCACTAATTGAGACAGAAAAAATCAATTATTAACTGATTGTTTTGAATATTCTATCAATATTACTTCATTCTTATCAATAGGGAATAAAGTTACTATGCAATATGTAAGAATTGAGCTTCAAGGGCTTTATTTTATATAATTGATAAGTTATGATTCATTCATCCTATCACTTACTCTCTTTTTGAGATCATTGGAGGATAAGAATAGATGATTCAATTGAATCACTTTTGCTTATTGTGATTTTGTTTACTCATTAGCCTTGCTAGCATGCTAGTAAAGCAGCACTTTGCAACTGTTCCATGGCGTTTTGAATTTGTTAATTTGGATGTCTCATGACCTTGAAATTTAGGATGTGTTTGGTACCATTTTTTATTGAACATTTTTTATTTTATAAAAATAATTAAAAAAATGCGTTTGGTAGGAGTGTTTCATAGCGATAATAAGAAATTGTCGAGAATGAAATATTTTCATTCTTGAACTTTTCTTAACAAATGTAGAAAACACATTATTAGCGTTATCTGAATTTTGTTTTATATATTGTATACATTAAATGTATGGGGACCATACTTTTGTGACTTTTGTAGTCTTTTTCTGTGAAAAAAAATTGTGGGCCCAAAAGTATTAAATACAAACATGGAACTTACATGATAAATACATGGTAGATTTTGTTATGTTTATGCATAAATAAAATAATAATTAATTTTTGTTGAAATAATCATGGATATTATATAAATTAGTATATAATATTTTATTTAATAAAACTTTGAAATAATATAAAAAATAAAACTACTCATAATTTGATACCAATAATTATTATTACATTATTTTACTTGTTTATTCAATTTTTGCAAAAATATAACGAAAAGATAAATCTAAAATTTATACATATAATTTAACTATTCTAAAATATTTTTTTATAAAAATTATATTAAAACACATTTTCACTATTTATATTTTTCAGATAAACTTCCAAATACATTTTCATTTTTACCAAAAACTAATCCTTCTTATTTTCTAAACAAAATTCAAAAACACCGAAACGATACCAAACACACCTTTGTTTTTGAGATTATTTTGTGTTTCTTTTATTAATTTAATAAAAAAAATTGTGAATGGGGCAAATTGTAATGGGCAAATAATGTCAGATTTTCTATATTAAGACCATATCATGAAAATCGGAAACAAATTAATCTGGCTTTTTTTTTTCTCCTTTTGCATAAGTAATGAAAGTTTTTGAGTTGGAGACAGCCTGCAGAAGCCACCAAAAAATAAAGAAAAATAGCAGAGCATATTTCTAGGCTAATAGCCAGCTGTGAGAGTTGATCATCAAATTCATCTCTTGCTTTATAAAGCAAATTGCAGCGTGCGACGTGGTCCATTGAATTATTGAATTGAATGGTAGGACAACCAACAAATTAAATGCTGCGTTTTGAGGAAAAGAACTAAAGAAGCTCGAATTATTGATTAATTAATTTTACAAGAAATTTTCTGCTCTCTTTGATTCCATTACGGTATTGCTGCGTTTTGAGGAAAAGAACTAAAGAAGCTCGAATTATTGATTAATTAATTTTACAAGAAATTTTCTGCTCTCTTTGATTCCATTACGGTATTGCTGCAGCTAGATTTAAAGTTACAATATTCTATTAATGAATAAGAATATATAATGTTGCAACAAGGCGTTCACGCATGCAATTTTTTTATCAGTATTGGAAAAGCTCTCTTTGTAAGTGGCCCTTTCATGTCTTTCACTACCTGGTAAGTTGGGTTATTGCATTTATTTGATTTTTTTTTTGAAAAAGAATAATCACTTAACCTAAAGCCGAGCCCACTTCTTGTTGCTTATTTTTTATCGGCTTCAATTACTAATAACAAATTATCACTCCATTTAAATTCTAACCACTAATTTTATATTTGACTACACCTTTAAAAATAAAATACAATAAAATAAAAACCACTAACTTTTGTGTTTGTTCAAAATTCTTTTTCCCAAAATAGAAAATATGCTTTCCTTTTTCCTTTTTTTTGTCCTTTTCATGGGACTAAATCTCATCTAAGCATAGTTTAATAATAATAATAAAATTATTGTAATATAATTTTAATAGTTTACTTTCTGGGTTCAGAATTTCGGGCACTAACCAAACAAAATGTGATTAATGTCTAGTTTTTTCGTGGAAACTCCTTCGGTGGTTATCTTCTCCTTGCAGTAATAACTGCAAAATTATTACAAAAGCAAAGAAAACTACATATAACATTCTTTTTCTCTGTCTCTCTCTCTCTATACAGTAGAGTGGTCTCTTTTAATTAAGAGAGAGTTGAAGAAGAGTCATAAATTTCTCATCTTGGCTTATTGACTGAAAATTCACGTTGCTGTTCTTGAAAATTTTGAGATCTGGTTTTGCGTTGATTTGGAGATGGGGAGCCCAGAAGATTTTGCATAGAAAAGGTGGTCGTGGTTCATATTTCTTTTTGTTTTTGACACAATTTCCATGCTTCAACTACACTCATTGTCACTTACTTACTTTGTTAATAAAGTGACAAATATATTCGTGTGCTCAAATGAAATATCTTCTGCTGGCTATCAAACCTGGGCTTAAGCCTTTTCGTAATGATTTTTTTGTATATTTTTTTTATATACTTTTCTCTATGATTTTGATCTCAAGCTTATGTATGGGAGTTACAAGGCATCCTCTTTTGAGCCGAAAGCTTGTGCCATGGCCTTTATTGCTCAGGTTAAGTTCTATAGTTGTTTATCACTTCTTTAATAATTTTAGCCACATCTTTGTGCTGACAACTTTTGATCGGTTTAATGTCCACGGGGATTGTCTTCTTCTCCCTGAAAGCGTATTCAATAAGGCTATTAAGAAAAATTACGATGAAAAACACAAGTTCAAAATTGAGCTTACTCCCAGACAGGTAGAAATTTTGTATTTCCTTCGGTGGTTTGGTGACCATTTCATCTTACATCCTTGAATTCATAATATTTCAAGCTTCTTCCATGAATTTATGATATTTTAAAATTTTCTTTTCAGGTTAGGAAGCTCTCAGAACTTTTCCGACCTGTTGCAGCCCATGCAACTGCATTACCTATTCTCACTGCTTCCCTGCCAAGAGCTTAAAATAGGGAAGTTTATGCACTTGTAAGAGAGTCAAACCGGGAAATATTTGCTAGAGATCCATATTCTAATGCTAGTTCTAGGAGATGTAATGGAATTTCTCCTGAAAGGGCAATCATGTATTGTATATTTAAAGGATCTGCACTAAGAGAGGAAGTTCCCCTTGATATATACATTACTGGAAAAGAGTATCGTGCTTCTGGTCTTTAGAGAGAGAGGAAGAGCCTGGCTGCTAATTCACACTGATGCTTCTTTAGACAGGTACCAGAGAGGCCATGAAAGAGGGCAACAACACCTTCTAAGATACCCATATTCCATATATGGTGACACCATCACTCTATCCAAGGGACTTGCTCCTGCTGATCCTCTGTACTTGGCTGAGAGAGATTATCAGACTTATTATGTGGGTTCCAGACATGAACAGCTATTCAGAGTTTTCCCCTGTAGCTACAGCCTTCGATTCCTACAAGCTATTATGGTGCTTCATCTTTGGACCCATATCTGCCACCTCCAAGGAGAGAAGACATGGCCTCAGGTTCCTACTCTGCTGCTGGATTGAGAGTGACTTACAGAACTGATCCCTTAAGAAGGGGAGAGAATGATGAAGCTGATGGGTAAACTATTGTATGCCACAAGCGGTCTATCAAACTACAACAGGCGATACCCTATGAAGTGCCCAAGCCGGAATTGGCAGCCGCATGTGTATCATTAAGGTACTCCTTTTCCCGTCCATCTCTGTCTTACTGATGACTGGTGTTTGAGTGTTTCAACTGTTCATTCTCTGTACCGTTTGTTTCTCCATTACCAAATTTCTTTCTGTATTTTAAGTCTAAAAGCATAATTGTCGACAGTTTGCCTGCTTTCAAGTATATTTCAAACCTTTCAAACCATTTAGCTTTATCCAGAAACTTATGACTTTATAGAAAGTATTTGTTTCATTGTATCACTGATGGTCAGGCCATAAAATTAGTTGAATGATGGTATCAAGCGCTTTGCTAATCCAACTTTCTACAAATCATAGACCTTTTCTCATTCTGTAATGGACCCTTAGTTTGTTTCCATTATGTCATTATCTGTGCTTGATCAGTCGCATATTCATGTGCCAGATATTCACATGGCGCGCGAGAGTTCCTAAGCCACTTTATAGGACCTGCAATTGTCTTAAACAAGCATCTTCTTAAATTATCTTAATTCCTAATTTCTTAGGCTGAAGTAGTGTTCTGTACTATTGAGTTTTTTCATGCCCCATATTCTGAAAATTGAAAATTAATATTAGTTTACTTTCCTCCTGAAGATTGAAAATTTATATAGTTAATTTTTAAATTGAGTATGTTATTTTAAACGTAGCACCCATCTCCTTTAAGTCTATAACCTTTTAAAAACAATATAAATTTCACTCTTGTTATTTGATGAGTACAAAGACTCAATTTATATAAGTATTTAACACATGAAAAAAATGATAAAATTGATATGAGTGAATAATGATAGATTAAGTGATTAACAAAGATTGAGTCAATCAATCTTTATGCTAATTAACAATCAGCTTTTCTTAATCACTAATTCAGACCAAAACAATGAATATTAAATTCTCAACCCACAATCCTTTACTTTGCATCTTAAATTATTTGTTGGTTAAAATGTAAATATTATTTTTTTACTATCATCTATGTGATTACAGTTACCTTATATGTGCATAAGAAACTACTTCAAAAAATTCATAACAGGATTTGATAGTCATTTTCCTCTGAATTTTTTGAAGTAGTTTCTTATGCACATATAAGGTAACTGTAGTCACATAGATGATAGTAAAAAAATAATATTTACATTTTAACCAACAAATAATTTAAGGTGCAAAGTAAAGGATTGTGGGTTGAGAATTTATTGAAGATGAAAAAGATCTGAAGCAACAATTAAGTGAGCATGTTAGACATTGACCTTGACAAAGGGTGCCCATTTCTCAATATTAAACCACGATCAAATCCTCCAAGAGCTGAAAAATAGGAAAAATGAGAGTTTAAAATCACTGAGAAAAAGAACCATCCACTAATTCAGATTATACACCTATACCACCAAACGCCAAATTTTATGCAAAATCGAAACCACAAAGCTAGAAACCAAGTAACACCATCCGTAAGCCAAATAAGTTACCAACGTTTTGTAAATCAAACCAAACAAAAACTTATGTAATACAACAACAATAAGAAAAATAGATATAAAAGATTGCTAACATGTAGAAGAAATGAAAACTTGGACAGGATTGGAATGACTAGACTTAAAGTAACAGTAATGCATCTTTAGACAGATTTCAGAAACTGAGGAAAAGTAAAGACAAACTAGAAAATTAATTGAAGGTATACTATCTTTATACAAAACAATTGCTACCTAACATTGACGTGCAACACAACCTTCAGCCTATGGTAGTGTTTTTCTAAGTAGGGCAGATGATATTAAAACAACAAAAAAAGAAATTTATTATAAGAAAATTACAGTATATTTCTACAAGAATACCATTTGGATACCAATACCTAGGTACAACAGCTATCAAGATGAGGTAAAAAGTGCAAGTAAAATGCCTACTGAATTGCAACGAAACCATCTATATCAAATTCAGACAGTTATCTTTAAATGAGCATTTACCAGTTATGGCGGAAGATAGCTCCTCTTCACTCTTTGCAACAGCATTCCCACACCCATCATAGGCTAAACTTTTGCTCTTAACCATAAGAGGATAGCCAAATTGTTTACCTGCTCTCCTAGCACTTTCAAGATCATTTACCTGAATCAGTCATATTAAGAACAATAAATCAAAATCTGAAACTAAATTTCTCTCGATAATAATCAGATTCAGATATGCCCAAAGGAAGTATGGAAGTGTTATTAATAATTGCCAACCTTCCGAATATACTTATCCTGTAAAACAGAATCCACAAATGAAGATCATAATAGAGTTTATCTTTAACATCAAAAAAACAAGAATAAACACTGGAAAGAAGTAAAATTTAGAGTAAAATTTGTAGAAAATTCATAGAAATAGCTGTCAAAAATACAACAGGACTCTGTGAATGCTCGAAGCAAAACATTATCATGAAGCCAAACTGTTGGATAAATGAAGAAAATCATACTTGGATTATTCGAATAGTAGAGGCTTTAGGTTGACAGTCAACTCCTTGTTGTTCAAGCTTCTCCATTGTGGCAACATCAACATGTTCAATCTCAACTGTCAAAACTCCACATGTAACTACCAAGCACGAAATCAACAATGCAAACAATTTCTTGCCACAAACACTAGAAAAACAATAGCACGGCTGTAGCGACCCGCCCCGACCTCCACAGGGCAAATCTTACTGATAGGAGCTCAATAATAATAATAATAATAATAGTAATAATAATAATAATAATCCTTTAAATTCAAGCCTCGAAATAAAAATATATCACGCAACCTGTAGCTGAAGAATCTTAAAATTCATGTCAAACCATCTACTGTCTCATAAAATCTTAAAATTTCAGCAATTACTAAAATACCCATAAAATCCAAAATTAAAAAATTGCCCTCAAAAGTGTGAAATTACCGAAATATCGTTGCCGGTCCACGGTCACCGGCATTCAACCGAAGGCGACGGGAAGATCAGGTTATGCACTTCTGGCCGAGTTGAGTCCAACAGTGGCGGTGGTGACATCCCACGCGCGGCAATGGCACCGGAATCTAGCTCCCAAAGCCGTGCCGATCAACAGGAAATCGACGTCCCTGGCGGCAATGGATGGTTGGAAAAGGCAGAGGGCAAGGTGAGGAACAAAACCCAAGTGGTGACGTGATCGGAAACCGACGAAATCACGGTGAATCGGGGCGGCGATTCCCGCAACTTTCGAGGGTTTAATCGACGGCTTCCCGGGCGTTTTCCGGCGGCAAGGATGGCCTGGAGATGACCAGCGGCTCAAGAGCTTCCGATCGGTACCATATTTCTTTTGTTTTTTTATTTTTATTCGCATGGAACGGGCTTTAATTTCCATGCTTCCAACTACACTCATTGTCGCTTACTTTCTTTGAATGAGCATCGATTTTTTTACGTCCTCTGTTACGTGTGCAGCTATGTGCAGCTGCCGTGATCCGGCTGACTGCTTCTGCCAATGGGAGACGCAGCGTGATTGAAGAGGCTTCTGCCATCAAAATTCAATCCGTCTTCTGTGCTTATCTGCTCTGTAACACTTAAAACGACAAAAGAAGTAAGTGACTGTGTTACTAGCACTTCTGTACAGTGTCTTATCTTTAAATGAAGCTCCGCCCTCTTTGATCTCTGGATTCAATCTGTCTTTCACAAATGTGCTCTTTGGCGTGGGACTTCCCTTGCAGTCTCCCATTCTGCAAATTGATTGTAAATATAGGAAGGATGATTCATCTGTTCATGGGTTATCTGAAACGATTGTTGGTATTTTGGGGGGAGGGCAATTGGGTCGTATGTTATGCCAAGCGGCTTCACAAATGGCCATTAAAGTTATGGTTTTAGACCCACTTGAAAACTGCCCCGCGAGTGCTCTTTCGTATCATCACATGGTTGTTAGTTTTGATGACAGTGCTACGGTTCAGGAATTCGCTAAGAGGTTTGATTTTATGGCCGTTGTAATACCCCATAGCCCGCAACCCTTTATAAAGAGAAAGAAAGAAAGAAAAAAAAAAGAGAAAAGCTTCCGGGGAGAGAGAGGAAAAAGAGAACCCGGTCGAACCCAACCCGCGAATGTGACCCGACCGGTTCTCCCATTTCCTGCCACCACTTCGGCCAAGGTTGGTACCGATCGGAAGCTATTGAGCCGCTGGTCATCTCCATGCCATCCTTGCCACCGGAAAACGCCCGGGAAGCCGTCGATTGAACCCTCGAAAGTCGCGGGAATCGCCGCCCCGATTCACCGTGATTTCGCCGGTTTCCGATCACGTCACCACTTGGGTTTTGTTCCTCACCTTGCCCTCTGCCTTTTCCAACCATCCATTGCTGCCGGGGACGTCGATTTCCTGTTGATCGGCACGGCTTTGGGAGCTAGATTCCGGTGCCATTGCCGTGCGTGGGATGTCACCACAGCCACTGTTGGACTCAACTCGGCCAGAAGTGCATAACCTGATCTTCCCGTCGCCGTCGGTTGAATGCCGGTGACCGTGGACCGGCAACGATATTTCGTTAATTTCACACTTTTGAGGGTAATTTTGTAATTTTGGATTTTATGGGTATTTTAGTAATTGCTGAAATTTTAAGATTTTATGAGACGGTAGATCCGTAGATGGTTTGACATGAATTTTAAGATTCTTCCGCTACAGGTTGCGTAATATATTTTTATTTCGAGGCTTGAATTTAAAGGATTATTATTATTATTATTATTATTATTATTATTATTATTGAGCTCCTATCAGTAAGATTTGCCCTGTGGAGGTCGGGGCGGGTCGCTACAGCCGTGCTATTGTTTTTCTAGTGTTTGTGGCAAGAAATTGTTTGCATTGTTGATTTCGTGCTTGGTAGTTACATGTGGAGTTTTGACAGTTGAGATTGAACATGTTGATGTTGCCACAATGGAGAAGCTTGAACAACAAGGAGTTGACTGTCAACCTAAAGCCTCTACTATTCGAATAATCCAAGTATGATTTTCTTCATTTATCCAACAGTTTGGCTTCATGATAATGTTTTGCTTCGAGCATTCACAGAGTCCTGTTGTATTTTTGACAGCTATTTCTATGAATTTTCTACAAATTTTACTCTAAATTTTACTTCTTTCCAGTGTTTATTCTTGTTTTTTTGATGTTAAAGATAAACTCTATTATGATCTTCATTTGTGGATTCTGTTTTACAGGATAAGTATATTCGGAAGGTTGGCAATTATTAATAACACTTCCATACTTCCTTTGGGCATATCTGAATCTGATTATTATCGAGAGAAATTTAGTTTCAGATTTTGATTTATTGTTCTTAATATGACTGATTCAGGTAAATGATCTTGAAAGTGCTAGGAGAGCAGGTAAACAATTTGGCTATCCTCTTATGGTTAAGAGCAAAAGTTTAGCCTATGATGGGTGTGGGAATGCTGTTGCAAAGAGTGAAGAGGAGCTATCTTCCGCCATAACTGGTAAATGCTCATTTAAAGATAACTGTCTGAATTTGATATAGATGGTTTCGTTGCAATTCAGTAGGCATTTTACTTGCACTTTTTACCTCATCTTGATAGCTGTTGTACCTAGGTATTGGTATCCAAATGGTATTCTTGTAGAAATATACTGTAATTTTCTTATAATAAATTTCTTTTTTTGTTGTTTTAATATCATCTGCCCTACTTAGAAAAACACTACCATAGGCTGAAGGTTGTGTTGCACGTCAATGTTAGGTAGCAATTGTTTTGTATAAAGATAGTATACCTTCAATTAATTTTCTAGTTTGTCTTTACTTTTCCTCAGTTTCTGAAATCTGTCTAAAGATGCATTACTGTTACTTTAAGTCTAGTCATTCCAATCCTGTCCAAGTTTTCATTTCTTCTACATGTTAGCAATCTTTTATATCTATTTTTCTTATTGTTGTTGTATTACATAAGTTTTTGTTTGGTTTGATTTACAAAACGTTGGTAACTTATTTGGCTTACGGATGGTGTTACTTGGTTTCTAGCTTTGTGGTTTCGATTTTGCATAAAATTTGGCGTTTGGTGGTATAGGTGTATAATCTGAATTAGTGGATGGTTCTTTTTCTCAGTGATTTTAAACTCTCATTTTTCCTATTTTTCAGCTCTTGGAGGATTTGATCGTGGTTTAATATTGAGAAATGGGCACCCTTTGTCAAGGTCAATGTCTAACATGCTCACTTAATTGTTGCTTCAGATCTTTTTCATCTTCAATAAATTCTCAACCCACAATCCTTTACTTTGCACCTTAAATTATTTGTTGGTTAAAATGTAAATATTATTTTTTTACTATCATCTATGTGACTACAGTTACCTTATATGTGCATAAGAAACTACTTCAAAAAATTCAGAGGAAAATGACTATCAAATCCTGTTATGAATTTTTTGAAGTAGTTTCTTATGCACATATAAGGTAACTGTAATCACATAGATGATAGTAAAAAAATAATATTTACATTTTAACCAACAAATAATTTAAGATGCAAAGTAAAGGATTGTGGGTTGAGAATTTAATATTCATTGTTTTGGTCTGAATTAGTGATTAAGAAAAGCTGATTGTTAATTAGCATAAAGATTGATTGACTCAATCTTTGTTAATCACTTAATCTATCATTATTCACTCATATCAATTTTATCATTTTTTTCATGTGTTAAATACTTATATAAATTGAGTCTTTGTACTCATCAAATAACAAGAGTGAAATTTATATTGTTTTTAAAAGGTTATAGACTTAAAGGAGATGGGTGCTACGTTTAAAATAACATACTCAATTTAAAAATTAACTATATAAATTTTCAATCTTCAGGAGGAAAGTAAACTAATATTAATTTTCAATTTTCAGAATATGGGGCATGAAAAAACTCAATAGTACAGAACACTACTTCAGCCTAAGAAATTAGGAATTAAGATAATTTAAGAAGATGCTTGTTTAAGACAATTGCAGGTCCTATAAAGTGGCTTAGGAACTCTCGCGCGCCATGTGAATATCTGGCACATGAATATGCGACTGATCAAGCACAGATAATGACATAATGGAAACAAACTAAGGGTCCATTACAGAATGAGAAAAGGTCTATGATTTGTAGAAAGTTGGATTAGCAAAGCGCTTGATACCATCATTCAACTAATTTTATGGCCTGACCATCAGTGATACAATGAAACAAATACTTTCTATAAAGTCATAAGTTTCTGGATAAAGCTAAATGGTTTGAAAGGTTTGAAATATACTTGAAAGCAGGCAAACTGTCGACAATTATGCTTTTAGACTTAAAATACAGAAAGAAATTTGGTAATGGAGAAACAAACGGTACAGAGAATGAACAGTTGAAACACTCAAACACCAGTCATCAGTAAGACAGAGATGGACGGGAAAAGGAGTACCTTAATGATACACATGCGGCTGCCAATTCCGGCTTGGGCACTTCATAGGGTATCGCCTGTTGTAGTTTGATAGACCGCTTGTGGCATACAATAGTTTACCCATCAGCTTCATCATTCTCTCCCCTTCTTAAGGGATCAGTTCTGTAAGTCACTCTCAATCCAGCAGCAGAGTAGGAACCTGAGGCCATGTCTTCTCTCCTTGGAGGTGGCAGATATGGGTCCAAAGATGAAGCACCATAATAGCTTGTAGGAATCGAAGGCTGTAGCTACAGGGGAAAACTCTGAATAGCTGTTCATGTCTGGAACCCACATAATAAGTCTGATAATCTCTCTCAGCCAAGTACAGAGGATCAGCAGGAGCAAGTCCCTTGGATAGAGTGATGGTGTCACCATATATGGAATATGGGTATCTTAGAAGGTGTTGTTGCCCTCTTTCATGGCCTCTCTGGTACCTGTCTAAAGAAGCATCAGTGTGAATTAGCAGCCAGGCTCTTCCTCTCTCTCTAAAGACCAGAAGCACGATACTCTTTTCCAGTAATGTATATATCAAGGGGAACTTCCTCTCTTAGTGCAGATCCTTTAAATATACAATACATGATTGCCCTTTCAGGAGAAATTCCATTACATCTCCTAGAACTAGCATTAGAATATGGATCTCTAGCAAATATTTCCCGGTTTGACTCTCTTACAAGTGCATAAACTTCCCTATTTTAAGCTCTTGGCAGGGAAGCAGTGAGAATAGGTAATGCAGTTGCATGGGCTGCAACAGGTCGGAAAAGTTCTGAGAGCTTCCTAACCTGAAAAGAAAATTTTAAAATATCATAAATTCATGGAAGAAGCTTGAAATATTATGAATTCAAGGATGTAAGATGAAATGGTCACCAAACCACCGAAGGAAATACAAAATTTCTACCTGTCTGGGAGTAAGCTCAATTTTGAACTTGTGTTTTTCATCGTAATTTTTCTTAATAGCCTTATTGAATACGCTTTCAGGGAGAAGAAGACAATCCCCGTGGACATTAAACCGATCAAAAGTTGTCAGCACAAAGATGTGGCTAAAATTATTAAAGAAGTGATAAACAACTATAGAACTTAACCTGAGCAATAAAGGCCATGGCACAAGCTTTCGGCTCAAAAGAGGATGCCTTGTAACTCCCATACATAAGCTTGAGATCAAAATCATAGAGAAAAGTATATAAAAAAAATATACAAAAAAATCATTACGAAAAGGCTTAAGCCCAGGTTTGATAGCCAGCAGAAGATATTTCATTTGAGCACACGAATATATTTGTCACTTTATTAACAAAGTAAGTAAGTGACAATGAGTGTAGTTGAAGCATGGAAATTGTGTCAAAAACAAAAAGAAATATGAACCACGACCACCTTTTCTATGCAAAATCTTCTGGGCTCCCCATCTCCAAATCAACGCAAAACCAGATCTCAAAATTTTCAAGAACAGCAACGTGAATTTTCAGTCAATAAGCCAAGATGAGAAATTTATGACTCTTCTTCAACTCTCTCTTAATTAAAAGAGACCACTCTACTGTATAGAGAGAGAGAGACAGAGAAAAAGAATGTTATATGTAGTTTTCTTTGCTTTTGTAATAATTTTGCAGTTATTACTGCAAGGAGAAGATAACCACCGAAGGAGTTTCCACGAAAAAACTAGACATTAATCACATTTTGTTTGGTTAGTGCCCGAAATTCTGAACCCAGAAAGTAAACTATTAAAATTATATTACAATAATTTTATTATTATTATTAAACTATGCTTAGATGAGATTTAGTCCCATGAAAAGGACAAAAAAAAGGAAAAAGGAAAGCATATTTTCTATTTTGGGAAAAAGAATTTTGAACAAACACAAAAGTTAGTGGTTTTTATTTTATTGTATTTTATTTTTAAAGGTGTAGTCAAATATAAAATTAGTGGTTAGAATTTAAATGGAGTGATAATTTGTTATTAGTAATTGAAGCCGATAAAAAATAAGCAACAAGAAGTGGGCTCGGCTTTAGGTTAAGTGATTATTCTTTTTCAAAAAAAAAAATCAAATAAATGCAATAACCCAACTTACCAGGTAGTGAAAGACATGAAAGGGCCACTTACAAAGAGAGCTTTTCCAATACTGATAAAAAAATTGCATGCGTGAACGCCTTGTTGCAACATTATATATTCTTATTCATTAATAGAATATTGTAACTTTAAATCTAGCTGCAGCAATACCGTAATGGAATCAAAGAGAGCAGAAAATTTCTTGTAAAATTAATTAATCAATAATTCGAGCTTCTTTAGTTCTTTTCCTCAAAACGCAGCAATACCGTAATGGAATCAAAGAGAGCAGAAAATTTCTTGTAAAATTAATTAATCAATAATTCGAGCTTCTTTAGTTCTTTTCCTCAAAACGCAGCATTTAATTTGTTGGTTGTCCTACCATTCAATTCAATAATTCAATGGACCACGTCGCACGCTGCAATTTGCTTTATAAAGCAAGAGATGAATTTGATGATCAACTCTCACAGCTGGCTATTAGCCTAGAAATATGCTCTGCTATTTTTCTTTATTTTTTGGTGGCTTCTGCAGGCTGTCTCCAACTCAAAAACTTTCATTACTTATGCAAAAGGAGAAAAAAAAAAGCCAGATTAATTTGTTTCCGATTTTCATGATATGGTCTTAATATAGAAAATCTGACATTATTTGCCCATTACAATTTGCCCCATTCACAATTTTTTTTATTAAATTAATAAAAGAAACACAAAATAATCTCAAAAACAAAGGTGTGTTTGGTATCGTTTCGGTGTTTTTGAATTTTGTTTAGAAAATAAGAAGGATTAGTTTTTGGTAAAAATGAAAATGTATTTGGAAGTTTATCTGAAAAATATAAATAGTGAAAATGTGTTTTAATATAATTTTTATAAAAAAATATTTTAGAATAGTTAAATTATATGTATAAATTTTAGATTTATCTTTTCGTTATATTTTTGCAAAAATTGAATAAACAAGTAAAATAATGTAATAATAATTATTGGTATCAAATTATGAGTAGTTTTATTTTTTATATTATTTCAAAGTTTTATTAAATAAAATATTATATACTAATTTATATAATATCCATGATTATTTCAACAAAAATTAATTATTATTTTATTTATGCATAAACATAACAAAATCTACCATGTATTTATCATGTAAGTTCCATGTTTGTATTTAATACTTTTGGGCCCACAATTTTTTTTCACAGAAAAAGACTACAAAAGTCACAAAAGTATGGTCCCCATACATTTAATGTATACAATATATAAAACAAAATTCAGATAACGCTAATAATGTGTTTTCTACATTTGTTAAGAAAAGTTCAAGAATGAAAATATTTCATTCTCGACAATTTCTTATTATCGCTATGAAACACTCCTACCAAACGCATTTTTTTAATTATTTTTATAAAATAAAAAATGTTCAATAAAAAATGGTACCAAACACATCCTAAATTTCAAGGTCATGAGACATCCAAATTAACAAATTCAAAACGCCATGGAACAGTTGCAAAGTGCTGCTTTACTAGCATGCTAGCAAGGCTAATGAGTAAACAAAATCACAATAAGCAAAAGTGATTCAATTGAATCATCTATTCTTATCCTCCAATGATCTCAAAAAGAGAGTAAGTGATAGGATGAATGAATCATAACTTATCAATTATATAAAATAAAGCCCTTGAAGCTCAATTCTTACATATTGCATAGTAACTTTATTCCCTATTGATAAGAATGAAGTAATATTGATAGAATATTCAAAACAATCAGTTAATAATTGATTTTTTCTGTCTCAATTAGTGATTAAGAAAAGTTGATTGTTAATTAGCATAAAGATTGACCGACTCAATCTTTGTTAATCTATCATTATTCGCTCATATCAATTGTATTATATTCTTTTTCATGTTTTAAATGCTTATACAAATGGAGTCTTTGTGCTCATGAATTAACAAGAGTGAAGTTTATATTGTTTTTAAAAAGTTCTCACCTAGAGTAATATGGTGGGTTCTGTGTACAAGAGAAAGGAATTATACTTGTAGCACTGTTTAGCCCATTAGAAGGTGCAGTGGTGGAAATCCTCAAAATCTTTTTTTTTTTAAAAAAACATTTGATATTACAATTTCTATAACTTTTTCCAATTGCCAAGTTACTAATTGCATCATAGTGCAAGGAGGGATATCTGTGTGCTTGTTATTGCCCTATTTGTGGGGAAAAATTAAAAGAAAAGATAAAATAAATTATAAGAGTCGACAATCGAACAACCACTGCCTCAGGGTGTGGCCCAGCAGCAGAAACTGTAGCTGAATATGTAGGGGAGAAATAGGCAATGGAATGCCGCATTATTATATTGGTTTACCTAAACAAAGAAACGATACTCAAACGTCAAAGTGGGCTGCAGCACCGAAATGGAATCAATGAGAGAATAAGTAACAGGGTCGTTTAGGCTAGCTTCTTTTTTTTGAAAATTTCTTTTATTTTTCCCTTCTTTGTTAAAAATTCTTTTATTTTTCCTTCTATCAATCAATTAGGCTAGCTTTCCTTTTCTTGCAAATTAATTCAATAATTCGATGTAACAATTAGTACCAAGTTTAATTGGTGATGGGCATAATATATTAACATATTTCCTCTCTATTTTTATATTAGTTAGTCTCTTTTATTTTTATTTTTAGATGGTTAATTTATTTTATTGAAGATTATGGAATAAATTGTGCTTAAAGAAATCAAATTGGAGAAAAGCCAAATATTGTTTTGATTTATTATTAATGGGCTCATGGCTAAATGAAATTAAATTTATTGGACTTAATTGTTATATTTATAAGTAGACATAAATTGATTTCGATTTGTCTTTTTAAAATTAGGAATTGATTAATAATTAAATAATTGTTAAGTTGAATTGTGTGGTAGATTCTTAAATACTGGTAGCCTTAATCTCTTGAATTCTTAATTTGCTTGCATATTTACTTGTATCTTTAGTTCTAATTTTCTTAAACGAAATATTTTCTTTCTATGTAAAGGTATAATTAACTTAGATTAAATTTTACTTTCCTAAAAATTAACAGTTCTTATAGGTATGACTTCATTATTCTTAATATATACTTCACTTGACTTATGCATTTACAAATACATTAAAATTTGCACAAAATTTGACTATGTGCGTTTCTCAAGTGACAAGAATACACACACACACATTTATAAACTGCCTGCAAACCCATGTACATTTTAATTTCTTAAAATGAACATTTACAAACTGTTTATGAAACTAAGAAATTTGCACCCATACATTGTCTAAATTTAATGTTTTTGGCAGCATACCTTCTGCTCCAACTCAATTTACTTGCAATCTGATATCCCAAAAGAAAAAAAAAATTCATAAGTTTCCGTTATATAAATCATTACATTACATGGCAAATCTTTGTAAAATGAAAATCGAAAGATTAAACAGAGAAAATAAGAAAATTTCAGTATCTGATGTAAATTAGGATATAAACACCAAAAAAAGAAAATAAAAAAGAGATTCAAGTTTCTGAAACTCGTAATAAAATATAAAATGGAGGAATCATGTACCTGAGGCTAGAGGATGAACGAATGATGGTTTTTGAGGATATGCAAAGATTGTTTTCTAAATAGGACAGAATCTTAATTCTCATGGCTTCAAGAGGAGGTATGTTCTTAAAAACA
Source organism: Citrus maxima (assembly GCA_029641205.1). NCBI lineage: Eukaryota > Viridiplantae > Streptophyta > Magnoliopsida > Sapindales > Rutaceae > Citrus > Citrus maxima. The sequence continues at coordinate 21,206,512 of CM056369.1, forward strand.
AATACTCACATGTCATAATATCATTTATTTATTATATAGTTGACATATGATCTTAGAGTTACTTTAAAATTTCTTAAGGAGATAGATACAACATGAATCTTTCCCCTACGAGATAGGGATTATTCCCCCTTGAAGATTATCATTGACTATAGGAGACGAATCCCTTGATTTTAGCCTTTTAGTGTGACTGTGATTATTTAAATATCTCCACATGCCACATTAGTTTGAAATTATCTACATATGCTTAACCCATATAATTATTAAAATATCCTCAGTTAAATTAGGTTGATACGTGAATTGTATGACTCATTGTTGTGTAACGAGTAGTAAATTCTATGTATCGTGTATTTTATTGCACTACTCATGCCAAAACAGTTTTGTGAGAGTAGTGATATTTGATCCCATGTATTTATTTCATGTCCTTAGTTTTCAATTACTCATTTATTTCCGAATTTACCATTATTAAAAAATAAAAATAACAAAAAGATCTTTTATTCTATGATTTATCTCTCTCTCAGTCTCTTGAATATCAATTTCTGAAAATTGAGCGAAAATTGAATTGAGTTGAAATTTTTTATCAGAGGAAGGGAATTAATATTAAAACATTTTTAACAAGAAAAGGACCATTATAAATAATTAGCTAGCGTGTTCATATGCATGCGTGTATGAAATAAAAACTCACAATTAGAAAATTAAAAACTTATAGGAGGTCAAGAAACTCTATACTTCTAATACTAAAGGTATTAACAATAAGTTCTTGCTTGAAACATGTCCCAAATTTAATGGCATTCTTGATATTAAACTAGAACCATCAAAGATGAAAGTTTAGAAGCTATATAGTTACTCAACCCACCAACTCAAATACTCAATCATAGATCATGAGCCATACCCTTATTTTCTGTTTTCATGTTGTAAAATCTGTACTTCTAATAATTTTTAACAGCGCATGTATTAAGCGCGTTGCCAAAAAGTGGATTTCACAACAATCATCTTGTGAAGGTGGCTATATTCTTGTTGTTATATCCTATTTTTCTTTGTATTGGGGATGATGAACAAACCAAATATAAATCAGACACGAGCAAATAAATTAAGTATAAGGGACCACAATTCTAAAACTGGAAGTGAATTGTCGTCTCAAATTTAATTGCAATGACAGAGAATTAGGTGAAGTTGCAGAAAAATTTTAGAAAAGTGGTAAAGATGACAACAAAGATTGTGATGCTTTTAGAGTTTGCTAGCTCAATTCTTGCTTCAAGCCTACTTTGACCAATACTTTAGCACAAATGTTACAGGTTCGATTTTCATTCCGAACTGTAACCTGCACAGCATAGCTCTGACAGAACACATTACGCATATTGTGAGTTGTCACCGTTTTTAAGTTACTATTGTGAAGTCAACTAACTGGTAGAACCTCATTATAACTAATGCTGTAAATGGTTATTCTGGAAGCAAATGCTAGCTTGATTTTTCAGAAAAGGTGTTCCTAATTCTTGCTTGGGGGGATTGAATTTTGGATTGAAATGTTTATTTGCAAAATATTTTTACAGGATCCAGAATTGTGAGCTTTGGACATTTCTTGTGGAATGTTTTGGTTATTTTAAGTGTCTTTTGTTACCATTAAATTAACCCTAAGGGAAAAAAATGCTTATAGTTGGGAAAAGTTTTGATGGATCGATATTTTTCAATATAGTTTTTTACTTAGCTTATTATATATGAGTCATGTTTAGATGCAAGTCCGCATTTTAAATGACTGCAGAAGCTTGTTTCAAATATAGTCATCTTTAGCTAGGTTCAAATTTTTTTCTATTTTTTTTTTAGAAACGACTGCAGAAGCTTGTTTGTTGAAACTTGAAAATAGGTAAATGTCTTGAATAAAGTTGATGATGGTAGTTTCATGTAAATCCTTTTTTTTCCTTGTTGTGTCTAATCTCTTCGTGTACAGGTTCTTGTGGTCAACTTGAAAATGGCTAAAATTGTGGATAAGGGTAACGAGACTAACTTCAAGGAGAATGATGCTGTGAACCAACAAAATGAAGTTTTAAGGAAAAATCAGCCTTTCATTGTAAGTCTTCTGATAGTAAATATTATGTGTTTGATTGTTGGTAAGTATTTGTTGGAATTGTAAAAAAAAAAAAACTTAGAAAAATGACCTAAAACTTGTGAGTCGACATTAGGTGTGAAATAAAACAAAAAATATATACACCACACATAGGACTAATAAATTGAAGGAAAATGGGCAAATTAATGTTGAAGTAATAAATAGGAACAAGAAATTGTAAACAAAACAAAAACTTAGAAAAATAACATAAAACTTATAAATTGACATTAAGTTTGAAATGAAACAAAAAGTTTGTAAACCGGGTATAAGACTAGTAAATTGATGGAAAAAAGGTAAATAATTAATATTGGAGTTGTAAATTGGAATAAGAAATTGTAAATAAAATAAGAACACAGAAAAATGACATAAAACTTAAAAATTGATATTAAGTGTGAAATGAAACAAAAAATTTATAAATTACGCATAGGACTAGTAAATTGAAGCAAAAAGTGGACTAGTAAATTGAAGCAAAAAGTGGTAAATTGATGTTGGAGTGGTAAATTAGAACAAGAAATTATAAAAAAGACAAAAAATTAAAAAAATAACATAAAACTTGTAAATTGATATTAAGTGTGAAATTAAATAAAAAAATTATAAACCATACATAGGATTAGTAAATTAAATGAAAAATAGGTAGATTAATGTTGGAGTAGTAAATTAGTCTTTCGAATTGTAAAAAAAAAACAAAAACTTAGAAAAATTATATAAAACTTGAAAATTGACATTAAGTGTGAAATGAAATAAAAAAATTTTGTAAACTACATATAGGACTAGTAAATTGAAGGAAAAATGGGTAAATTAATGTTGGAGCAGTAAATTGAAAAAAGAAATTATAAACAAAATAAAAATTTAGAAAAATGACATAAAACTTGTAAATTAACATTAAGTGTGAAATGAAACAAGAAATTTGTAAACGCACATAAAACTAGTCAATTGAAGCAAAAAGTGGTAAAATAATGTTGGAGTGGTCAATTAGAAGAAGAAATTATAAAAAAGACAAAAAATTAGAAAATAATATAAAACTTATAAATTGATATTAAGTATGAAATAAAATAAAAAAAAAATTAAACCACACATAGGACTAGTAAATTAAATGAAAAATGAGTAGATTGGTGTTGGAGTAGTAAATTGGTCTTTGGAATTGTAAAAAAAAAAAACTGAGAAAAATGACATAAAACTTGAAAATTGACATTAAGTGTGAAATGAAATAAAAAAAATTGCAAACTACGTATAGGACTAATAAATTGAAAAAAATGGGTAAATTAATGTTGGAGTAGTAAATTGAAGAAAGAAATTATAAACAAAATAAAAACTTAGAAAAATGACATAAAACTTATAAATTGACATTAAGTGTCAAATAACACATTAAATTTGTGAATCACACATAAGACTAATAAATGTAACCTCTAACTTGAACAAAAAAGTATAATTACTGATTACTTACCTATTTATTTATAATTAATGGTAGAGATTTTTCATTCAATCTAACGGTTTACGTCTATTACGATATTGAAACCTTAATTTTAATTATGGTATTATAGAATGACCCGAATAACAAATTAAAAAAGCAACAGGTTGGCAATACAAAATCAAAAGAAGGACAAAATATGAAAAGCAAGGTACGTAATTCCACTGAATGGAAGCCCTAAACTGTCCCCCCAGGGGGTCTACCAACAAATTAAAGCTCTGGAGAACTATCACTTCTATCTTGGCATATAAATTATTTACTTAAGTGTGTTCATCTTTATTACATGCTCTCTCACATTATAGTTCAAATTTATTTAGGAGAAAGTAGAAATGGGAGCTCACCGCTGACTTATAGGGCATGGCTACCGTGCAGGTATGTATGTGATGTAGAGGTAGATGCTTACCGTTGGATTCAGTAATATGAAACCTAACGGATAAGATTAAATTTATAATTAAATCAACTAATTTGAGAAGACTAGAAATTTAGTTATCATGTCACTTGTATAATTTGTGAGTAATAGTGCGGAAATTAATAGCAGTAAATATGAAACTACTGCCATTAAACATATAATTTTTATCCAAAATTTATATCATAAAACCTTAAGCAAAAAAATTTAAATTTAATAATTATACTTGAAACCACCACCATCCAATATGAAATTAATACTTACCTAAAATCTTGAAGCAAATTATTTATATTGTGTAAAACTAATAATGAGAACATGATACAATTAATCGACATAAAACCTTATGAGATGAGATTAATAGTTTACTATGTGAAACTTGAATGCCAACATGAAATGGAGGTAAAAAAGAAAAAGTTTTAGGATATTTGGAATATCCTACGTCAAACATAAAATTATAAATATGAAACATTTTACTTAAGATAAATATGAAACATAAAACATGAGTATGTTAAAACATGAAAAACAAAACGCTAGTCATGAAATTCGAAAAGTTTGACCTGAAACTTGAATGGCAAAATGAAATGAGAGGGAAAAGAAAATTTTGTGTGTATTTAGAATTTATGATATAAAACATGAAATAAAATACATGAACCTTTTAGATGTTAAACACGAGACAAAAATTATAAGACATGAATTGCACTTCTATCTTTTTGCAGATATAAATTTTATTTTATTTTTAATAATACTGATTATATAAAATATTTGTTTCATTTTTTCTATATTCATCCTTTTTTTATTATTTTTTTAAAATTATATAATTCATAAATATTTTATTTTAATTATAATTTTAAATTAAGTTGTCAATAAATGGAGCAACGGATTGCTCTTTTAAGTTAAAACGGTTGGTTTAGCTGCTGGCAGCCAAACAACGAGGGGCGCTTAATATTGAGCCCCTCTATCATGCAGGCCTTAAAGTCCCGGTATCGTATTGGTGGCCACAATTAAGGAGAATAAAAGAAGCAGTAATAGTAAGGACAGCACTGCAAGTTTGCAACATCAGCAAAAGCAACGTAATAATGACCAAGCTAAGTGACATCAGCAAGGGTCAAAATTGCATCAACAGGGAGAAAAGGTATGGGCCACAAAAGCAGCGATATAAGGAAGCCTTAGGAAGGTTCACTAGTTCATACTTTCTATTATGCAATTATTTTATTTTATTTTTTATTTTTTTTACACTACTAATTTCTCAAGATTATTTCCATTGCACAAATGTTTCAAGCGTTACAATCAAGGACAACCGTGTGCTTATGCTAATTCAAAACCATCACATGCCCTCTTTAAAAATTTAAAATAAAATTAAGTAGTACTGATAATATCTAGCTATATGTCTACCATATCATATCTTTATGAAAGTAAAAATGTAACAGAAATAAGCAGAGCAAAGGAAACTGCCAGCATAATCAAACTCCAGAGCTTGGTTATGTTTCACAATATTATTCTTCTTAGGATTTGCTTAGAGGTAGGACAAATAAATTTCTTTGCTTCTCATATAATGGGATGCAATAAAATTTTTAATTAAATTTTAATTGGATTGTTTTTAATATCTGTATTCCTTTTTACATTATTTATATATGTTATTTTCTACGCACTTATCATTATTCATTAGTCACCAAATTGAGTTGAAAATTTAGCCCTATATTTTGGAGTATATTCTTTGTGTTTTCAAAAGATTGGGGTATATTTAATTTTTTTGTTGTGAAGATGAATATGTATGGTATAATTACACATTGTCGTAATCGAGGCTCGACTCTTAGGTTATCGTAAATGTTGTATTTGATTCCAATGTGGCGATGTAATATTGTTCTTTCTCGGACCTTCTAATGCAATCTACCAATTTTTTGTTTAAAGAAGAAATATTAATATAGGCATATCAAATATATAGTTTGCCAAAAATACTAAAAGATATTTTTACCTCATTTGAATTCTTTCTTAATAATTTGCAGAAGAAAGGCTGTTTACCGACTTGATTTAATTAATAATTTTGAGGGAAATTAGATAAAATTATGTAGAAACAGTAATGGGTTGTCCTTGCTTACAACGCTGGACAGGCTAACAAGAAGAAAAGTTTACACAAGATTAAATCGCAAAATTTAAGTGAGCTTCTTTTTTTACTATTTTACGGACAGAGCTTCTTTTTTTACTATTTTACGGACAAACTTATATGTGCAGAAAGAAAGAGAAATGACAAAATGTACAATCAAGTTTTTGAAGATGAGTCTACCTACTGTGTGACCCAAAAGAACCGTAGCTGAATTTCATAAACAAAAGAGCTTTTAAAATTACAATAGCATGCGCAAAATATTAAGCTTTTTCTTCCCAATCCCAATGTATCTATACATAAATTCTCAAGTTCCTTTTCATGTCCACAAGAATCCAATCAAAATTCTATTTCACTTTCATTGCTAAAAGCCATATATTTCAAGATATTTTTTTGATTCATAATCTTAGCTAGAGGGATGAAATGATCAAATGATCGGGACCCCCCACATGCATATTTATTTAGGAAGATGGGAACAGCTAGCACCTACCGAGGCTTGCACGCAACCAAACACGGGAAAAATGTTTGGCAATGTGCACTTTGTTTGAATAATAGCATATTCACCCCATTTCCAATTATATTACAACATTGTTCTCTCCACTTTTTGCCAATAATACAGTATTATATGGCTTTGATTTTTTTTTTTTTATTGTTTTTCACTGCACTCATGCACTGAAGTTCAAATTACTGGTGAATAGGACCCCACAACTGAAAACATAGAAGAGAGAGTTTCAAGTCTCAATTAAAATGTACAAAAGAAATTTGTACTTGCAATAAGAGCTCATTTCTTCAAATCAACATTTCTAGCTAGCAAAGGATGAAAGGAAGGATATTACTTATGAGGCAATATTTTCCAACAAATGAAAAGAGTTAGCTCTCATATTCTATTACCATTTTCACTACCAAGAAAAGAGAGGATAGAAAAATAGCTTTTTTTTTTTTCAGTTTGGTGATTCCGAATAAAATTCTTTGCTTTTACACTTCATTATTATTATTTTTTAAATTTTTAAATCAATAATTCTTATTTTTGTTCTGCTGAATGTGTTTCGTCAATTATATGATCATATGTTCAAATCCCTATATCATTAACAAACCCACTAAGCGTTAATGATTTTTTTTAATGATAGTCGAGTTGATTTTTTTTTTTTAATAATAAGAGTCGAAGTTCAAGGTTCTCTTTTAGGATTGTTTACTTCTTAGATTGAGAAATCAGAATTCGGAATCAAAATAATTAACAATGTTTACTTCACAAAATAAGAGTGAGAATCGGAATCATGTGGTTCCCACAAATTTGGGAATCATTCCCATAGATTTAACTCACAAACAGGGGTGGATGCAGCTTGTCAAGCCCCCACTGGCCAAAAAAATTCTAAAATTAAAAGAGAAAAATATTTTAGTTTTTTTCTAATTAGCCCCTATTAAATTTATTAAAATAATCACCATAAATTATAAACCACCATAAAATTTAAATTTTAACTTTTAAGAATTATAAAATTTTATATTTTAATTAAAAATAATGATAGCCTACCACCCAAAATATTTTCTATTCTAAAAAATATGATTAATTCTTCCAGTTTTTATAATAATAGTAGAGCGAACGTTTTTAGTAATGAAACTCGTGAAGAATCATCTTTGGAATCGGATGGGATAAATGATAGTTTGGTTGTTTATATAGGAAATAATAAATTTAATAATATTAATAATGAGTCTATTGCATAACATTTTTAAAATATGAAAATGCATAGAGAATAATTATAAATGTATTAGCAAATATTTTATATATTCAACATTTTTTTCATATTTTACTATTATCTAATTTAGCCCCCGGTAAATTATTTTTCTAAATCCGCCACTGCTCCCAAAGGGGGTTAGGAATCAAACTCTGATTTCCGAAGCTACCTATTTATCCCAATTAAATTTTTATAATTCCTAAATTGTCTTCAATCAAATTCTGCTACTTTTTTATTTTGGTCTCTACAAAATCAATTGAAATACCGACAAATTTTGTATTATTCGCAAATAAATACTTTATTATTTAATAATAATAATATCTTTATTATTACTATTATTAAATTTATTATTTTAACTATTGTTTATTATTACTACTATCATTAATGTCATTAATATTGTTATTATTTTTTATTTTGATTATTATTATTTTCATCAATTTCATCATCATCATCATTATCATGAAAATTTATTTATTTTTATTTTTTTAATTTACTATTATTGTCATTACGATTATTATTTTTTAGTTTTATTATTATCATTTTTATTCTTACTACTATTATTATTATTATTATTATATATACAAATAATACTTGGGACAATAAGTAATAGAGGGCAATTTAGCAACTTTCAACAACCCATTCCGATTCTAAGATAAAGTAAATACATCAATGAGAATATATTTCATTTTGATTTTGATTCTTGTAGCTCAATTTATTCTAATTCTAATTCGTTATTTCGATTTTAGTCTATTTCGGTTGCAACTCATTTCGATTCTTGTTTCGTAAATGCAACATTAATTTAAGTTTTATTTTATTTTTCATTTTTTAAACATAAACATAAATCACAAAAAAAAAAAAACAGGTTGCTTATTTTACTTTATGAACAAAAGAAGAAAATTTTTTGAAAAATTCCAAGGCTAAAACTTATATTTGCAGAAGGAAAGGGAAATGACAAAATATACTATAAAGCTTTTGAAGTGGAGTCCACATACCACGTGACCCAAAAGAGCTTAACTGGATTTCATAAACAAAAGTGATTTTAAAGTTACAATTTCTTGTGCAAAATTAAGCTTTTGCTTCTTCCCAAACTCAATGCATCGATGCATAAACTCTCGACTTCCTTTTCATGTTCACAAGAATCCAAACAAAATTCTATGTCGCTTTCATGGCTAAAAGCCATAGATTTCAAGATACTTTGTGATTCGTAATCTTAGCTAGATAATATTGGAAAGGGGGATGAGATGATACATGCATATTTGTTTAGGAAGATGGCTACAGCACCCACCAAAACATGTATGCAGCCAAACACGGGAAATTGTTTGGAATTGCATTTTGTATGAATAATAGAATTGACTCTGTTTCCTTCCAAGATCACTCCAAGCAATTTATCAAGCAAAAGATTAACAAAAAATTTAAATGGAGAATACAACAATCATACAACACAAGATTTACGTGGAAAACTCTAAATCCAGAGAAAAACCACGGCCGTTGTCGAGAGACAACCAGAGAAAAAAAATATTCACTATGTGGAAATTATTACAACCACACTCTTAGAAATAATTTTCTCTCACTCAAACACCAAATACATGATTTCTAGAAATATTCCCTTATAAAGCAAACTCGTAATGCCCATATTGAAGAACCAAATGCTCCTTCAATATAACTACACGATTAAGAACATTTCTCTCCTCTCAATTTGGATTGCTTCTCTCCATGGCCAACATTTCATGTCCATTTTCTTGAGCAATGCCGAAGCTCATTGCTACTCATTTCTCATCAAATGACATTTCAATTTATAGCCAAACTATCACACTAAAAATCTAACAAGTCGGCAACAACTTTCTTCTTTTTTGACAAATTCATCATGCAGTTCAAAATTGGCATTTTCCAAGTTGTTTGTCAAAGTCCAGCCACCAATTTGAATGCAATCCATGTGTTCCCATTTGACTTTTCCTTCTTTTTTTTAATCAATTTCAACAGACTCCATTTCCAACTTTGTTTGAATAATAGAGAATTGACCCCATTTCCAACTTTGTTTGATAATACTGGTAAAAAAAAATAAATTGTTTGAATAATAGAATTGACCCCATTTCCAACTTTGTTTGAACTTTGAATAATAGAAATGACCCCATTTCCAGTTTTGTTTGAATAATAGAATTGACCCCATTTCCAAATAGATTAGAACGTTGTTCTCTCCAGTTTTTGCCAATAATACAATATAATATGGCTTTGGTTCTTTTATTTATTTATTTATTTTTATTATTATTATTTTGGCTACATGCATGCATTGAAATTCAAATTACTGATGAAAATAAGACCCTATAACCGAAAACATGAAGAGAGGTCTCAATTAAAATGTACCAATAAAATTTGTACTTGTAATAAGAGCTCTTATCTTCAAGCCAGCATTTATAGCTAGCAACGGATGAAAGGAAGGATTTTAGGCAATGTTTCCAACAAATAAAAGTAGTTAGCTCTCATATTCTATCACCATTTTCACTATCTATAAAAAAAGAAGATAAATAGTCTTATTTTTCACTGCAAATAACATTCTTTGTTTCTACTCTTCATTATTTTTTTAATTTTTTTTAACTCACTAATTCTTATATTTGTTCTTGTGAATGTGTTTAGTAAATTATATGATCATCTGATCAAATCCCAAGCATTAAGAGGTTCGGGGGCGGCTCAACCTTTTATAAGGCATTAGACAAATTGTTTTAATTCGGACTTCTTAAAAATTTAAGGTAAAGTATGTGTATTAACTTCATTATAAAAATTGACCATTTAAGATCAATGTTTCTACATTTCTAAGATATATTGTCTATAATCAAATTTTACTTTTATTTTGCTAACATATCTTTCTACAATGATAACATAATATGGCTCTATCTTAAATAAATTTTTCTCAATTTAATTTTGAAAAATTCTTTTTGCAAAAGTATCTTTACTAGTATTATAAACAAATTCCTATGAACAAAGAACATAATTATTTTAGAAGAATATAAACAATACCCCATGAAAATATTTTTTTTTTCAAAAAGAAATAAGACAACTAAATAAAAACTAATTAATAGGAGAATATAAAGATAAAACCTGAATATTTTGAGACAAAATCATAAATTAGCTTTGATGGTTTTAGATTTTATATGGTTTGGTAAAATCTACCTACATTGACGCCTCCAAGCTCACCAAGCTTGATAATTCCACTAAACAAGTCTTACAACCCTAAGGCTTCAACAAGATTACACTTGATTTCAAAGGTATCAATGAACCTTTACAACTTGAGGTAATCACAACTAGGGTTGGCAAATTGTGGGCTTGGGCTGGGCTTTTTCAAGCCCATGTAATCGGTAAGAGGTTCAAGCCCTCTAAAAATCCGTCCAAACTTGAGAAGGCTGGGCCTGGGCTGGACTTGGACTTTAATATTTTTAATAAATTTTTATTTTTATTCCTTTTTTATTAAGTGAGAATTCACCTAATCCAATTAAAAATAATAATAATGTACATATAAGTAAAAATTTTGCTTAATTTTAATGACAAACAGAGAAAGTGCCTACCAAATAAAAATTTGCAAATTACAAGTGATAAAATACCATAAACTAGCTAAATGATAAATACCCTTTAATAATTTTTAAAAGAATTTGTAGTTGAAACTTGAAACTGATACACAATGCTTCTTCTTCGTTATCCACTTTCTATGGCAACAATGAAACATTCTTCTTCTTCTTCACTCTCTCTCTCTCTCTCTATTTTTCCACAAAACTACTCCCCATTACAACATCAAGTCATCAACAATGGCTTCAGTAATCTCAGAATTTCTACAATAATTAAAGAAAATCAAAGCTTATTTGGGATGGAGTTGGTGATGGTTTGCTGTTGGTTTACGTGCGCTGCTGGTGCTGCTGGGTTCAGGTCGCTTTGGAGCTTAGATCGCTGTTGTTGCGTTGCGCGTGTTCGATTGGCTGCAGCTACGTCGCTCGGTGGTGCTGTTGGGTGTGGGTCACTGTTGCGTCGCCTGTTTGGTGCTGCTAAAGGTGGCCAATGGGCCGGACGGCACGAGGCACGGCACGGGCACGGCACGTGTCCGTACAGCACGACACGACACGAGCACGTCTCAGTAGAGCACGCGGCGCGGCACAGCACGACACGCACGTGGGCCATGCCGGGCTTAGATTTTAGGCACGCGGGCCTTAAAAGCACGGCACGATTAGAGATGGGCCAAAGCACGGCACGCGAAAAAGCACGCAATAAGCACGTTTCATTTTTTAATGAAAGTAAACTTAAAATTTTATGATTTTATAAATAACTTGAAATTGAATCTTTTAATATCTTTTATTGGCTCAAGTTTTTTAAATTTATTTAATTCTTAGTTTCAAAAAAATTATAATTGATTCATATTTATAATTTATTAAATAAATAATTGATATCATGATTTTAATAAATAAAATTATAAATATAATGATTTTATAAATATGTATTAATATTATTATAAACTATGATATATAACTCTACGTAATTCCAAGTTAACAATTAAGTTAACCCTTAAAAAAAATTATTATTATTGTTATTGTTAAGTGCTAAAAAAGAATTCTAATACCATAGAGTCAAACTTAGCAACTAATATTACATTATCTTATTATTATTAATTTATTATTATTGAATATGGACTTGAGTTTTGAATTTTTTATTCTATTAAATTTAAATAAAGGCATATGGATCCAAAAAAAATACATAAGCTTGAAAAAAATAAGACAACAGCTTGGCATACGCTCTTAAAAAAAAAAAGCTTAGTGGGCTATTTTTCCTAGGCACGGCACGACACGGCCCAGGCACGGCACGTGTGGGCACGGCACGACACGAAATGAATAGTGAGCACGGCACGGCACGAGCACGAGCACGAGCACGCGTGGGCTTCCTTTGATGGGCCTGGGCCGGCACGGCACGGCCCGTTGGCCATCTCTAGTTATGTTAAATTGAGGAAAATTCACTATCATTTGGTTTATCATCAGGCAGGCAAAAACAATACTGACCACTTTAAGAGCGTGGTATTTGGCTTTCAAAGATTATGGGTATTTCAATAATTACAAAGGTTGGTGTAGGATAATAATTGCCCAAGGCTATGCTCGTAGCCATTGGCTCTCTTGATTACCGGGGCCGGAGGCTAGTAAGTCTAGGGGCACCATGCCCCTGCAGAATTTTAAAAAATTTTAAGGTTTTTAAATAAAATATAAACAATTAGTGTAAAATATCCAAACTGGCTCCTGTACAATTAATGTGTAAAATCTATATATTATATAATAAAATAATTTTACTGTTAAGCCCACTAATGATCGCATCAAAATAATAAAAACAAATTAACCAAGCCCACTAAAGGCCACTAAGTCACTAAGGATAGCATCAAAATAATTAAAAAAAAAAAAATCAGCCAAGCCAAGAACATCAGCCAAGGGAAGAACGTAAATAACATATTCCCATAAATTACAAGTGACGCAGCCGAAATCCCTAAATTCCGACAATCTCACTGCAACGAAAATGAGAAAATCTTTAAAAATTAATCAATATTTCAAAAAAATACTGAGAATTCAGAAATCAGTACAATTTTTTTTTTCATATAGTATCTTTTTTTTTTTTTTGATGATTTGGTTTGGTAATTTATTATCTCTAAGAACTTAAAAATTGAAAGTTTAGATTTTGGCCCCCTTGAATTTTCCACTGAGCTCCGCCCCCGCCGATTACTATCAAAAGCTGAAGAATCTTCGAACAGTTTCCCTAGAGAAGAGAGACAGCAAGGTACCATTAGGCCATTACATCAATGTGCCTTGCTTGTTAATGGTAGAGCTTTGAGACCCTTCCTGTTTTGTCCATCTATTGAAATTTTGCGTGTGACTGCACATGCAAAATAAAGGCAAAACTCTTCTCTTCTCTGTTCACCTTGCATAATGTGTTTAAAATAGTTATCTGGTAGTCTGGCACATTACCCTCATCATCATGTGACAAGATAGTTTATCATAATATAATGTGAACTTGTAACATAAACTCAATTTTAATAAAACACTTAAAATATTCGTGAGAGGTCAATGTTCTTTGAAGATTTTTTTATCTTAGGAAAGATTTTGTTTGTTTATATATAGTAAGTTTTCAATAGGGATCTCTAACCATATTAAAGTTAGAGATGAACTAAAAGATTAAAAATATAGATTTCAATGAATTAGAGTATGTATTTTTTATATTTTAACTTGTCTTTAATTTCACTATGCTAAAGGATCCTGATTGAAAAATTATTATTATTATTATTGTTGTTGTTTTTATACACACACACGCACAAGGGTTGGACAAGGGTTCATTCCTCCTCTGTTTGTGTGTGTGTGTCTCTCTCTTAAATTGGAGGGCTTATTAAAAATTTACTATTTATTCCATCACATTTAATGTTTTAAATACTTAAATTCTTTTCTTTTCTTTTATATTATTTATTTTAAATTCTAGAGCTCATTGTAGTCACATTTGTGAAAGTATACTTTTTCTAATTAATCTCCACAAAATATCTAAAGAAACAAAATTATATGACTACGAGGATTTGAACCAAGTCTTCAAAATTGGTAAATAGCATTCTTACCATTAAATTACAAATATTTTATTACATAAAAAAATGTGCACAAATTTTTTTATTTAATGTTTTCAAAAGGGGTTGTTTGGGACGCATTCAAAATAATGGCCCAGGATTTATACACCTTAATTTGCAGCGCAGATTTTTCATCAATTGTTGTTTTCATTTTTTTTTTTCCCTAAATCTCACATTCTTGAAAATGAAGGAGCAAAACTCACACAACATTGTAGATGAAGACGAAGATAGGTATAAATTAAATGTAGCAAATTATGTTTAATTCTTGGTTTATGGTTATTGTTGACTCTGTATAACATTAGTAAACAAAAAGATAATCCTAAGATGATCCTCTCATGGCTATTGAGAGCGAGTAAAATCAGGTGATTCAATTTCTCAATCTTTTTCGACCTTGAATCCTACTTATAAATGCTCAAAATTAAGGGACCTAATTACTGAAACTGTTCACTGACTCTTATTTATTTGTTATTTTTTTTATTTCTTTTAGTTTTTCCGAAGAAGCTACAAGGAAAATAATAGTATACAAATCAAACTAAAATGGATATTTGAATCATCCTTCTACTAAAGTTAGTGAGTACTGGTTTGTAATGTAATGAGAAATAAAGTTAGTGAAACTAGCAATCAATGAATGAATACTGAACATTTGAGAGTAAAAAATGAATTAAAAATGTGGTATTATTTTTGTTTATCTTTGAAATTTTTATTTTAAATTTTTACGATCGTTTATATATTTTGAAATATTGTAATAACATTTCCTACATATATGAATAATCAAACGAATTAGTACCTGGTGTGGGTAAACTTGCATGTTGTTACTAATTGGGATAATGTCAATATGGCTGTTCATTCTGGTAAATTCAATTACCTATAATAATAGGGGATTGTCTGCCTTCTTTGCCGGCATGAAATTAGAAGATTACCTCATAGACAAAATATTGAGCTGGCAATTATTTAACTTGTATGCAACAGAATTGAATATTCTATCTATTTGTAAGTAAATCACAAGATCAGCTAGCTAGCTAGGTTTCAGGTGGTGATAAGAATATGATTTAGATGTTCTGGTTAAAGTTTGTAAACCATTTACGTCAACAGATTTTTAGCTAGGCTACTGAGTAAACAAAATCACAATAAGCTAAAGTAATTCAATTGAATCCTTTATTCTTATCCTCCAATGAACTCAAAAAGAGAGTAAGTGATAGGATGAATGAACCCTAACTTGTCAATAATAAAAATACATATTAAAATTATTTTCTTATGTTTTGTTAGAACCTCTATAAATTAATATTCGATAAATTAAAAATCTCTATTATATAATAAGTTATTACTGTCTTGTCTTGGGCCAATGGACTAAATCAATAATTACGATAAAATAATAACATAATATTTTTCTTAAAAAAATCTTATAAAACTTTGTGGTCTTGTTTAAATCATAAATTAGTAAATTTGCTAAAATTACAAATGTAGTTGACTATAATATATTAATTAATAAAATATGACTCTATTGTTACTTGCTTATATAAAATATGACTTTATTGTTATTTGTTTTTTTTCCTAAAATTTAAATTTAGTTAGATCTCATCTCTTATTTTTCTTATTGTTTCTAGAAGTTCTAAGATTGACATCTCGAATTGTAAATTTATAATAAGAAATGAAGTGTTATCGATGTATGTTTATTGAATGGTAAATAACTCTGTAAATTAATAAATTATTAATTTATCGATTAATTGATAAATTATTAATTCATTGATTATTTAATTTCTCTTTTAATTAATAGATTTTAAACGGTATTAGTCCTATTAATTTATAGAGATTCTACTAATATATATCATTCTAGCTTGCATGTTAAATTTTAAATTTGTTTATAGGGAAACTACGCCAATGATTAAGGCAAGTTCCGAAGTATTCAATACCTTTTAAATTTATCAACCATCCACCCAAAAATTTGCATTATATATCAATTTTTAATATTGCCATTTTATGTGTGTGCGTGCCCATGTGTGAAACAACATCATATTAAATGACTAAATTATCCTTATTACATAATAAAATTTAAAGGTAGCTAATGACATAATGAAAAGTTTATACATTCTACAAACTTTGGGTGGATTGTTGATAATTTAAAAATATTTGTATATTTTCAAAATTTCATTAAATATTAGCGAGAAAATTAATAATTCCTTTAACAATAGTTATTGTCCAAATATCCACCGACTACCTAACACTTCGTATTTTTCAAAAATACACCAAAATTTTTTTCTTTTGCAGTTTTTTATCTAAAGTCTACAAAATGTATCACTTTTATACTTTGCTATTAGTATTGTTAGAGGATTTAATAGAATATTGATAAATAATTATTTTGTCCTGAATGTAAAAAAAAAAAAAAAAACCTATTGGTTGTTATTTTGGATAATTTTGGAATGTGTTGTTATTTTGAATTGGTAGGAATAAATTGTAAACTTTAAGTTCCCTATAACTAGTTTTATGTCGTTATTTTTTTATTGGTAGGAACACACTATAATATTTGAAGTTTCCTGTAACTGGTTTTATAGTTATTTTGATTATATTTTGAATAATTATGATTATATTTATTGGTGATTTATTGTTGTTGAAGATTTGTCATTGTTGTCAAAAATATGTTATATAGGATAAATTATATGAACATGGATTCTTGATTTATGTTGTAAGTGAGGTATAAATTAGTAGGTTTGATGAGTTAGTCGTTATTGGTCTCAATAGCTACAAAATGAAATTTGTTTTTTAGTCATTTAGCAAGAATTAAATACTTTTTTATATTTAGAAGTAAAATAGTTATTTTATCAATATTTTGTTAAATCCTCTAACAGTGTTAATAAAAAAGTAGAAAAGTGTATTGTAAACTTTACGTAGATAGCTGCAGAACAAAAAATATTTAGTAATTTTTTTTATAAAATGTGAAACATTAGATGGTCGATAGATATTTACCCATAGTTATTTGATAAATGAACCTTATGTAATACCAAACATTTCGCTATCTTTGTAGCCGTGCACACACACACACACACACACACACACATATTATTTCTAATATTCTTTTATTAGTACCTATCTCTTTAGATTAAAAAAAAAATTATCTTTCAATTTTGATTATTTATCCATTATAGTATCGTATTAGATATTATATTTGACTGTTATTATTATAAATTGCCTTAAAAATAACTCATTATTATCTTATTCATAATAATAATCATGCAGGTAATATTTTAAACATTATACAAATGTCTTAGTTTTTTGTATGATAATGATAGAAGTAATGCTTTATGTATTAAGAATTATATAAACTTGTGTAATTTATGGTTATTCAGTCATTAATTTAAGGATAAAACTGTAACTTTAAATAAAAACTTGGGGAAAATATCAAATATCACCATTTGGCAACTAAAAGGAAAAAAGACTTTTTACCCTTACGGTTTTGATGCAAATACTTATTTCATCCTTTATTTTTTAAAAAATAATTCATTTCAATCCTACCACAATAGTCTAAAACACTTTCTTGCGCACTTACAATTAGTTTATTATATAATTTGTTAACGACAAAATAAGATTTTCAATTAAATAGATGCAAATCATTTTAAAATAAAAATTTTAAAAATAATAAAATAACATTTAACTATTTGTATAAATTTAAAATTTAAGAATAATTTAATGAAATAAAGATAACACTAAAGAATATGCTCTATATATGTAAATATGTTTGTCTGTGTTTTCATTAAATTTTGTAATGAAGTCTACTAAATTTTTTTAATAGATATGTATTTGTAATAACAACAACAACAATAATAATTTTTTTTCCCAATTAAGGGTTAATGACCATATTAAAGTCAAGAATAAATTAAAAGATAAAAAAATACACTCTAATGCAGAGTATTTTATTCTGCAGTAGTATATTAAATTTGTATTTTTATGGCTTATCGTGTGTTTTTTTAAGTAAGTATAAGAGTCTGTATTTATTTTTAATAAAATAACAGTACTATTTATTTATTTATTTTTAACCATATTAAAATTAAAGACAAGCAAAAAGATAAAAAGAAAAATAAAAACTCACTCTAATGCCCATAAAATTTATATTTTTTATTTTTTCCTAAATATATATCTACATAGTATTTAGTATTATTATTGTTAATTTATTAATTATCCTTAAACTTTAAATTTATATAGAAAGTCACATGTTATTTAATTATATTTGATAATCTTAATTTAAAATAGTTTGTATCTCCTTAACTAAAAATTTTATTTTTTCTCAATGAATTATGTAATAAATTGATGATAAATTAATTTAACGGTGTTTTAAGTTATTGTTTGAAAAATAAGATAAAATCAGTTATTATCTATATATCTATATAAAGTTGGGACTTGAGAATGTGATGTGGCATCACCATTTCTTATCTTTGTATATTCTCTATTATCTAACAAATAGAGAAATTTTCTTTTAGATTTGACTTTTCATCTTCTCATAATTAATTTGATTGTTATTACACAATAACAATTATGTAAAGATTTTAATGAGGCATATTCTTTGTAATGAACATCCAAGGGGGAGTGTTATGAATTTATTAAAATAAATGTAGATGTTCATAACATATATCTCTTAGTCTCCCCACTATCTCCCATTAGCAACCTTTAGCTTCCCTTTAACTCCCACTATCTCACAATAAATTATGATACATAATTTTTCATTAATTTCATGGAGTGATTATGTAACTATAAAAGGAGAGCTCATCTTTTTATTTTGTACACACACAATTGGAATGAATAAAATCACTCTATAATATATTCTCTCATTTTATTCTTTATCTTGCGTTGCTTCTTTATTTGTATTGCTGGCTAATTTTTTTTTTTAATTTTTTATAAGACTGCCTCATCTTAAAAGAAATCAATTCATATTTTTTTATCAGTTTTATCAAGTGTAAAATAAAAAAAAAGGATAATACTAAATTTTTTTTTTAAAGCCGCGATTTTATTTTCTAGTTTAAATAATAAAGATGAAATGGACGGATGAGGGATAAAAGAATTTTTTCCTGCCGAAAACTTAAAGTAGAGGAAAAATAATAATAATAATAAAGGTCACAATCCACTTACACACGTGTACTTTTCTTGAATAGGCAGTTGTAAACTTTTAGTCACTGTTCAGTGACTTTATCTTCCCATTATAATTTTATTTTATTTCTTAATTTTTTCCTTCTATTAGTTCGTCAAAGTTGTACGGACGGATATTCCGTTGTAACGAGACTCTGTATTTTTTCTGGGCAACAAAAAAGAAAATACTATCGGATCTGAGATGGTTTTGTTTACTAGATTTTATGTGATCATTTTTTGCATGTTACCAATATTCTTTGGACAAAAATAAATTTAATCGACGAAGAATATAGTTTTTTTTTTTTTAACTTTAATGCTCCAAATTTTTACACTATGAGGAAGAAGCTCGATACACGTTTTCCAGCTGTAAGTCTTCTCTTTCTCTCTCTTTTATTTAATTATTCTAGCTTCGTAGCTTAATTTACTGATTAATTGGTTGATAATTAGGATTTCTTGTTTTTTTTTGCCAAGTTAGTTTATATATATTTTTAATTTTATTTTTTGATATTTGTGGGAATATTTGATCTGGGTCGGCTTTTCCTCGTAATTTGAAATTGGTTTCTTTGCTTGAATCGATATTTACTAGAACTTAGTTGTGGGTTCTCAGTTTTAGGGATTTACGGGGCATGGGTGATCTGGGTGATGTTTTGACCTAATTTTGGATTCTACTGATTGATTATGATGGTGGTGTGTTGTAAAAATTTTTTTATGGGAGGCTCAGTTTCGGGTGACTTATGTTACAAAATGACCTGGGTTTTATCTTGTTTTTTGTTTTAGATACTTGCATCGTAGGATTGTGGCTTCTAATGAAATAAAGTTGCTTTTTATTTTATGTCTAGGGTATTAATGGGGATCTTTGGTTACATTTGCACTTCGCCTGTTCATGATTGTGTAGGTTAAAAGTCAATTGAGTGTTACATAGTTTTGTGGGAGTTGTGTGGGGAATTTTTATGTTGCTTGTGTGTTTGGGGGTCTATTTAGTGGTTTAGTTCTGAAGCCGGTAGGTGTCACATTCTTAGGGATGTCATGGGGTTTTTAATTTGCTTTTGTTTCGTGGAAGATATCAGTTTTATCCCATAACTATGATTAACATGTAAATTATATTGGACGTATGGTTTCCTTGTTGTTAGAGCCTTTTTGCATACTTGTTTTTGGAGATGAGAATATCTGTATTTCTCCGTTAGTGCATCTCTGTTGCCACTCTCTTGTTTAAGGATAGAATGACAGAATTATGTTATTAGAGTTCTATTTTATGTCATCAACATGTACCTTGACTTGGCTTTTTTAGACATAGAATAGATCAATTTTCCATCCGCCAAATTACTCAAATTAAGTTTGGGTTTCTCGCATTTGGTAACATTTGATCTGAGGACTTTAGCCTGTTATGCATGTATGGTTCCCCTCCTTTCTACTTTATATTTTGCATGGTGCATCGTGCCTTAATTTTCTATAGATAGGTCAATGTTTTCATCAAACCTTTTGCCTTATCTTTCTATAAATAGTCAACGTTTACGTCAAACTTTCCACCTGCTTGAGTAGCCTGTAGCTTGATTAAATTGAAAAATTTTGTTTAGCAGAAATATTGAAACTTTATTGCTGCTTTTAATCTCTGTTTTATGCTTGGAATAGGTTGATCATTTTACGAGGTTTGAAGTGGGTTGGAAGTTTCTTGTCATATGACTCTAGCCTTGTTGGCTGAGTTGGGATGTTGCTTTGTAATAGAAACCATTGTGGGAGTCTATGCATTTGTGTTAGACATAGACGTGGCGCCTGGGTCTTGTGTCAATATTTTGTTAACAAACTTTATCCTATTCTATTTCAGGGCTTTTGTTGTAAGGGATCATATTTATTTCTTTCATTTCATCTACCCTCATTAAGTTATTGAGGCTTTTGAGATTGAGTTAGCACTGACTTTATATCAAATCTGAGACTTATCAAGAAATGATTGAATCAGGTCTCTACTGAAGAGTTAAATATCTGATAATGGTCGGTGGTAACATAGTCATCTTGAGAATATTTGCAAAGCATATGGTATTGACTAGATGGCATTGGTCAGTATGTAGCAAGTTTTGAACTCAGTCTCCAGTGTTGTGCTTGGAGGCTTCAGTTACCAAATTAGTTCATGTCAATTAGATGTTGAGCTGGAGATAATTTTAATTGAAAACAATTTTTTGCTAGTAGGCTTTCTGGAATACATGTAGAGGCTCGAGTTTCTAGGTTTTGTTTGCTTAGAGCGAGGGATGACAATCTTGTCTGCAGAATAGGCAGCCTTTTTGTTTGCCCTGCTGCTCTCTAAAATATGTTTACTGCTGAGAACCTAACCAAGAGGAGGGAGGATTGATGAGAACTACTGCTATATGTTTTAGTGAAATAGTGGAAGTTTGTTGATCAATTGTTGTTTTCATTGTGAGATTGTTTGAAAGATTTGGACGCAATCTTTTCTTTGTTGGGCCTGGGATGGAGTTTTTGTGTTGTGGAGGTTGTTGGCACTGTTATCTGTGGTGATAACACAGAAATGTAGCTTGGAAGACTGCTCCTATTTGATTGAGTTAGTGCTTTGGAATGAAAGGAGTGGCTGACCTTTGAGAGTATCTTCAATCGTTATCATGACTTGAATCTGACTTATTAGAAGTTTATTTGGCTCTTTGGAAGGCTTCACTATTTGGTTCTTTGGCAGCGTCCCCTTTCCTTTGGCCACTTGTATTGTTGATTTTCTTAGAATTTCTCTTTCCTTAAGTTTTCGTTTCCTTGTCGCTCCGCACTCACGATTTTTAGAGGGCACTGAAATTGAAAATTATCTTTACCTGTCAATGTTATTTTTTATCTGCTGTTACTCTCATTATGTGACTTAGTCTTGTAATCTGACAAATAGGATTAAAAAAAATGTGCAGGCTCGAATTAAAAAGATAATGCAAGCTGATGAGGATGTTGGGAAGATAGCATTGGCTGTCCCTGTTCTAGTTTGTAAGTAGCCGTGGCTGCTTGGTCTTATTTTCTTGCAACATCAATGCTTTTTTGTTATTTATTATCTTTTTGGGTATTCTTGTAGCAAAAGCTTTGGAATTATTTTTGCAAGACCTTTGTGATCGTACATATGAGATAACCCTTCAGAGAGGAGCAAAGACAATGAGTTCCTTGCATTTGTAAGTGTCAATAACCTTCCTTTGCTCAATTCTTTTCTTCTTTAGCTGTAAATGTGATTAATATGTGAACTTGAAGTTGGACTCTGTATTTCAAGATGTTCTCGTCAGTATCAATTGTTAGGTTCTTGGGGATTGTTACATTCCCCTTTGTTTTGTACGAGCAACTTTAGATTAATAGAGGGACTAATTAAATATAGACTTCAATTGTTATGTAGTTGCCGGGGAAAAAAAAATGTAGTTGCTGAATAAATCATCGATCGAGGTATATGATCTAAAGCTTTTGCCTTAATGTTAGGTGTAGCAGAATAATAAGTTGTGTAAGGCAAATTACAGATTAATATTTCGCATCATGCATGTGATAAAAAAATTTTGTCCATCTTTTATTATGAATGTAGTGGGCTGAATGTTTAGAAAATACTTTTTATTTATCAATTTACTTTTTGTTTTTAGTAATCATGGTTAACTATTAACTATTACTCTTCAGAATTATTATTATTTACTAGCAAAAGAGGCTTATTTGATTGCCTTAAGTAGTGTAATTATTTAGTTTTTAGACCCAGAATTTGCTACTCAAAACTCATTTTATTAATTGTGGCTGATTTGCTTTAAATCTAATTCTTTATATCTCATAATCCGATTTTTTTTTTGCTTTTGTTTAATTTCAAAATGGCAAAAGACATTCTCTTTTGTTTCTCTCTCTCAAGGTGATTCTTCTCGTATAATAATAAAGTGCGGTCCCCTTGTTTTCTTCAGATTGCAAAGTTCAAAAAAGTGGAAAAAACAATGCTCCAATAATTTTGGAAACGACCGTAATACGGTAATAGCATGCCTCTCAAATAATTACATAAAATTAATATATTTTCCCAAGCAATAATAAATTAAAGCAGGACCACGGAATCTCTCAATTAATTATGGGACTAATTAAAAAAAAAAACTCTAATGAGAGTAAGATGCATGCTGCTTTCTACATTTGGCTAATTGATAATATATCATGACGATAATTTTAGAGAGTTATTGACCTCACATTATTATAACCTCATTTTTTGAACCTCATTTTTATGAAAAACGCTCACTTTGTAATTGTCCCTTTCATGTCTTTCCCAACATGATAATTGGGTTATTACATTTATTTGAATTTATTTTGAAAAAGAATTATTACTTAACCCCAAACCAAGCCCATTTCTTGTTGCTAATTATTCTTTATTGGCTTCAATTACTGATCACATATTATCACTCCATTTAAATTTTAACCACAAAATTTAGTATTTTTCTACCCCTTTAAAAATAAAATAAAATAAAATAAAAACACTAATTTTTGTCTTTTTCCCAAAATAGAAAATATACTTTCCTTTTTCCTCCTTTTTGTCTTTTTCATGGGAGCAAATCTCCTCTAAGCATAGTTTAATAATAATAGTAAAATTCTTGCCGTTTTGGTGGTTGTCTTCTTTATGCAGTAATAACTACAAAATTATTACAAAAGCAAAGAAAACTGCATATAAATTTTTTTTTTTGTGTCTCTCTCTCTTGAGTGCTGCTAATTGTCTAGAACACTGAGAGAAAGGATAATTTGTATTGCCGTTTCACCTCTCTCCTTCTCTCAGTGATATAATCAATTTTCATTATTAAAAATTAAAAAAAAGCATTTAAATGACAAAAGTAGAGCAGTTCAAATGCATCACTCTCTGTGTATGCATTTCTTCTAAAAATTTTTAATTATTAAAAAGATTAAAAAAAAGCATAACTCTAAACAGCAGAACAGACAACTAGAAATCCATCGCTCTCTCTCTCTCAACTTCCCTTAGTCTCTCCTCCGGCTACCACTCATCCCCAAACTCAATCCCCATCAAAGTAATCCAAGTCGAAGTCGAAGTCCAAGCCAAACCAACTTTTGAGAAGGGCAATATCTTCTAGATCATTAATTTCATATGCAAAATGCGCTAGAAGGGCATTCGTTAAAAAAAGCTACTGATAACAAAGCACAATGTCTTAGAGCATCACCAAAAGACTTTTCAAATAAGATTTTATTACTTATTTGAAGAACCACATCAATATTTAAAGCTCCAAAAGACACTCCAATTAAGATTCTTCAAATAAGAATTGATCATTTCTTTTCAAATTTAGAGAGTTAATTTCTCTCTCTTCAATTTATATTTTATTATTTTTCATTGAAGAAAGAGAGAGAAGTGCTTTAATTGCTATTGACTTTTCCTTTAAAAAACTAATTATATGATTAAAATAATATTAACTTATTTATATTTGAAGAGTCTTTTGGAGAATATCATATTTTTTCACCCTTCTATTTACCACATAGGTAAGTAAATATGTATTTAAAGACTAAAATTTATAGAATTTTTTGGAGATGCTCCTAGAGATTGGAGTTTCCAGCCTAAGTTGACTTGAAAATAGGTGAATGTCAGCGTTGGGCAATATCTTATCAATTTCTGAAGCAATGACTGGTTACTTGGACCCAGTCCTTCCTCAACACTTACATATTTCCCTTTTAACATATATTTAATTAATCCAAGCGCTTACACATGAATTGCAGATGTCAGCGCTGACAATAACTTTATAGTTATTACTGCAAAGAAAAGACAACCACCGAAGGGCAATAATTTTACCATTATTATTAAACTATGCTTAGAAGATATTTGCTCCCAAGAAAAAGACAAAAAGGAGGAAAAAGGAAAGCATATTTTCCATTTTGGGAAAAAGAATTTTGTACAAACACAAAAGTTAGTGTTTTTTATTTTTAAAGGGGTAGAAAAATAGTAAAATTTGTGGTTAAAATTTAAATGGAGTGATAATCTGTGATCAGTAATTGAAGCCAATAAAGAATAATTAGCAACAAGAAGTGGGCTTGGTTTGGGATTAAGTAGTAATAATTCTTTTTCAAAATAAATTCAAATAAATGTAATAACCCAATTATCATGTAGGGAAAGACATGAAAATGAGGTTAAAAAAAAAGGGCTATAATAATGCAAGGTCAATAACTCTCTAAAATTATGGTCAGGATATATTATCAATTAGCCAAATGTAGAGCGTATCATGCATGTGACTCTCATTAGAGTTGTTTTTTTTAATTAGTCCCATAATTAACTAAGAGATTCCGTGGTCTTGCTTTAATTTATTATTGCTTGGGAAAATCTATTAATTTTATATAATTATTGGAGAGGCATGCTATTACCGTATTACGGCCGTTTCCAAAAATATTGGAGTATTGTTTTCTCCACTTTTTTGAACTTTGCAATCTAAGGAAAATAAAGGGACCGCGTTTTATTATTATACGAGAAGAATCACCTTGAGAGAGAGAAACAAAAGAGAATGCCTTTTGCCATTTTGAAATTAAACAAAAGAAAAAAAAAGTTCGAATAATGAGATATAAAGAATTAGATTTAAAGTAAAACAGCCACAATTAATAAAATGAGTATTAAGTACCAAATTTTGAGTCTAAAAACTAAATAATTACACTACCTAAGGCAATCAAATAAGCCTCTTTTGCTAGTAAATACTAACAATCCTGAAGAGTAATAGTTAATAGTTAGCCATGATTACTAAAAAAAAAGAGTAAATTGGTAAATAAAAAGTATTTTCTAAACATTCAGCCCACTACATTCATAATAAAAGATGAAATTTTTTTTTTATCACATGCATGATGCGAAATATTAATTACCACACAAATGTAGAATAAAGCAAAGGAATAACCAATAAGCAAAAAGAAAAAGCATAAAAATCATAATAGAAAATTAAAAATTCTTGTCCTCCTGCCAATGCATGTGATACGTTCGGGCAATATCCCAAAGTAAAAAAAAAAGTGATCATTTTGATATTTGTTTAATTCAAGTATATGAATTGACCTTTAAACTCTCTACTCCAGGCAAAGCCATAACAATAATTCAACAATAAGATCTGTTGTTGAACAACTGCAGCACTGAATCACATTTGAGCAAAAGATGAGTCTGATTAGCCAATCAAACAAAACCGCTTGAAGACTACTCTGTTGGATCCTTGGGCAGTAATTAGTTGTTATTTGAAAACCAAAAAATGGAGCAAATTAATTAAATTGCCTTTTTGCAAGCTAGTTACCACCAACAAACAGTTAATGGGCTTGAAATTTGAAACCCCTACTCTTTCGCATCATCAATTACTGATAGATTAAATTTGAGCCGTGGGCTGGCAATTTCCCAATGTATGTTTGATCATTTTCTCTCAAGAAAAAAAAAGGTATGTTTGCTCATTTTCGTATAAAATTTTCTCTCAACTTTCAGGAAACTTCGTGGGCGTGAAGGAGAAGGACCCACGCCCTAGGTTTCAATCAATTTAATCCCTTCTCTCTCTATTCGCATCAAAAGTCAGGGGTCGATAATAGTTATACCAAAGTGTACCACCAATCGCAGCCTTAAGTTGATCTGGTCACAACTTAATCGTTGGTCTCGTTATTTCTAAGATGAAATTCGAATGGCATGATAAAGAGCAGTGAACACATGGGCATCTGTGATGCTGCTTGCAGGTTTCTCTTGATGCCCTCAATAATGTGGCAAACCATTTACTCTTTTTAGTTGAGAATTCTCTTTATTTTGTGATGTTTAGCAATGACTTATGATTGCGTAGGTTTTCTTCTTTTGGATAAACATATCCACTGAACCAAAAATTTTAATTTCCTTCATTCAGCGACCCATCAAATTAATTAACTTGTCCCATGCCCAAGAGTTTTCACTTTTCCCTTTAACCTATTAATTTCTCATGAAATAATCCTCTTCGAAGTTCAAACCAAGACAGCCATGACAATTCCAAAAGATATGGAAAGATTCTTTCATAACATAATAAGCTATACAACTCAGCAAAAGCATCAGATGCTTTGAAATTGTGTTATGTTAAATTGAGGAAAATTTACTATCATTTGGTTTATCATCAGGCAGGCAAAAACAATACTGTCCACTTTAAGAGCGTGATATTTGGCTTTCAAGGATTATGGGTATTTCAATAATTACAAAGGTTGGTGTAGGATAATAATTGCCCAAGGCTATGCTCGTAGCCATTGCCTCTCTTGATTACCGGGTCGGAGGCTATGTATGACTAGAGGGTACCATGCCCCTGCAGAATTTTAAAATTTTTTTGAGATTTCTAAATAAAATATAAAAAAATTAGTGTAAAATATCTAAACTAGCCCCTGTACAATCAATGTGTAAAGTCTATATATTACATAAGAGTTCTGTTATTTGTCCCGGGTCAAACCCTGGGCCAAACCCCGAAAACTAAAGCAAAACGACGCCGTTTCCTCTTCTATTTGAAACGCTACCGTTTCACCCTAGCAAAAGCTCTCCTCTTCGTTTTCCCCTCTTCGTTCTTCGTTTTCGTCTTCTCCTCCTCGTTTTCATCTTCCCGTCTTCGTTTTCTCCTCTTCATTTCAGCAGGCAAATTTGCCATTTTTTTTTCTGTCATTCGTTTTGTCCTCTTCGTTTTCGTCTTCCCCTTCTCTTCGTTTTCTCGTCTTCCTTTTTGCACCCAAATCTGGAAGTTTCTGCCATTCGCGCAGGCACGGTCACCGTCAACGTGGCAGCCATCACGCGCATCCCTCATTGAACTCACGAAGCTTCACAGCCGTTAAAAACCGAGTTGAAACCAGCAACACGCTCCAAAAATAAGACTTCTATATGCAAGTTCCGCGCCTCAATGATTTCAACTATATCATATTCATAATTCTCCAAGTCAGAACATTTAATTTCAGCATTCCAGTTCTTATACAAGGCCCATATCTCACCATTCCTGGGAAGAATGGTGTACTCATTCTTCTTACTTGCAGGTTCAGCACTCACCATATGTGAAAAGGAAAGAGTGGAAGGATATCCCTTCAATTTACCCCTTTTAATCTTGAATCTTCCACAGCAAATGAAAAAAAAAACGATGCCGTTTCCTAGGAGTAGCTGTTTCTCTGCATAGCGTCTTCGTTTCTCTGCCTTAGGAAAATGCTTTAGTTTGTTTTCTTTTTACTAGATGAAACGACTACGTTTCAAAAAGAAAAAAAAAAAAGGCCAAAACGACGCCGTTTTGAAATAATTCGGGGTTTGACCCGGGGAAAATAGCATTTTCCATTACATAATAAAGTAATTTTACTGTTAAGCCCACTAATGATTGCATCAAAATAATAAAAGTAAATTAACCAAGCCCCACTAAAGAACACTAAGTCACTAAGGATAGCATCAAAATAATTTTAAAAAAAATCAGCCAAGCGAAGAACATCAGCCAAGGGAAGAACGTAAATAACATATTCCCATAAATTACAAGTGACGCAACCGAAATCCCCAAATTTCGACAATCTCACTGCAACGAAAATGAGAAAATTTTTAAAAATTAATCAATATTTAAAAAAATACTGAGAATTCAGAAATCAATACTAGTTTTTTTTTCATATAGGAAAGATTTTGTTTGTTTATATATAGTAAGTTTTCTGGTGGTGTTTGTGCCTGACGAACCCAAATCAATACCAATTTTTTTTTGTCATGTGACAAGATAGCTTATCATAATATAATGTGAACTTGTAATATAAACTTAATTTCAATAAAACACTTGAAATATTCGTGAGAAGTCAATGTTCTTTGAAGATTTTTTTTCCTTAGAAAAGATTTTGTTTGTTTATATATAGTAAGTTTTCAATAGGGATCTCTAACCATATTAAAGTTAGAGATGAATTAAAAGACTAAAAATATAGATTTCAATGAATTAGAGTATATATTTTTCATCTTTTAACTTAACCTTAATTTCACTATGCTAAAGGATCCTATATGAAAAAAAAATTGGTATTGATTTCTGAATTCTCAGTATTTTTTTAAATATTGATTAATTTTTAAAAATTTTCTCATTTTCGTTGCAGTGAGATTGTCGAAATTTGGGGATTTCGGTTGCGTCACTTGTAATTTATGGTAATATGTTATTTACGTTCTTCCCTTGGCTGATTTTTTTTAAAATTATTTTGATGCTATCCTTAGTGACTTAGTGTTCTTTAGTGGGCTTGGTTAATTTACTTTTATTATTTTGATGCAATCATTAGTGGGCTTAACAGTAAAATTACTTTATTATGTAATGGAAAATGCTATTTTCCCCGGGTCAAACCCCGAATTATTTCAAAACGACGTCGTTTTGGCCTTTTTTTTTTTTTTTTTTTTTGGTTGCATGAAACGTAGTCGTTTCATCTAGTAAAAAGAAAACAAACTAAAGCATTTTCCTAAGGCAGAGAAACGAAGACGCTATGCAGAGAAACAACTACTCCTAGGAAACGGCGTCGTTTTTTTTTCATTTGCTGTGGAAGATTCAAGATTAAAAGGGGTAAATTGAAGGGATATCCTTCAACTCTTTCCTTTTCACATATGGTGAGTGCTGAACCTGCAAGTAAGAAGAATGAGTACACCATTCTTCCCAGGAATGGTGAGATATGGGCCTTGTATAAGAAACTGGAATGCTGAAATTAAATGTTTTGGGCCTTGTATAAGAACTGGAATGCTGAAATTAAATGTTCTGACTTGGAGAATTGTGAATATGATATAGTTGAAATCATTGAGGCGCGGAACTTGCATATAGAAGTCTATTTTTTGGAGCGTGTTGCTGGTTTCAACTCGGTTTTTAACGGCTGTGAAGCTTCGTGAGTTCAATGAGGGATGCGCGTGATGGCTGCCACGTTGACGGTGACCGTGCCTGCGCGAATGGCAGAAACTTCCAGATTTGGGTGCAAAAAGGAAGACGAGAAAACGAAGAGAAGGGGAAGACGAAAACGAAGAGGACAAAACGAATGACAGAAAACAAATGGCAAATTTCCCTGGTGAAATGAAGAGGAGAAAACGAAGACGGGAAGATGAAAACGAGGAGGAGAAGACGAAAACGAAGAACGAAGAGGGGAAAACGAAGAGGAGAGCTTTTGCTAGGGTGAAACGGTAGCGTTTCAAATAGAAGAGGAAACGACGTCGTTTTGCTTTAGTTTTCGGGGTTTGACCCGGGACAAATAGCAGAACTCTTATGTAATATATAGACTTTACACATTGATTGTATAGGAGCTAGTTTAGATATTTTACAATAATTTTTTTATATTTTATTTAGAAATCTCAAAAAAAATTTAAAATTCTGTAGGGGCATGGTACCCTCTAGTCTTACATAGCCTCCGACCCGGTAATCAAGAGAGGCAACGGCTACGAGCATAGCCTTGGGCAATTATTATCCTACACCAACCTTTGTAATTATTGAAATACCCATAATCCTTGAAAGCCAAATACCACGCTCTTAAAGTGGACAGTATTGTTTTTGCCTGCCTGATGATAAACCAAATGATAGTAAATTTTCCTCAATTTAACATAGCACAATTTCAAAGCATCTGATGCTTTTGCTGAGTTGTAGAGCTTATTATGTTATGAAAGAATCTTTCCATATCTTTTGGGATTGTCATGAATGTCTTGGTTTGAACTTTGAAGAGGATTATTTCATGAGAAATTAATAGGTTAAAGGGAAAAGTGAAAACTCTTGGGCATGGGACAAGTTAATTAATTTGATGGGTCGCTGAATGAAGGAAATTAAAATTTTTGGTTCAGTGGATATGTTTATCCAAAAGAAGAAAACATACGCAATCATAAGTCATTGCTAAACATCACAAAATAAAGAGAATTCTCAACTAAAAAGAGTAAATGGTTTGCCACATTATTGAGGGCATCAAGAGAAACCTGCAAGCAGCATCACAGATGCCCATGTGTTCACTGCTCTTTATCATGCCATTCGAATTTCATCTTAGAAATAACGAGACCAACGATTAAGTTGTGACCAGATCAACTTAAGGCTGCGATTGGTGGTACACTTTAGTATAACTATTATCGACCCCTGACTTTTGATGTGGATAGAGAGAGAAGGGATTAAATTGATTGAAACCTGGGGCGTGGGTCCTTCTCCTTCACGCCCATGAAGTTTCCTGAAAGTTGAGAGAAAATTTTATACGAAAATGAGCAAACATTCCTTTTTTTTTTTCTTGAGAGAAAATGATCAAACATACGTTGGGAAATTGCCAGCCCACCGCTCAAATTTAATCTATCAGTAATTGATGATGCGAAAGAGTAGGGGTTTCAACTTTCAAGCCCATTGACTATTTGTTGGTGGTAGCTAGCTTGCAAAAAGGCAATTTAATTAATTTGCTCCATTTTTTGGTTTTCAAATAATAACTAATTACTGCCCAAGGATCCAACAGAGTAGTCTTCAAGCGGTTTTGTTTAATTGGCTAATCAGACTCATCTTTTGCTCAAATGTGATTCAGTGCTGCAGATGTTCAACAACAGATCTTATTGTTGAATTATTGTTATGGCTTTGCCTGGAGTAGAGAGTTTAAAGGTCAATTCATATACTTGAATTAAACAAATATCAAAATGATCACTTTTTTTTTTTTTAGTTTGGGATATTGCCAGAACGTATCACATGCATTTGCAGGAGGACAAGAATTTTTAATTTTCTATTATGATTTTTATGCTTTTTCTTTTTGCATATTGGTTATTCCTTTGCTTTATTCTACATTTGTGTGGTAATTAATATTTCGCATCATGCATGTGATAAAAAAAAATTTGTCATCTTTTATTATGAATGTAGTGGGCTGAATGTTTAGAAAATACTTTTTATTTACCAATTTACTCTTTTTTTTTAGTAATCATGGCTAACTATTAACTATTACTCTTCAGGATTGTTAGTATTTACTAGCAAAAGAGGCTTATTTGATTGCCTTAGGTAGTGTAATTATTTAGTTTTTAGACTCAAAATTTGGTACTTAATACTCATTTTATTAATTGGGCTGATTTACTTTAAATCTAATTCTTTATATCTCATTATTCGAACTTTTTTTTTTCTTTTGTTTAATTTCAAAATGGCAAAAGGCATTCTCTTTTGTTTCTCTCTCTCAAGGTGATTCTTCTCGTATAATAATAAAACGCGGTCCCTTTATTTTCCTTAATTTGTCATCTGCTGATGAATTTTGTTTCCTTTGCTTATTTATCTACTGGTAGTCTTTCAGGGGATTGTCTGCCTTCTTTGCCGGCATGAAATTAGAAGATTACCTCATAGATAAAATATTGAGCTGGCAATTATTTAATTTGTATGCAACAGACTTCAATATTCTATCTATTTGTAAGTAAATCACAAGATCAGCTAGCCAGCTAGGTTTCAGGTGGTGATAAGAATATGATTTAGATGTTCTGGTTAAAGTTTGTAAACCATTTACGTCAACAGATTTTTAGCACTTAGTTATCTCTCTTAGCTTGATGTCTTTTGGAGACATTATTCATATATTATTATGTATATTACTTAATATCTGTAAATGATAAATCTTATGAAAAAAAAAATTCTTGACAGAGCATCCATTTAAAGCCACATGCAAAGGTCAGATGCACTTACCAATAGATTCAGAGTGAGAAATTAATGAAAGAAACACAAAATAATCTCAAAAACTAAATTTCAAGGTCTTGGGACATCCAAATTAACAAAGTCAAAACGCCATCGAACGGTTGCATTTTATTGCTTTACTAGCATGCTAGCTAGGCTAATGTGTAAACAAAATCACAATAAGCTAAAGTAATTCAATTGAATCCTTTATTCTTATCCTCCAATGAACTCAAAAAGAGAGTAAGTGATAGGATGAATGAACCCTAACTTGTCAATAATAAAAATACATATTGCATGGTAACCTTATTCCCTATTGATAAGAATGAAGTAATATTGATAAAATATTCAAAACAATCAGTCAATAATTGATTGTCTCTATTTTAATTAGTGATTAAGAAAAATTGATTGTTAATCAATATAAAAATTGACTGAGTCAATCTTTACAAATCTATCATTATTCTCAAATTACATTAATTATATTATTTTCCTTTTCATGTTTCAAATAATTGTATAAATTGAGTTTTTGTGCTCATGAATTAACAAAAGTGAAATATATATTGTTCTTGAAAAGTTCTCACCTATAATAATATGGTGGATTCTGTGTACAAAAGGAAGGAGTTATACTTGTAGCACTATTTTGCCCATTAGAAGGTGCAGTGGTAGCAATCCACAAAATCTTTTTTTTTCTAATAACATTTGATATTATAATTTTTATAATTTTTTACAACCGCCAAGTTACTAATTACAGCATAGTGCAAGGAGGGATGTATGTGTGCTTGTTATTGCTCTATTTGTGGGGGAAAAAATAAAAGAAAAAAGAAAAAAAAATATAAAATAAATGATAGAATAGACAATCGAACAAGTACTGGCTCAGGGTGAGGCCCAGCAGCCAAAACTGTAGCTGAATATGTAGGGAAGAAATAGGCAATGGCATGCCACATTATTATGTTTGTTTACCTAAACAAAGAAACGATGCTCAAACTTCAAACTCAACTGCAACATTGTAATGGAATCAATGAGAGAAAAAAGTAACAGGCTAGTTTAGGCTATCTTCTTTTTTTGAACATTCTTTTTATTTTGCCCGTCTTTGTTGAAAGTTGTGAACTCCCTTAAAACTATAAGAGACTTAGTTTCCAATTATTTCAAAATTTTGAGCCTCTTTTCTCTCAAAAAGCAACATTGATTTGTGGCTTATTTCTACCAATCAATTAGGCTAGGTTTCCTTTTCTTGCAAATTAATTCAATAATTCGATGTAGCAATTAGTATCAAGTTTGATTGGTGATGGGCATAATATATTAACATATTTCCTCTCTATTTTTATATTAGTTAGTCTCTCTTATTTATATTTTTAGATGGTTAATTTATTACATTGAAGATTAAGGAATAAATTGTGCTTAAAGAAATCAAATTTGAGAAAAGCCAAATTATTTTGATTTATTATTAATGGACTCATGGCTAAATGAAATTAAATTTATTGGACTTAATTGTGATATTTATGAATAGACATAAATTGACTTCGAGTTGTCGCTCTAAAACTGGGAATTAATTGATAAATAAATAATTGTTTAGTTAAACTGTGGTAGATTCTTAGATACTAGTAGCCTTAATTTCTTGAATTCTTAATTTGCTTGCCTATTTACTTGTATCTTTAGCTCTAATTTTCTTAAACAAAATATTTTCTTTCCAACTAGGTAGAGTTATAAACTTATAATTAACTTAGATAAAATTTAATTTTCCTAAGAATTGACAGTTCTCATAGGTTCGACCACATCATTCATAATTTATACTCCAAAAGACTCATGCATTTACAAATACATTTCAATTTGCACAACCATTGACTGTGCATTTCTCAAGTGACAAGAATACACACACATATGTATACTTGCTGCCTGCAAACCCATGCACGCTTTAAATTCTTAAAATGAACATTTACAAACTGTTTATAAAACTAAGAAATTTGCACCCATACATTGAATAAATTTAATGTTTTTGGCAGCATACCTTCTGCATCAACGTAATGTACTAGCAATCTGATACCAAAAAGAAAAAAATCATAAGCTTCCCTTATATAAATCATTACATTACATGGTAAATCTTTCAAAAATGAAAATCGAAAGATTATACAAAGAAAATAAGAAAATCTCGGCGGCTGATGAACAATATTCTCTGTTACCCGATGTATAATTGACATATAAACCAACAAAAGCAAATAAAAAGAGATTTAAAATGGAGGAATCATGTACCTGCGGCTAGAGCATAAACGAATGATGGATTTTGAGGATCTGCGAAGATTGTTTTCTTAATGGACTTGGACTTCCTGGAAGGGCAAAACCCTATTTCTCATGGCTTCAGGAGGAGGTATGTTCTTAAAAATAAATCCTCATATGTCATAACATTATTTATTTATTTTGTAGTTTACATAGTATCTTAGAGTTACTTTAAAATTTTTGATTACTTTAAAATTGTAATTAAAAAAATGTTACTTTAAAATTCCTTAAGGAGATAGATATAGCACGAAACTTTGGCCTACAAAATAGGGATTATTTCCCCTCGAAAATGATCATTCACTACAGAAGACAAATTCCTTGATTTTAGCCTTTTAATTATCTCCTCATGCCACGGTAGTTTGATTGTATCTTCATGTGCTTAATGTGAATAATTAGTAAAATACATAAGTTAAATTAGGTTGATACATGAATTGCATGACTCATTGTTGTGTAATGAGTAGTAAATTCTATGTGTCGTGTATTCAGTGGCACTACTCATGCCAAAGCAGTTTTGTTATTTCACTGGTCCTTAGTTTTCAATTAATGTCATTTATTTCCTAATTTACCATTATTAAAAAATTAAAATAACAAAAAGTTCTTTTATTCTATGATTTATCTCTCTCTCTCTCAGGCTCATGAATGATCAATTTCTGAAAATTGAGCAAAAATTGAATTGAAATTGAAAATTTTTATTACAGGCGGGGGATTAATATCAAAGCATTTTTGGCAAGAAAAGGACCATTATAAATAATTTTTTTTCGGTGTATTAAACCATTTGGTATCCGAAGACCACATTGGACCCTGACTAATCCAGATTCGAGCCGAGTAGGGTCACTAGGGCGGCAACCCTCTCCCAACAAGTATTTAATGCAGCTGCGTTCCCAATCCTCGAACCGAGGACCTTGGTTAAGTTAGAACAACCCCATGTCAGTTGATCTATGTACTTGTTGGTTACCATTATAAATAGGAAAATTATCATTCATATACCCTTAGTTTACTCCATTATAAAAACACTACAATACTTTGAAGGTGTATCAATCGTCCACCCTAAGTTGATAAAATGTATCTGCCGTCCACCAAACTGTTACTTGCCGTTTAAATAGGATGACGTTAGAGGGGTAATTTGGTCTTTTCATATGATACAAGTGATAATTTAAGGGTATACAAGTGATAATAAGAGAATTTAAGGGTATACAAGTGATAATAAGAGAATTTAAGGATATACAAGTGATAATTTTTCTTTACTTTAATTTAAGATTTAGGGGTAAAATTCGTCAATTCACTATAATTCCGTTAACTTTCAAACAACAGCTAACAGTTTGGTGGTCGACAGATGGCTTTTGTCAATTTAAGGTGGACGATTGATACACCCTCAAAATGTTGTAGTATTTTTGATAACATAGCAAATATAAGGTATACGAATTATAATTTCCCTTATAAATAATTAGTTAGGGTGTTCATATGCATGCATATATGAAATAATAACTCACAATTAGAAAGATAAAGACTTGTAGGAGGTCAAGAAAAGAAGCAGCAACAAGAAAACCCGAAAGAATCTCTTATGCATCTCCTTTTTTTTTTTAAAAAAAAATTATCTCTTATCCAATAAGCTTTGAGTCACGTAAATTAATGTTGCAGCAGTAAATTAAAACAAGAAATTATAAACAAAATAAAAACTTAGAAAAATGACATAAAACTTATAAATTGACATTAAGTGTCAAATAACACATTAAATTTGTGAATCACACATAAGACTATTAAATGTAGCCTCCGACTTGAACAAAAAAGTATAATTACCGATTACTTACCTATTTATTTATAGTTAATGGTAGAGATTTTTCATTCAATCTAATGGCCTACGTCCACTACGATATTGAAGCAGTAATTTTAATTATGACATTATAGAATGACCCGAATAACAAATTAAAAAAGCAACGGGTTGGCAATACAAAATTGAAAGAAGGACAAAATATGAAAAGCAAGGTACGTAATTTCACTGAATGAAAACCCTAAACTGTCCCCCCAGGGGGTCTACCAACAAATTAAAGCTCCGGAGAACTATCACCTCTATCTTGGCATATAAATTATGGGAAATTATCACTGCACCACCTCTGTTTTTCCTTATGTTCATCCAACCACCACAAAATTCCAATATGTTCACTACACCACTTTTTTTTTTAAATTTGTATCAATTAGTCACTTTTGCACTAACATCATTAAATAATTTAAATGAAATGACAATTTTATGAAATATGAGTGTGCAACCCAAGAGGGGGGGTGAATTGGAATTTTAAAAATTATACTAGCAAATCCACACAATAAGCAATCTAATGTCTTAATAAAAATTGAAAGCAATAAGTTCAATCAAAGCACAATAATTAAATAGCAAGGGAAGAGAAAGCAAACTCAAGGATTTTTACGTGGTTCGGCAATCCCCGCCTACGTCCACGCCTCCAAGCACACCGGGCTTGAGGATTTCACTATCCAAGCCTTTCCAAGGCTTCAAACGTTTACAATTGACTTCAAGGTGTCAATGAACCTTTACAACAAGAGATTATCTCTCCAATCTCTTCACTCCAAGTGTTTCTCACACTTGTATTCTCACAATTTGATGAGAAATGAAAATTACAACAAAAACTCTCTTTAAGAGTGGATTTACAAATGATAGCTCAATAAAGATTTAATCTATGAAGATTTTTGAATTTGAAGCTCAATATAAGTTGTGTGCACTTGTTTATGCTTGCTTGGGTTACCAAAAATGAATTGGTTTTGAGTTTATATAGTTTGAGCTCAAAAACTAGCCGTTATGCACATTTTTTGTCGTAACCGGCTTGCCGTTTATGGACATCCGGTTAGCCGTTTGCGTTTCGGATGCTTACTGCCCCGAATCCGGATTTTCGGTTTTTAGAATCCGGTAAGCCGCTTGCTACAGTAACCTGCACAGTGTACTATTTTCTGAAATTACAGTTTGACCCCAAAACTTTACAAAACTGTACTAAAGCCCAAAACGTTATGAAATGTTTCAAATAGGTCCAATTTCAGAATTTCTAAATAATACTTTGTTAATCCCAAAACTTTATGAAATTATGATATTGCCAAAGATGCTATGACACTTTTCAAATAAGTCCTTTACCAAAATTTCAAGCAATACTTGTTTATATCAAAGTTTTCAAAATTCTTTCAATTAAACCATAAACTTTGAAAAACAACCAATTTCATAAAATCATTTTTCCATTAAATATGAAACATTTATAATGTGAAAATAATGATTTATTTAAAAAGAATAAAAACAATCAATTTCATAAAATCATTTTTCCATTAAATATAAAACATTTATAATGTGAAAATAATGATTTATTTAAAAAGAATATTAAATAATTTGAGCTTAAAAGATTAATCGTTCTTAATCTTATTTGTTATCATTAAAATCAATATTATGGAAACATATATGTTAACATTTTACTCCTAAATAAATTAAAAGACTATTTTATCTTATAAAAGTTTTCAAAAATAAAAAAAATTATAATTATAAATGTTGATGCAAAATTTTTGCTCAATGTACAACGATTGATTTGTGTTTCGGGCTTTCTTCTAAATCGAGTTCTGTGGCTTATTTTTTCCTTGAGGCGAGTGTCTCAAATTACATGTCTCCTTGTCATTAATTGTTCTGCAAAAAGAAACAATTATCAAAGGGTGTCGGGGTTGCCGGCAATAACCCTCCGACGCTCAAGTCAGCCTTTTAAATTTGATTGTAAAGAGAGAATTTATAGAGAGAAGGACAACATTTCCTTACCCTTTTTCTCTTACCTTCAAATGGGGAGTCTTGGTCTTTATATAGGCAATTTGATCCATGAGGTGGAGGTGCCATCATGACACGTGGCATTGTCTTAGTGACAAGTGTCTGCAAAACTCATGCATAAAGACACATGTCATTATGTGTCAAGCTTGTTCATGACAAGTAATCTTTGGACATTTGTCATGTTTTTGGGCTGTTAACCTTTAATGGACTTTAACTTAAATTCGGCATTTATATTGGTTCCTTACAAAGAGGATTGATTTTGCAACATTTTGCCCATAAGTGCATTCTGCCCGTAGGCGCATTCCGTAAAATGCATATATTTGCCCATATGCGCATTTCGTAGAATGTATATTTGCCCGTAGACACATTCCGTAAAATGTGTATTTGCTCGTAGGCCCATTCCATAGAATGTGTATTTGCCCGTAGGCGCATTCCGTAGAATGTGTATTTGCTCGGAGGGGCATTCCGTAGAATGTGTATTTGCCCGTAAGCCCATTCCGTAGAATGTGTATTTGCCCGTAGGCCCATTTCAAGTAACTCGTGTGCTCTTATTTAGAAATATTTTCGAAGTATCTAGGTCATTTTTTTGTGATGAATGGCCTAGGTCGTTCTTTAGGAGGAATGTACCTAGGTTGTTCTTTGTTAAATCATGCCTTTGACATTTTGCCAAAGTCTTGCCGTTTAGGCGTATTAAGAAATATTTTCTAAGTGCCTAGGTCGTTTTTTACGAGGAATGGACCTAGATCGTTCTTTGCGAGGAATAGACCTAGATCGTTTTTTGCGAGGAATGGACCTAGGTCGTTCTTTGGGAGGAGTGGACCTAGGTCGTTCTTGGTGAGGAATGGACCTAGGTCGTTCTTTGCGAGGAATGGACCTAGGTCGTTCTTTGTAAAGAATAGACCTAGGTCGTTCTTTGTAAAGAATAGACCTAGGTCATTCTTTGTTAAATAATGTCTTTGGCACTTTGTTGAAGACTCGCCCTTTGAGTGTTTTACTTAGAAATATTTTCTATGTGCCTATGTCGTTTTTTGTGAGGAATGGACCTAGGTCGTTCTTTGTGAGGAATGGACCTAGGTCGTTCTTTGCGAGGAATGGACCTAGGTCGTTCTTTGCGAGGAATGGACCTAGGTCGTTCTTTGCGAGGAATGAGCCTAGGTCATTCTTTGTAAAGATTGGACTTAAGTCATTCTTTGTTGAATCACGCTTTTGGTTTTTTTGTCGTGTCTTGCATTTAGACACTTTAATTAGAATTGTTAGTATCTTGGTCGTTCTTATAGAGAACATGCCTGAGTTATTTTATATAAAATAATTTCATTGGGCTTATATTTTTCGTGGGTTTGGGCCTTTCATATTTTGGTCTAACAGAGGCCCCTCAAGTCTTACTTTTCAATTTTGAGAAGTGAGACTTTTTGTTTTTTTAGGGTACTTTTTATTAGGCTTTTCTTGGGCTTTTCTTATTACAAATTAAATTTCAAGGGTTGAAATTTCTCTGAAACACCTATTCCATTAAAATTATTCTATAACCAATCTCACATATGTCATTCAATGCTTTGTAGCTCTCTACAATCTATCTTAATTTAACAATTATTGAAAATTTAATAATTATTGAAAATCATAAAAGTAGGGAATTTAGTAAAAGTACCTTTTTAAAAGAGATACTTGACTTTCTAAATGGCATGTGAGAATTTTCTGACAGTCTTTGGCGAGCTACTGTTGAAGCTCTTCGAGTGCTCATCGATCCGAGAAAAAATGTCAAATCTTTTCCCGAAAGGTCATCTTTTGAAATCGAGTTGCTTCAATGGTAAATAATTTTGTAGATAGTGACCCTAGTCAATTCTCATAGATACTTGCCCTGAGGCATTTTGGTTGAGATCAACGAAAACTTTAAACACACATCCCTACGTGTTTTAGTCAACATATGCCCTTAGGAGATTTAGTCAACAGTTGCCCCTAACTTTTTGACATTGGCTTTAAGGCGCTTCTCATCAATACTAACTTTGGGATGTTTTTATCTAAAACACGTCATTAGGCATTTCAGACAATCATTTGCCTTTTAATTTTTCACTTAGAATATTTTCCAAGCACCAAATGCCCTCAGCTATTTTATTATAATTCGTTTGTGGGCGGTTTCCTTCGAAAACTAATTTGAAGTAATTGGACCTAGGTCATCCTTTAAAAGAAAGGACTTAGGTCCTTTTATCATAATCCGCTCGTGGGCGGTTTCATAGAACTTCGCCCCTAGGCGTTCTCTTTGAATGATTTTTCTAAGAATTAGACCTAGGTCATTTTTTACAAGAATGGACCTAGGTCTTTTTATTATAATTCGCCCGTTGGCACATTTCTTAGAAAATTGATTCTAAGTAATTGAGCTTAGGTCTCTTTTTAAAAGAAAGGACCTAGGTCTCTTTATAAAAGAAAAGACCTAGTCGTCTTTTATCATAATCTGCCCATAGGCACTTCCCTTTGAAAATTAATTCTAAGTAGTTGGACCTAGGTCATTCTTTGAAAGAAAGAACCTAGGTATTTTTATAATAATCTGTTTGTAGGCGTTTTCCTTATAAAATTAATTCTAAGTAATTGCACGTAAGTCTTTTTTTTTCATAATCCACCCGTAGGCGCTTTCTTTAAAAAATTAATTTTAAGTAATTAGACCTAGGTCATTCATGTGTAATGAATTTTGCCCTGACGTTTTGTCAACAACTCGCCATTTGGGAGTTTTACATAGAATTTTCTTCTATGGACCTAGGTCACTTCTGTGAAAATGGACCTAGGTCATTCATGAATTATGCCTTGGCGTTTTATCCATGACTTGCCATTTAGGCATTTTACTTAGAAAATTCTTCTAAGGACCTAGGTCTGTTTTGTAAAAATTGACCTAGGTAACTTTTTTCTTTTTAAAATTACGCCCTTGGCGTTTGTCGAAGACTCGTCTTTAGGGCGTCTTACTTAGAACTTTTTTCTAAGGACCTAGGACATTTTCGTGAAATTTGACCTAGGTCACCTTTTTTTTTTTATTCGCGTCCTCGACGTTTTGTCGAAAACTCGCCTTTGGGGTGTCTTACTTAGAACTTTCTTCTAAGGACCTAGGTCATTTTCTTGAAATTTGACCCAGGTCACCCTTTTTTTTTTTTCGCGCCCTCGACGTTTTGTCGAAGAATCGCCTTTGGGGCGTCTTACTTAGAACTTTCTTCTAAGGACCTAGGTCATTTTCGTGAAATTTGACCTAGGTCACTTTTTTTTTTTTTTTTAACGTTATGCCCTCGGCGTTTGTCGAAGAGTCGCCTTTGGGGCGACTTACTTAAAATTTTTTTCTAAGGACCTAGGTCATTTTTGTGAAAATTGACCTAGGTCGTCCTTTTTTTTTTCTCGCGCCCTTGGCGTTTTGTCGAAGATTCGCCTTTTGAGCTTTATTTAGAAATTTCTTCAAAGGACCTAGGTCACTTTAGTGAAAATTGACCTAGGTAAATTTTTTTTTAAGTGACGGCCTCGGCGTTTTGTCGAAGACTCGCCTTTGAGGCGTCTTACTTAGAACTTTCTTCTAAGGACCTAGGTCATTTTCGTGAAATTTGACCTAGGTCACCCTTTTTTTTTTTATTCGCGCCCTCGGCGTTTTGTGAAAGAATCACCTTTGGGGCGCCTTAATTAGAACTTTCTTCTAAGGACCTAGCTCATTTTCGTGAAATTTCACCTAGGTCACCCTTTTTTTTTCATTTGCGCCCTCGGCATTTTGTTAAAGACTTGCCTTTGAGGCGTCTTACTTAGAACTTTCTTCTAAGGACTTAGGTCATTTTCGTGAAATTTAACCTAGGTCACCTTTTTTTTTCTCGAGCCCTCAACGTTTTGTTGAAGAATCATCTTTGGGGCGCCTTAATTAGAACTTTCTTCTAAGGACCTAGGTCATTTTCTTGAAATTTGACCCAGGTCACCCTTTTTTTTTTTTTTTGCGCCCTCGGCGTTTTGTCGAAGAATCGCCTTTGGGGCGTCTTACTTAGAACTTTCTTCTAAGGACCTAGGTCATTTTCGTGAAATTTGACCTAGGTCACTTTTTTTTTTTTTTTTTAACGTTACGCCCTCGGCGTTTGTCGAAGAGTCGCCTTTGGGGCGTCTTACTTAAAATTTTTTTCTAAGGACCTAGGTCATTTTTGTGAAAATTGACCTAGGTCGTCCTTTTTTTTTTCTCGCGCCCTTGGCGTTTTGTCGAAGATTCGCCTTTTGAGCTTTATTTAGAAATTTCTTCAAAGGACCTAGGTCACTTTAGTGAAAATTGACCTAGGTAAATTTTTTTTTAAGTGACGCCCTCGGCGTTTTGTCGAAGACTCGCCTTTAAGGCGTCTTACTTAGAACTTTCTTCTAAGGACCTAGGTCATTTTCGTGAAATTTGACCTAGGTCACCCTTTTTTTTTTTATTCGCGCCCTCGGCGTTTTGTGAAAGAATCACCTTTGGGGCGCCTTAATTAGAACTTTCTTCTAAGGACCTAGCTCATTTTCGTGAAATTTCACCTAGGTCACCCTTTTTTTTTCATTTGCGCCCTCGGCATTTTGTTAAAGACTTGCCTTTGAGGCGTCTTACTTAGAACTTTCTTCTAAGGACTTAGGTCATTTTCGTGAAATTTAACCTAGGTCACCTTTTTTTTTCTCGAGCCCTCAACGTTTTGTCGAAGAATCATCTTTGGGGCGCCTTAATTAGAACTTTCTTCTAAGGACCTAGGTCATTTTCTTGAAATTTGACCCAGGTCACCCTTTTTTTTTTTTTTGCGCCCTCGGCGTTTTGTCGAAGAATCGCCTTTGGGGCGTCTTACTTAGAACTTTCTTCTAAGGACCTAGGTCATTTTCGTGAAATTTGACCTAGGTCACTTTTTTTTTTTTTTTTAACGTTACGCCCTCGGCGTTTGTCGAAGAGTCGCCTTTGGGGCGTCTTACTTAAAATTTTTTTCTAAGGACCTAGGTCATTTTTGTGAAAATTGACCTAGGTCGTCCTTTTTTTTTTTCTCGCGCCCTTGGCGTTTTGTCGAAGATTCGCCTTTTGAGCTTTATTTAGAAATTTCTTCAAAGGACCTAGGTCACTTTAGTGAAAATTGACCTAGGTAAATTTTTTTTTAAGTGACGGCCTCGGCGTTTTGTCGAAAACTCGCCTTTGAGGCGTCTTACTTAGAACTTTCTTCTAAGGACCTAGGTCATTTTCGTGAAATTTGACCTAGGTCACCCTTTTTTTTTTTATTCGCACCCTTGGCGTTTTGTCAAAGAATCACCTTTGGGGCGCCTTAATTAGAACTTTCTTCTAAGGACCTAGGTCATTTTCTTGAAATTTGACCCAGGTCACCCTTTTTTTTTTTTTTGCGCCCTCGGCGTTTTGTCGAAGAATCGCCTTTGGCGCGTCTTACTTAGAACTTTCTTCTAAGGACCTAGGTCATTTTCGTGAAATTTGACCTAGGTCACTCTTTTTTTTTTTTTTTTAACGTTACGCCCTCGGCGTTTGTCGAAGAGTCGCCTTTGGGGCGTCTTACTTAAAAATTTTTTCTAAGGACCTAGGTCATTTTTGTGAAAATTGACCTAGGTCATCCTTTTTTTTTTCTCGCGCCCTTGGCGCTTTGTCGAAGATTCGCCTTTTGAGCTTTATTTAGAAATTTCTTCAAAGGACCTAGGTCACTTTAGTGAAAATTGACCTAGGTAAA
Source organism: Citrus maxima (assembly GCA_029641205.1). NCBI lineage: Eukaryota > Viridiplantae > Streptophyta > Magnoliopsida > Sapindales > Rutaceae > Citrus > Citrus maxima. Next base: position 21,251,317 of record CM056369.1, read on the forward strand.
ATTTTTTTTTAAGTGACGGCCTCGGCATTTTGTCGAAGACTCGCCTTTGAGGCGTCTTACTTAGAACTTTCTTCTAAGGACCTAGGTCATTTTCGTGAAATTTGACCTAGGTCACCCTTTTTTTTTTTATTCGCGCCCTCGGCGTTTTGTCGAAGAATCACCTTTGGGGCGCCTTAATTAGAACTTTCTTCTAAGGACCTAGGTCATTTTCGTGAAATTTCACCTAGGTCACCCTTTTTTTTTCATTTGCGCCCTCGACATTTTGTTAAAGACTCGCCTTTGAGGCATCTTACTTAGAACTTTCTTCTAAGGACTTAGGTCATTTTCGTGAAATTTGACCTAGGTCACCTTTTTTTTTTTCGAGCCCTCAACGTTTTGTCGAAGAATCACCTTTGGGGCGCCTTAATTAGAACTTTCTTCTAAGGACCTAGGTCATTTTCGTGAAATTTGACCTAGGTCACCTTTTTTTTTTTTTTTACTTGCGCCCTCAGCATTTTGTCGAAAACTCGCCTTTGGGGCGTCTTACTTAGAACTTTCTTCTAAGGACCTAGGTCATTTTCGTGAAATTTGACCTAGGTCACCCTTTTTTTTTTTAATTCGCACCCTCGGCGTTTTGTCGAAAACTCGCCTTTAGGGCGTCTTACTTAGAACTTTCTTCTAAGGACCTAGGTCGTTTTCGTGAAATTTGACCTAGGTCACCTTTTTTTTTTTTAATTCGCACCCTCGACGTTTTGTTGAAAACTCGCTTTTGGGGCGTCTTACTTATAACATTCTTGTAAGGACCTAGGTCATTTTCGTGAAATTTGACCTACGTCACCCTTTTTTTTTAAGTTACGCCCTCGGCGTTTGTCGACGACATGCCATTTGGGGGATACAATGAGACACACTCTTAAGCGTTTTGTTAAGATACTCTATTTCAACAATGAAGCCGTTTGTTGGCCACCGGTACAGTGACAACATAAGTTTTTTTTTTCTTCTTTATTCGGGTGAATATCAAAATTCATTGTACACTTTTTTATAATTTGTGGCCAACCTCTCTCTTTGTCGTTGAAGTTTGGCTACATAACTGTACTTTTCATGTTGTGTAGAAAGATTCAAGTTTTACTGGTGGGGGGAAATTGCAATACAATTGTCGATTCACTACCCGACTCAACCAAGAATCATTTTTGTTGGAAAGGGATCTTCACCTCCATTAAACTTTCATCATTTGTCACAAGAACAAAGTAGTTGTAATTATCATTGACACCCAAGATAAGCCAATTTGGCTTTTTGTTCAAGTCCCCACAGACGACGCCAACTGTTGATGCAAAATTTTTGCTCAATGTACATTGATTGATTTGTGTTTCGGGCTTTCTTCTAAATCGAGTTCTGTGGCTTATTTTTTCCTTGAGGCGAGTGTCTCAAATTACATGTCTCCTTGTCGTTAATTGTTCTGCAAAAAAAAAAAACAATTATCAAAGGGTGTTGGGGTTGCCGGCAATAACCCTCCGACGCTCAAGTCAGCCTTTTAAATTTGATTGTAAAGAGAGAATTTAGAGAGAGAAGGATAGCATTTGCTTACCCTTTTTCTCTTACCTTCAAATGGGGAGTCTTGGTCTTTATATAGGCAATTTGATCCATGAGGTGGAGGTGCCATCATGACACGTGGCATTGTCTTAGTGGCAAGTGTCTGCAAAACTCATGCATAAAGACACATGTCATTATGTGTCAAGCTTGTTCATGACAAGTAATCTTTGGACATTTGTCATGTTTTTGGGCTGTTAACCTTTAATGAACTTTAACTTAAATTCGGCACTTATATTGGTTCCTTACAAAGAGGATTGATTTTGTAACATTTTGCCTATAAGTGAATTCTGCCCGTAGGCGCATTTCGTAAAATGCATATATTTGCCCATATGCGCATTTCGTAGAATGTATATTTTCCCGTAGGCGCATTCCATAGAATGTGCATTTGCCCGTAGGCCCATTCCGCATAATGTGTATTTGCCTGCAGAATGTGTATTTGCCCGTAGGCCCATTCCGTAGAATGTGTATTTGCCCATAGGAGTATTCCGTAGAATGTGTATTTGCCCGTAAGCCCATTCCGTAGAATGTGTATTTGTCCGTAGACCCATTTCAAGTAGCTCGTGTGCTCTTATTTAGACATATTTTCGAAGTATCTATGTCATTTTTTGTGATGAATGGACCTAGGTCATTCTTTAGGAGGACTGGACCTAAGACGTTCTTTGTTAAATCATGCCTTCGACATTTTGCCAAAGCCTTGCCCTTTAGGCGTATTAAGAAATATTTTCTAAGTGCCTAGGTCGTTTTTTGCGAGGAATGGACCTAGGTCGTTCTTTGTAAAGAATAAACCTAGGTCATTCTTTGTTAAATCATGTCTTCGACACTTTGTTGAAGACTCGCCCTTTGGGCGTTTTACTTAGAAATATTTTCTAAGTGCCTATGTCGTTTTTTTTGTGAGGAATGGACGTAGGTCGTTCTTTGTGAGGAATGGACCAAAGTCGTTCTTTGTGAGGAATGGACCTAGGTCGTTCTTTGCGAGGAATGGACCTAGGTCGTTCTTTGCTGAATCACGCTTTTGGTTTTTTTGTCGTGTCTTGCATTTCGACACTTTAATTAGAATTGTTAGTATCTTGGCTGTTCTTATAGAGAACAGGTCTGAGTTATTTTCTATAAAATAATTTCATTGGGCTTATATTTTTCGTGGGTTTGGGTCTTTCATATTTTGGTCTAACAATAAAAATGCCCTTAAATTTAATAAAAAATAAATCCTAAATAGAGGTGCTCAGCTGAATTTATTTATTAAAAAATTAAATCCCAAAATTTAAATAATGTAGGGAACTTTGATTAAATCCCAAAATTTTACAATTATTTTTATAATTATATTTTTTATTATAATAATTTTTATTAAAAAATAAAAATTATAATTTAGGTATTTATTTTTATTAAATTGAGGGATTTTCTATAATGAGAATTTTTTTATTTTTTAAATTTTTTATAAAATAAAATAGTCTTTTAATTTATTTGGGGATAAAATTATCATTTCATTTAAAACGTTTAACAATGTTAGTGTAAAAGTGGCTAATTGATACAATTTACAAAGAAAGGTTGTGTAGAGAACGTGTTAGAATTTTATAATGGTTGAATGAACATAAAACAAAATATAGGTGGTGCAATGATAATTTCTCATAAATTATTTACTTAAGTGTGTTCATATTTACACACTAATTTCTCAAGATTATTTCCATTGCACAAATGTTTCAAGCGTTACAATCAAGGACAACCATGTGCCTATGCTAATTCAAAACCATAACATGCACTCTTTAAAAATTTAAAATAAAATTAGTAGTACTGATAATATCTAGCTATATGTCTACCATATCATATCTTTATGAAAGTAAAAATGTGACAGAAATAAGCAGAGCAAAGGAAACTGCCAGCATAATCAAACTCCAGAGCTTGGTTATGTTTCACTCTATTATTCTTCTTAGGATTTGTTTAGAGGTAGGGCAAATAGATTTCTTTGCTTCTCATATAATGGGATGCAATAAAATTTTTAATTTGATTGTTTTTAATAGCTGTATTCCTTTTCACATTATTTATATATGTTATTTTCTACGCACTTATCATTAATCATTAGTCACAAAATTGAGTTGAAAATTTAGCCCTATATTTTGGAGTATATTCTTTGTGTTTTCAAAAGATTGGGGTATATTTAATTCTTTTGCTGTGAAGATGAATATGTATGGTATAATTACACTTATGTTCACTTCAAAAGAAAAAAAACTTATTTGTTTTGCTGAGACTTAATTCGTTGCTTATGTTTAAAGTTTCTTTGGAGTGAATGACATATATGAATGGCAAAATATCTACACGCAGAGTTTATTGCAAAGAGAATTTGCAGAACGATTTTTTTTCAGTTAAATGATGAAGAATTGTACATTGTTCGATATAGCATTTTTGAGATGTTATGTTGTTGTACATAATGTGCTCTTTACCTACAAATGATGTCCTCGTTACCTATAATATATAGTTGAGGTGGGTAAACTAAGTCAAACATAAAAAAAAATCTTTTAGTACCATTTTGGATCTTAGGGCGTGGATTTATTTCTTCTTATCGACTATAAAGAATTCAGGACTCACCTACCTTGCTACAGTTGTAGCTTACCACGCTTTTTGTCCTTTTCCAGTAAAATCGTAGGATGCTTTCAAATTTAATCTAATGGCTGCAATTAATTATTAGATAATTTAATCAGCCATTGGCAACCTTTACAACCAGTTATATTCTCTCGTTACATTTCTCAGCTACCAAACAATCCCCAAGAAAATGACGAAGTGAGTAACTAATACACACACCGCAGAGAAAGATGACGGTAGAAGAGACGACAGTAGGCCCCGTCGGCACAAAGGTTCTTCGACTGCTCTATTTCGTCAGCGCTAGATTTATCTACACAGCTGCAATCGACAAGTGGCGGGAACTCGAGCGGAAGTCATTGCAGAAGAAACAGCAAGAGAGCAATCTATGGACTGATGATAACTCGGCAACTGTGGTAAAGAAAGCCGTCAAATGATCTTTTTATTTGACTTTTGATGGATTTTCAAGAGTTTTGGTAATAAAATGTCTCTTAATTTTTCATTTCAATGGCTTATTGTTTGAGTTATGATTATGCATAATTGTTGGAAGAGTTAGGGTTTTATTATTGGATTTTGGAATTTGTATTTTGTCTTTGATATGTTATTGTTGTGATGTCGATCAAGAAATTTATGACAACACTCTCTTGGGGTTTGATACTATAGCTATTGAATTTTTATGGCAGATATAGATTTTCTTTGAAAAAAAAAACACTTTACAACTGGTTATGCATTCATTTAGGAGCTGTTAACCGAGCGTGAGTTCCATAATTTTCCAACCAGTGGTTAGGGTTTCACAAAAAAATCTCGACATTGATCTTTAGGCAACACTTAAGACTGAAATTGGTTGTAGAGGATCGAATTTGGGGAACTAGAAATTTTTATCATTAGTAATTGAAAATGGCCTCTCACTTGTAGGTAATTGTTGGATGTAATGTATCCAGTTTCTGAAATCGAAAGCAGAGTGAGTTCTTAGGTTAGATGTACCTATAGGCATTAAGGTTCGAAGATGTAGGATAGGCCAATTGTTTGATGTCAACTTTGTTGCACATGTTCTTAAATTGATCATTCAAGATGGCTTGGAAGCACTCCGTGATGTGACTAAGAAGATTCGAGGAAGTATTAAATATGTTGAAAGTTCACAATTAACACAAGGAAATTTCAATGAGATCACCCAGCAAGTTGAAATCAACAGTCAAAAGAGCCTAAAGTGTGACGTTTTTCTCTTGGATTGTTTTTTTATTTATCATTTCAAAGCTGATAGTGTAAATATTTTGTTTGCAAAAGTTTCTAAAAAGTATTTGAGTCAAGATGGTTAGGTATTTCATAACTTCCTTTTTACTCTTAACTAGATTCATAGAGAGTTATAACATTTACATAAATTTTTCTTTCAAAAGTGATCAATTAGACACTGATGAGTATCTCACTTTTGAATCATTCAGCTTTATGTAATTTCATTACTATTATATGCCACCAGGAATTGTTGAAGTATATATAGCTTGGCATTTCTTCACTAACTGAATTATCTTTCATAATATTCTAGCTTCAAATGGGTACACTGTAGAGCCTGTTGGATGCAGAATTCCTTCTTGCTCATATGTGCTCTGTAAAATTCAAAGAGTGAATAGTGGTTATGGCAACTCTTTTTAGATGATCTAAGGTATAATGCCCAATTATTGTTTTTGCTTTATTTGTTTTACCTTGCAATCTTTTGGAATTTATGAGAAGCTCAAAATTACTGAGCCAGAATTGAGGATCTAAACTTCCGTAAAAATTTTTCGTATTTTTAAATTATAAAGTATTGCATTTGATGCTTTAGGTGGAACTTAGTTTACTGTAGAAAGGAAAATTATGTTGGGCATAACCAGATGTTTTTAAAGAGAAAATTTCACTGATATCCTTCTGAGGATTTTTGCTTGGCCATCTTATTTCAAGCTGCTTGAATTTTTTCTTTATACCATCTTGGTTGTCTACTATAACTCGTTGAATTTGCCAGCACTTCTGCTAGTTGTTTATTCTATATGTGATTATGATGGTAAAGTTTGGAAGCTCAAAAAGTAATGGAACTTAGGAAGAGTATGACATAGAATGCTAGATAGAATCAAAATAATTATTCTTCAGGCATCCAAAGATGTTGTATTCAAAATAGCTAGTTTTGACTTTTGAGGCAGCATAAATAACTATTATCTCATATGGTTACATTATGATAGGTAGGCACTAGCTTAATAACTCTAATTAACTTGAAGTTACCAGATTTATTATGACAGTGTGCATTACGATAAGTATCCTTACATATTAAGATTTTCCTTCCAGCTCTTTGCAGGTACTTTTTGATCTTTTCCGGCATGATATGCGATTATAAGAAGCACATGCCATCACCTTACAGGTATTCTCTTAATTTTTAGATGGTGCTCACGATGACATTCAAGTTGGCTATTATTGGGTGCAAGATTTACCATGCTCTTATTTTGCTTTTTTAGTCTTACCCGACATTTGCTTAATACCATGATCTGCTTCAAGCCTTAGATGAAAAGCTTTCATTTTTTATGTATTCTCCAATGAGATGAGGGTAGTTTTTCTGATGATATTTGGCAGTAAATTGGGACTAACTAAAGCAATTTTCTTAATGGCATGTCTGCTTCTCAGATGAATGACTGTCTGTTCAGACTCCCAAGTGATGAATTAACAACCGCCTATCTGTTCTGAGTGAAGATGATGACATTGACACCAAGCCAGTGGAATGACTAGGACTTCCCTTTTGTTACAATAATATTGCATCCATTAGACACACAGAGTTAATTAGTGTATATAAAGGAGGTCTATGCACAATAGACTGTTTGTATTTCGAGAGTTTTTTTTTTTCTTTTCATTCATTCTCCATTCTTTTGAAATTATATACAATGGTTATATTGTCTGTATTATTACAGATTTATGATGGGAGATACCTAAGTTTATGGAATAATTATAAATAAGGACTTTAAATTTTTGTTGAAAGAAGTTAAGTGAGTGAGAGAAAAGAAGCTAAAGCAGTAAGCATTTGTTATACTTCATTCGATTGTATCTAAATTACAAAGGTTGGTGGCCTTATTTATAGTGAAGTTCCCATAGGCCATTTGCACGCAAAACATTCGAAATATGCAAACATATTGATATATAAACATACAGAATTAATATTCTGAATCTTTGTAAGTAATGCAAATAAAAGTGAGGTTGGCGCAGACAATTTTACATCATGTATTAATAGAAATAAAATCAATTATTTCCAAATAAAGTCATTTAGTTCAAAGCATGGGCTTCAGTTAAGTTGAATAAGCAAGCCAATTGTTGTTGTTACTTCATGGTTGTAGTAAGCTGTTGGTAGTGGGTCGCGTTCCCTGTAAAAGACAAACAGAAGCATAAGTTTCTCTCAATTAAGGCACCTGAAATGTATTTCCATGTCTACTAACCTGCTCATTCCTCCATGAACTAAACCATTCTGAGGATCTTGAATAGAGTTATAGAGATCTCGGATAATTTCCTCATGGTGTGCCTGAGTAAAGACAAGTCCTATGTACTTGATTACTTCTGGCCAATCCATCGAGGCCACCACCTGTCTCAGTCAATTCAATCTTTTAATAGAGTGAATTACTAGAATAAAATTGATTAAAGTTGATCCAAAATCTAAATTAAAAAAAATCAGATAAGAGAATGATCCAAAATCCAAAAAATCATATATGTAAGGAGTGAACTTGTGACCCTCTATAGAATCCATGGAATAGTAACAAAGGGAAAAACATTAGAGGTACTTTTGGCGATACTATTAGTATTCTTGTGCTGATCATAATCTTGGGGGTAGATCTAAACTAATTAGCTATTCATTGAACATTCCATTTCTCTGCAGTTACATGCAAAAATGCACCTTGCAGTTGCAGCCTAGACTATAGAAATATATAATTCCAATTATCAACATCTAAAGCTACTGCAGTGACTTGCAATCATGAGATGATATATACATATGCTGAGATTCAAATATTTGAGAAGTTTAAACATCCTGATGAAAAATAGACTAGTTCACAGCTACTTTGAGGAAGTTGATTTCTAATAGCAGTAGAAAATACAAGTTTTTTAAACATACCTACTCCAGTAAACTCAATTAACCAAAACAAAACTCAAAGCATGAAAAAGAGTGATTTTAACTAACCTAATCATTATCATTGATATTTTAACATATTGATCTTCACATGGAGTTAACAAACATAAGAGTTAGTGCCTAGTACATATGTCTGTTCGACAAATTTATTGAAACTATATGCATGCTCCTTCAATTTCTTCTCCAATAAATAAATATCCTCTTGCTTCTTTCATCCTATCCTTGTTTCAAGGAAATTCAACAATGCTTCCTGGAAAGCATTCTCCCCTTCTCTAATTCTTCCATAAAAAACATAACCGACAATCCTAATTTAATTACCACCGTTAAATCTTTCAAACAAAATTTACAATTTCTTATCAGTAGTTACATGCTGCAACCAATCGAGCACATCAACGGATCAAACAGACTTCTTTCCACCCTTTTTCCATATAATTACATTTGCCTAATTCCTAAATTTTTGGCTCAGCCTAATGTCGACCACATTTGGCTGCCACAATGATATGTTCATCTTCAAATTCTCTGCTGCGATTTCAAATTTACTTCAGCCTCGTACCACAGCATTTCCATTGGCAATTAATTTCATTATCTAATTTTACTATGTGTGGAATAGATTTGAGCAATTTATGAGTTTTCGCTGCGATTTCGACGATGTCCTCTCAACACTGATTCGATCACCTAATTTTAACTGTTTTGGGTTATTTATTTTTCTATTATATTTATCTACAGTCTCTGCAAGCAACCAACTACTTTACTTATATGTGAAACTTATCTGAGCCATTAGATGAAGGCCCTCCAAATCCTACAGCAATTATACACGAGGACAAAAAGTGTTGTACGTTGCAACAGTTGCAACGTAGGAGGATCCAAGAATTCATAATAGGCGTAGTAGTTTTTATTTATTTATTTTGTTATTAGACATTGTCGTAATCGAGGCTCGACTCTTAGGTTATCGTGAAAGTTGTATTTGATTCCAATGTGGCGATGTAATATTGTTCTTTCTCGGACCTTCAAATGCTATTTACCATTTTCTTTTTCAAAGAAGAAATATTAATATAGGCATATCAAATATATAGTTTGCCAAAAATACTAAAAGATATTTTTACCTCATTTGAATGCTTTCTTAATAATTTGCAGAAGAAAGGCTGTTTACTGACTTGATTTAATTAATAATTTTGATGGAAATTAGATAAAATTATATAGAGACAGTAATGGGTGGTTGTCCTTGCTTACAACGCTGGACAGGCTAACAAGAAGAAAAGTTTACATAAGATTAAATCGCAAAATTTAAGTGGGCTTCTTTTTTTACTATTTTACGGACAAAAGAAGAAGAAAAAAAATCAACGCTAAAACTATATATGCAGAAAGAAAGAGAAATGACAAAATGTACAATGAAGTTTTTGAAGTAGGATCTACTTACCGTGTGGATTTCATAAACAAAAGAGCTTTTAAAATTAGAATAGCATGCGCAAAATATTAAGCTTTTTCTTCCCAATCCCAATGTATCTGTACATAAATTCTCAAGTTCCTTTTCACGTCCACAAGAATCCAATCAAAATTCTATTTCACTTTCATTGCTAAAAGCCATATATTTCAAGATATTTTTTTATTCATAATCTTAGCTAGAGGGATGAAATGATCAAATGATCGGGACCCCCCACATGCATATTTATTTAGGAAGATGGGAACAGCTAGCACCTACCGAGGCTTGCACGCAACCAAACACGGGAAAAATGTTTGGCAATGTGCACTTTGTTTGAATAATAGCATATTCACCCCATTTCCAATTATATTACAACATTGTTCTCTCCACTTTTTGCCAATAATACAGTATTATATGGCTTTGATTTTTTTTTTTTTATTGTTTTTCACTGCACTCATGCACTGAAGTTCAAATTACTGGTGAATAGGACCCCACAACTGAAAACATCGAAGAGAGAGTTTCAAGTCTCAATTAAAATGTACAAATGAAATTTGTACTTGCAATAAGAGCTCATCTCTTCAAGCCAGCATTCTAGCCAGCAAAGGACGAAATGAAGGATATTACTTATTAGGCAATATTTCCCAACAAATGAAAAGAGTTAGCTCTCATATTCTATTACCATTTTCACTACCAAGAAAAGAGAGGATAGAAAAATAGCGTTTTTTTTTTTCAGTTTAGTGATTGCAAATAAAATTCTTTGCTTTTACACTTCATTATTATTATTTTTAATTTTTTAAATAAAAAATTCTTATTTTTGTTCTGCTGAATGTGTTTCGTCAATTATATGATCATATGTTCAAATCCCTATCATTAACAAATCCACTAAGTGTTAATGATCTCTTTTTAATGATAGTCAAGTTGATTTTTTTTTTTAATAATAAGAGTCTAAGTCCAAGGTTCTCTTTTAGAATTGTTTACTTTTTAGATTGAGAAATCAGAATTTGAAATTGAAATAATTAATAGTGTTTACTTCATAAAATAAGAGTGAGAATCATAATCCAAATCGGAATCATGCGGTGCCCACAAATTTGGGAATCATTCCCATAAATTTAACTCCCAAAGGGGGTTAGGAATCACACTTTGATTTCCGAAGCTACCTATTTATCCCAATTAAATTTTTATAATTCCTAAATTGTCCTCAATCAAATTCTGCTACTTTATATTTTGGTCTCTACAAAATTAATTGAAATACCAACAGATTTTGTATTATTCGCAAATAAATCCTTTATTATTTAATAATAATAATAATATCTTTATTATTACTATTATTAATTATATTATTTTAATTATTGTTTATTATTACTACTATTATTAATGTCATTAATATTGTTATTATTATTTATTTCGATTATTATTATTTTCATCATCATCATCATCATCATTATCATGAAAATTTATTTATTTTTATTGTTTTAATTTAATATTATTGTCATTATGATTATTATTTTTTTGTTTTATTATTATCATTTTTATTCTTACTACTATTATTATTATTATATATACAAATAATACTAGGGACAATAAGTAACAGAGAGCAATTTAGCAACTTGCAACAGCCCATTTCGATTCTTCCGATTCTAAAATAAAGTAAATACATCAATGAGAATATATTTCATTTTGATTCTATTCTTGTAACTCAATTTATTCTAATTCTAATTCCTTATTTCGATTTTAGTCTATTTTGGTTGTAACTCACTCCGATTCCTATTTCGTAAATGCAACATTAATTTAAGTTTTATTTTATTTTTCATTTTTTAAACATAAACATAAATCGCAAAAAAACAGGCTTCTTATTTTACTACTTTATGAACAAAAGAAGAATTTTTTTTGAAAAATTCCAAGGCTAAAACTTATATTTGCAGGAGGAAAGAGAAATGACAAAATGTACTATAAAGCTTTTGAAGTGGAGTCTACATACCATGTGACCCAAAAGAGCTTAGCTGGATTTCATAAACAAAAGTGCTTTTAAAGTTACAATTTCTTGTGCAAAATTAAGCTTTTGCTTCTTCCCAAACTCAATGCATCGATACATAAACTTTCGACTTCCTTTTCATGTCCACAAGAATCCAAACAAAATTCTATGTCGCTTTCATTGCTAAAAGCCATAGATTTCAAGATACTTTGTGATTCGTAATCTTAGCTAGATAATATTGGAAAAGGGAATGAGATGATACATGCATATTTGTTTAGGAAGATGGCTACAGCACCCACCAAAACTTGCATGCAGCCAAACACGGGAAATTGTTTGGGAATATGCATTTTGTATGAATAATAGAATTGACTCCATTTCCAACTTTGTTTGAATAATAGAATTGACCCCATTTCCAACTTTGTTTGAATAATACTGGTCAAAAAAAAAAAAAAAAAACTGTGTTTGAATAATAGAAATGACCCCATTTCAAGTTTTGTTTGAATAATAGAGTTGACCCCATTTCCAAATATATTAGAACGTTGTTCTCTCCAACTTGTGCCAATAATACAGTATAATATGGCTTTGGTTCTTTTATGCATTTATTCATTTATTTATTTTTGCTAGATGCATGCACTGAAATTCAAATCACTGATGAAATAAGATCCTATAACCGAAAACATGGAAGAAGGAGTTTCAAGTCTCAATTAAAATGTACCAATAAAATTTGTACTTGTAATAAGAGCTTTATCTTCAAGCCAACATTTGTAGCTAGCAACGGATGAAAGGAAGGATATTAGGCAATGTTTCCAACAAATAAAAATAGTTAGCTCTCATATTCTATCACCATTTTCACTATCTACAAAAAGAAGACAAATAGTCTTATTTTTCACTGCAAGTAACATTCTTTGCTTCTACTCTTCATTATTATTTTTAAAATTTTTTTTAACTCACTAATTCTTATATTTGTTTTTGTCAATGTGTTTAGTTAATTATATGATCATCTGATCAAATCCCTAGCATTAAGAGGCTCCGGGGCAGCTCAACCTTTTATGAGGCATTAGACAAATTATTTTAATTAGGACTTCTTAAAAATTTAAGGTTAAGTATGAGTATTAACTTCATTATAAAATTGACCATTTAAGATTAATGTTTCTACATTTCTAAGATATATTTTCTATAATCAATTTTTACTTTTATTTTGCGAACATATCTTTCTACAATGATAACATAATATGGCTCTATCTTAAATAAAATTTTCTCAATTTAATTTTGAAAAAAAATTCTTTTTGCAAAAGTATTTTTACTAGTATTATAAACAAATTCCTATGAACAAAGAACATAATTATTTTAGAAGAATAAAAACAATACCCGATGAAAATAATATTTTTTTTCAAAAAGAAATAAGACAACTAAATAAAAAACTAATTAATAGGAGAATATAAAGATAAAACCTGAATTTTTTGAGACAAAATCATAAATTAACTTTGATGGTTTTAGGTTTTAAGCATTAGCCAATGATCATGGAAAGAAGAAAAAATAAACAATTGATTTTTTTTCTGAAAAAACATTACCAGTATTAAAAATAAGAACTCATGAACAAGCATACAATTGTTATAGAAATTAAAAACAACACCCAATGAACAAAATAACATTTTCATAAAGAAATATGACAACTAAATAGCAAAAGTAATTAAGAATAGAGGAAAAAGATAGAACCTGAAAATTTTACACGAACACAAATCAATGATTTGAGGCTTTAAGCGGTGACCAATGATGGTGGAAAGTATAAAAATAAACTATTAATTCTTTTTTCTAGTAATGCATTTATTGCGTCATTGTTTTAGGAGAAAATATCGTTAACGGATAAGTTCACAAATGCATTTTTTTTTCAAATAGAGGTTTAAAAGGAATAAACAATGTTTTAATTGAAATTTATTGATTTAACGTCACATAGAGAGTTTATAGGGATTAAAACTATTATGGTGTGTATATATATGCATTTACTAAATAGGAATCAGAATGAGTTAAAATTGAAAAGGGTTAGAATCGGAATGAAGAATACAAATCAGAAAAGTTGTTTACTTGAACTGTAAGAATCAAAATCAGAAGGTTGGGGCTTTACACACTCTAAAAATTTCTCTGAACACTCATATTTTTATGAATATTTTTATTACAAAAATACCCATATATAAATTACTATTAAGGACACTTTATTATGAGTATATATAATATTATTTATTTGAACGCTCATTTAAGGCACTGCAATTAATGTTTAATTTTCTTACTATTTTAAATCTTAAATTTTTTCTTTCAAATATCTCAAATAAATATTTACAGAGGAAACTCAATATGTGAAGATTCTAACTTTAATGAGGCATGTGTGATCCTAATTTTCTAATTTACAACACAAATAATCTTTCTTGCTCTTCCCCTTCCCGATGGTTAGGTAGTTGAATTGACTACCCTCTAAATTTTGTGGAGCTGAAGAGCGGGATGTTCAAGTATTGAAATTCAATTTGAAGTATAATGTTATGGCTAGCATGTGTCTTTGTATTCAAGCATTGAAATTTAGTTTTGATGTACAATATTATGGCTAGCATGTCTCTTGTTTGTAGGGTCCTGAATTCAAATATTGAATATCAATTTTGAAGCATAACGTAATGGCTAGCACGTGTCTCATTTGTGGGGTCTTGAAACAACATAGAATAGATTCTTAATTTCTAGATGAGGAGTGTGTTCTTAGTGTATGTGGCGTCTATATTCTTTTGATGAACAGGCAGCGATCATTGCTTTAAAATATTTTACAATTTGTTATGATGAACAGGCATAGGATTTACAATTTGTCTTACAATTTGCTTTAAAATATCTTATGCATGCGTCTGTATTCTTTTACAATTTACTTTAAAATATTTTAAAATATTCTTTCTATGGGAAGAACCATCAAATGGCTTCTTCCACTCGTTGCCAAGGTGACACTTGTTGTATGACTTATCAGCCCACCTTTGAGTTCGAAGATGAGACGTCAGCTTGCGACCAGCTCCCATACCACATGTCTTGCCCATGATTGCTGAGTGTAGTTAATCAACTGCTACAATTAAAAATTTCATCTTCACTTCTCTTCATGATTCTAAACTCCGAATTTGCGATGCAGAGCAAGCAACGTCTTTGATTTGGCCAAAGGATATAATGTTTAATTGATTTATTTGTTTGAGTGCATATAGCATTTTCATGAGTGTGTAGAGTAACTAAGATGATTAATTTAAAAAAGGATTAAGTGAATACTTTTTTGGCATTTTAAAGAGTGTACAAAGCATAATTCATTTTTTTTTATATTAATAGATGAGTACACATAGTAATAGAGTGTTCAAAGAAATTTTTAAAGTGCATGTAACCCCTCCCAAATCAGAGTGAGTTAGACTATTACAAATTACTAAAAAAATCGCCAATAACTATTGTTAGAATTATTATTTTGCTCTAAGTACTGTGATTGTTTATTTAGAAATTATTATTATTAATAATTATTGTTAATAATAATTATTAATTAATAATAATAATAATAATAATAATTATTATTATTAACATTGATATTAATTAATTATAATACTTTTTATTAATAATAATGGTGGCTAACAACAAGTTTTACGCCGAATTAGATCGTGGAATGGACTTCTTTGCTTACTATTTTATGAACAAAAGCAGAAAAAGAAAAAAAATCCAAGGCTAAAATCTTCTATGTGCTGAAGGAAAGACAAATGACAAATTGTACGAACTACAGAGCTTTTGAAGTGAAGTCCACCTACTGTGTGACCCAAAAGAACCGTATCTGGACTTCATAAACAAAAGCGCTTTTAAAGTTACAAATTACTGACGAGAAAGAGACTCTAAAACTGAGAACAAAGAAGAGAGCGTACTTTCAAGTCTCAATTAAAATGTAGAAAAAAAGAAAAAGAAAAAATTGTGCTTGTAATGAGAGCTTATCTCTCAAGCCAACATTTCTAGCTAGCAAAGGATGAAAGGAATGATTTTAGATAATATATTTCCGAAAAATGAAAATAGTTAGCTCTCATATTGACATATTCTATTACCATTTTCACTACTTAGAAAAGAGAGGATAAAAAATTTTTTTTTTTCCAATTTGATAATTGCAAATAATATTCTTTACTTCCACTCTTTATTATTAGTATTATTATTATTATTTAAAAAAAATTTAACTCATTAATTCATGTTCTTGCGAATGTGTTTAGTCAATTACGTGAACATCTCATCAAATCCCTAACATTAGCATAACCATAATCTATTAATGAAATTTAATTATTTTCTATAATAATAATCAAATTGGATATTTGTTCATGCAATTTTATGACAATGAGTTTTCATTTTTTCTGTTATATAGAAAACCAACTACGTTAATTATGAATTCCTTATAGCCGATAAGTAAAAAGAACTCAACGCACTAAAACCTAACATAGTACTAAAGAATTTTTTTGAGTTTGACCTAGTCTACCCACCTCAATATTGTAGGTAAAGACTACATGTACATATATTGAATAATTTACAAATCTTCATCATTTCAAAAGAAAAAAAAATCGTATGCAAATTCTCTGCAATTGGCTATGCATGCAGCCATTTTACCGTCCATATATTGTTGGAGAAAAATTAGTTTTTTTTTTAAAAAAACTTTTAAGATCGATCTCATAAAATACATAAGAATTCGTAATCTAGAAAATCATATATTGACAATCCGAAAAGATAAACAATTGAAAATAATCCAAGCTCCCAGATCATGATTCGTCACCACCAAGCCTGTTAGATCACGATCCACCACCACCTCTCTTGTTAGATCACGATTCGTCACCAATGATCTTCTAGGTTATGCCTTAGGTTTGATCTGCACTTAACGTGTGGGCGCCTTTATCACTACTAAAAGCAATTAGCAGGAGAAAATTTTTCTCTCAAAATTAGAGAGAAAAAAAATATTTTTCTCTAATCTGTATAATGTGGCATCTTCTTACTTTTTGGGAGAAAATAAGCCTTTTTATATCTCTATTTTAGTGGAAACCCTAGGCTTCATTTTTTTAATTATATTAAATCAAATTTGATTTAAATTAAAAATAATAAAATCAAAAGTAACGTTACTTCTTCTTGTCATAGGGGCCCACCTTATAAAATAACACAAGGTCCCTTAGGCACAAACACATTATATAGAGCCTCCCACTAAATAATATATTTAAGTTTTTAACTCAAATAGCTAGTTATCTTGCTTATTAATCCAGTAGCGGCGTAATCAATTAAATGAGCTAATTCGGGGATCATATGGGTACATACAATAATGGCTACAATAATTAGGTTTGTAATTAAACTAACCCAATTATTTAATTCCAAATCTACTCCACTAAAAGATTGAAATTGACCTCCATAATTGTATGTTATCTAGGATAATGTACTCGAATAATAATTCGACCCATGCCATATTGATTTCTTTACTACATAATCCTTTGTACCACATCGTTAATTAAATCGATATCTCAACTGTCCAATCAATTTAATTACATCTTGTTCCTTGATACTTACTAGTTTTCTTTAATGATCATTTTCAACATACTAAATATGTTGACACACTTTGGCCAGAGAATTCTATGATCAAGTGCCGAAAACTCATCAAGAGATGTGTTGAACAAATTCTATATTGTTAATCTATAACTCCAATACTCATAATTGCTCCTACCAAGATATTGGGTAATCTTGAATACAAGTGTGTGTCGTGTCCATTGGTAATCCAAATGGAATAACAATTACAATCATGAAATCATAACTAACTCAAGATTAAGATTACAGTAAAATCAATGCTTATGAGATTTAATAAGTCTGACATTTATTACAAAGTAATTAAATCTCATATGTGATCCTGTTCAGTGTAGTCGTACTACATCAATAAATTCATACATGATTATCATTCAATGAATTTATTATAGTCTATACCTAAATAAAGTGCCCAACTTTATTTATCAACTGCGAACTTAATTTATTTAATCATAAGATAACTTGTATTTATGTCTTCTGTGAATCCACATGGTAATCACATAAATACGTATAATATGATTAAATGAACTTTACTCAAAATATTAATGCAATTAAGATACTTGAATAAAATACCTCATTTATTTTATTAATAAAAAAAATTATCCTCATTTATTTTATTAATAAAAAAAATTATTTATCACAATTAAATAAACATATATGCTTTTAAAGAGCATATTTGCCCAACAATCTCCACTAGCTCTCAGAGCATATTAGGCATCTCACGTTTGCCCATGGATTCTAAGTACATGTTAAAAGGTTTCCCAAGTATAGCCTTAGTAAAAGGATCTGCTAAGTTTTGCTGTGACGCAATCTGAGTAACCTTCACATCACCTCTCTGCACTATATCCCTTATAAGATGATACTTCCTCTCAATATGTTTTTGTTTCTTGTGGTTCCTTGGTTCCTTAGATTGAGCTACCGCACCACTATTATCACAAAATAGTTTGAGGGGTGCAGTTACAACAGGTACCACCTTAAGATCTTGTAGGAACTTGCGGAGCCATACAACTTCTTTTGCAGCTTCAGATGCAGCAACATATTTAGTTTCAGTTGTGAAGTCTGCGATACAAGATTATTTCACACTCCTCCAACTGATAGCTCCACTTCCTAATGTAAACACATAGCCGGAAGTTGATTTTTTGGAATCCTTATCTGACATAAAGTCAGAATTAGTATAACCCACTGGAATGAGTTCATCACCAAAATACACAAGTATATAATTTTCAGTTCTTTTCAGATACTTTATTATATGCTTGACCGCAGTCCAGTGTTCAGGTCCAGGATTATATTGATATCTGCTAACCATCCCTACCACAAAACAAATGTCTGGCCTAGTGCAAAACATAACATAGATGAGACTTCCCACAACTTCTGCATAGGGAACTCGTTTCATCCTCTCTATCAGATGTTTTAGGTGATTGATCCTTAGAGAATATAATTCCATGTATGAATGGTAATAAACCAGTCTTCGAATTTTTCATGCTAAATCTAACCAATATCTTGTCGATATAGACCGCTTGAGACAAGGCCAGAGTTTTATTCTTCCAGTCTCGTAGTAATTTGATACCAAGAATATAACTTGACTCTCCTAGGTCTTTCATATCAAATTATTTTGTTAACCAACTCTTTATTATAGTCAATACTCATATATCGTTTCCAATTAGGAGAATATCGTCTATATAAAAAATTAGGAAGGCTACAGATTTTCCTTGAATTTTCTTATATACACATGGTTTATCAATGTTCTAAATGAATCCAAATGATTTAATCGCTTGATCAAATCTAATGTTCCATGACCGGGATACTTGCTTCAATCCATAAATGGATCTCTACAACTTACATACCATGTGTTCTTGGCCTTTTTGTATGAATCCATCTGGTTGCTGCATGTAGATGTCTTCTTCAAGATGCCCGTTAAGAAAAGCAATCATGACATCCATTTGCCAAATTTTATAATCTAGCACTCTAGCAATGGAGAGAAGAATCCTAATGGATTTAAGCATAGCAACCGGAGAAAAGGTTTCCTCAATCGATTCCCTCTTTCTCAGTAAACCCTTTGACTACTAATCTTGCTTTAAATGTTTCCACCTTTCCGCCTACTCCTCTTTTTCTCTTGTAGATCCACTTGCACCCTATAGTTGTTATCCCATTTGGTGCCTCTACAAGTTCCCAGACTTTATAGGAATACATAGATTTCATTTCTTAATTCATGATCTTTTTCCAAAATTCAACATCTCTGTCTATTAGAGCTTCGTTGTAGCTAGTGGGATTTTGTACATGTTCATTTGAGATAGTTGTATAGGTTTCTTCCAATAACATATATCTCGTAGGTAACCTAGTTACCCTCCCACTACGACGAGGTTCTAAAAGTGATGGTTGTTCACGGATAATCCTGTATTGATCAGCTGGTTGTTGCTGTTCTTCCTGTTCTATAATAAGTGTTGAAAGCTGAGCATCAACCTGATCACTTGACAGTTTTTCAAGTATTACTTTACTTTTAGGTTTGAAGTTATTCATCTAGTCTTCCTTGAGGGAAGTGAAATGTGTGCTCACGATCACTTTCCTATCATGAAGACTATAAAATAAACCTCCCCTTGTTCCTTAGGGATACCCCACAAATATACAAATCTCAGAACGTGAATCCATTTTGTATGCCTTTGGTTTCAACACATGTGCTGGTGATCCCCAAATACGGACATGTCGTAAACTTGGTTTGCAACCTGACCATAATTCTATTGGGGTTTTAGGCATTGACTTAGATGGAACTAAGTTCAAGAGGTAAACTGCAGTTTCCAGTGCTAGTCCCCAAAAAGAGATTGGTAATAACGAATAACTAAGCATAGATCTCACCATTTTGTTGTGGTGTCCCCGAGGCAGTTAACTGAGATATAATCCCATTTTCAACCAGATACTCTTTGAAATCTCCTAAGAGAAATTCACTACCTCGATCAGATCGAAGTTTCTTTATGTCCTTATCTAATTGTTTTTCTGTCTTAGCCCTAAACTCTTTGAATTTCTCAAGAGCTTCAGACTTATGATGCATCAGATAAACGTAACCATACCTTGAGTAATCATTAGTGAAAGTGATGAAATACTCATAACCTCCTCAAGCTTGTATATTGAATTGTCCACATAAATTTGTATGTACCAATACAAGTAGTACTGTTGCACGCACTCCTTTGGCTGAAAATGGCCTTTTGGTCATTTTCCCTTCTAAATAGGATTCACAGAGTGGCAATGATTCATTTTCTAATGGACCCAAGAGCCCATCTTTGATCATTCTCTGTATCCTATTTTGGTTTATATGACTTAAGCGTAAATGCCAGAGGTAACATTGGTTGGCAGAAATATATATTTTCTTAGATAAACGTGTATGCTCATGATTATTGATCACCGTGTCATGCATAGAATGGAGCATAAGACTTAAATGATATAAATTATCTTCTAATGTATCAGAACAAATATGTCTCTTATTATAAAAAATAGAAACAGAGGATCCAAAATTTACAGTGTACCCTTGCTTTGACAAACAAGCTACTGAAATTAAATTCCTCTTAATGTCTGGAACATAAAGACAATTATTCAAAACTAAAGTCCTATTATTAAAAGATAATCAAACAGATCCAGTCTTCATTGCTGACACGAATTGTCCTGTCCCTAACTGCAGCTTGACGCTTCCTTCACTTATTTTCTTGGTTTTCCTGAAACCAATAAAGTGAATTACAAATATGATTAGTTGCTCCTGAATCCAACACCCAAGTGTCAATAGGATTATGAACTAAATAGACTTCAATTACAAAAAGATTTCCTATACCTGATTTCACAATCTTAGGGAAATCCTTTTTCTGGTGACCTTTCTGTCCACACTTAAAGCATTTGCCTTTCGGCTTGCCATCTTGCTTGGTAGACGATTTCTTTTTTCCCAGCTTTCTTCTTACCTTTGGCTTTCGGCTTAGGTCTAGAAGAACTTTTTTCAACAATATTTATGCTTCCCAGAGATTTCTCAACACGATAGATCTCTTCAACAGAATAAAGTTCGTTCATCAACTCAGTTAAGGTCATATTTCTTTTATTCATGTTATAATTGACCTTAAACTCCTTGAATGTTTTTGACAGATTCTAGCACCATGTCAATCTTTGAGTTATCATCGATTTGTGCTTCCTGAATCTCAGCCTCATTCAAATAGTCCATCATTTTGAGGACATGATCACGAACTCTTGTGCCCTTCCCCATTTTGCTGTTCATAATACCTTTCAGCGCTGTTTGTCTCGCGGAGCAAGTACTCTACCCGAACATCCGTTGGAGACTATCCATTATTTCAGTGGCAGTCTCCAAGTTTTGATGTTTGGTCTGCAGAATATTGGAAATCGAGGCTAAAATGTAGCATTTTGCCATCTCATTGGCCTTTTGCCATTTCTCATAAAGCCTCCTCTGATTTTTATGAGCATCTTCTGCTGGAACTGGAGGGCATGGCTGGGTTAAGACATATTTATAATTTTCAGCAGTCAGGACTATAAATAGCTTTCTTTTTCAATCTATATAGTTTTCGCCAGTGAGTTTGTTTTGACTCAGAATAATAGTAAGTGGGCTCAAGGAATACATTTTCTGAAAAATAAAACATCCATGCATAAATAATTTGTCATAGAATTTACAATAAATGACAAAAATGTAAAAAACCATAAATGCATTTTAAATTATTGTAACGATAATCTAGTACCACTTTGACAAACTATCCGTTGGGGAAGTCATGTCCATACTTACTAGACCCAATTATCCATTGAATTATTTACTTTCATGAAGAGACATGATAAATAATTATCGTTATACTTTTGGGCCTAAATTGTTAACAGAGTTTCGTTGGGAAGGTTAATAACAAATTTTAGTTGAGTGTATAACCATTATTTCAATCTACGTATTTTTCATATCAATAGTCACCGTTAGGGTGAATAATCGATTGAAAAATATTTCAATTTTATCTTTGAAGAAGTTCATCAAATAAAATATCTAATATATATATCCTCCAAAGGAAGCATTATCGTACCATGAAGTCGAGGTATATATATAATTTTATTATTGAACTAACAATAAAGCCCGTGGAAAAAATTATCTTGAATTTTTCCTCTCCCACTCAATATTTTAAAATTGGTTTTTTCTTTTTAAAACATACATTAATTATATATGTGCGGACATCCTTTGAGTCGATAAGCCACCAATTTGACTTTCATGTGCTCCTCAGTCCCCCAATATTCAAAGAACTTTTCGACTTCTGCGAACCAATCAAGAAATTCCTCAATTATGAATAGGCCATCAACTTCAACGAGCCTTTTTTTTTCTTTTTTCTTTTTTTTTTCTCTTTTTTTTAATTAACAATTCAAGTAAATAAGCACATATACATACAAACTAACACAATTCTTTTTTTTTTTTTTGCACAACACTAGAAATTGAAAAACAATAAAAATTCACTTTTTTTTTAATACCCACTCACATTTAATCCTCTTTTTTTTTTTTTTCATTACACTTTTTTTTAATTCTCTCACTCGCTCAATCTCTCTTTTTTTTTTTTTTTTGCCACACAATTGTTTTTTTCGCGCTTGACCCCTCTCTCTTATATATATATATCACACAATTCCACTCAGAAAAATTTCTCTCTATCCTCGCTGACTCATGCTTCAATCCCCCTTTTTTTTTTAAAAAAAAAATTCTATTTTTTTTTTCCGACAAACACCCACAATTCCTAAAAATTGAGCACAAACACTTCTGCACAAAACAATTATTATTTTTTAATTCACGCCCTTTTTTTTCTCTTTTTTTTAACACTCACTTTTTTTTTTCAATTCCCTACAACAGCACAATACACTTTTTTTTCCTTTTAAAAAAAAAAAACTCACACCCTTTTTCTTTTTTCTACACGCACAAAACACAATACACTCATAATTTTTTTATACCCACTCACATGCACAAAACAGACCAACGCCTCATTTTGGTTATAACACTCTGCACAACACACTCACGCCAACCTTATTTTTCTCTTTTTTTTCTTTTATCTCACTCACACTAACTTTTCTTTTCTCTCTCTTTTTTTTAAATCTTTTCTTCTCACTCCTCTCACACTTTTCGCACAACATAGAACACACACTCGCACTTTTTTTTTTAAATACTATGCACCTTGCTCAACACACTCACGCCCTTGTTTTTTTTCTTTCCTCAAACTTTTCACTCTACACGGTTTCTTATTGCTTTACGCTCTCTCTTTTCTTTTTTTCTACTTAAGCTTCCTTCTTCGGTTCTTCCTCTTTTGCTAGTTTCTTTCCCTTTTTTTTCTCAAAACCCACAAAAAATTGTTTGATTTGGTGACTGGAGACTGGAAATGGGTGAAAGAAATTCATAAATGAGTCAATATGCCTTACCTTTTCGAATTATGCAGCGGAATAAACAAGTGTTGGATCATGTCACCGGTCGGAAAGAAATCAAGAACGGAAATCTTCCTCAAATCACAGTGTATTTACCTTTTCCAGATTGTTCAATGATCTTGTTTTTTTAATCCTTTTTTCGTTCACCCACACACACACACACTGCTGGTTTTTCTTTTTCGAAATGAATCGTTAACTTTCTCTCTTTTCCAGCAGCTTTTTTTTTTTTATATATACAACGGTTGGGAGCGGTTGGGAAGTTGATTTGTGTTCAACTTCCCTCTCCTAAACGTGCATGGTAACCAACGGGTCGGGTCGGGTCGGGTCGGCCCATCTTGGGCGCCCACCCGTCCAACATCTCTCACTCGCACATGATGGGACGACATCGAAACAGCAAAGCAGTGAATAAAGAAACAATGAACAACCACATATCTCCAATCATAGAGGCAAATATACCGTTTGACCATGAACATATCCAAAAACCCATTCGGGGAGGCAAAGACATATCTCAATTGCTAACCCAGGCAAGAGATGTCTCAATTGCAATTATATGCAAGAGAACTTAACATATGTTCATTGTATCCCAGATTTAATTTACTTTAATACTCAAGCATACTAAATCCCCTCAGTATGCCAGAATCGCGCAATCTCTTTATGTTTTCACAATTGTAATATCACAAAGATATTAAACAATTGGTCGACCAGTGAATTACATAAAAGAAAAAATTAAATCTTCCCATCACACTTATGTCTATCAATCCAGAATAGTCGCTTTCTTAGTCATGTTTTATAGACCGAATCATGTCAAGGTCGTAGATAACATGCAAAAGTAGCATACACCAATTTGAAATCGCAGAAACATAGTTGATAGTTACAGGGATACCACAATTGACTTATAAAAGTCATATGGAACTTACACAATGAGGAAGAATGGAGATTATCTCATTTTCCATTTTTGGTCACCAAGCACGCGCGGTATGATACACGCGTTACAGTGAATCTTCCATTTCAGGGCATATGTCTCATTAATCTAATTCACTGTACAGATCTTAGTCCAGTCGCTCTTCTATAGCGCCTGACCTGAGTTCTTAAAGTGAACGCTTTCTTTTAGCGTCAAAATAAGATCTCACATCTGGCTTTAATCAGGTCTCTATGATGGTGGGGTACATCATAGTCGGTCGATGAGAAAATATCGTATACGACCTCATCTTGACTCCAGTCAAGGCGACAAAATTTATAGAATATTTCTTTATTCTTTGGCTCTTCGACAAAACACATTGTCTCTTTATTCTACTTGTCTCATCTCAGCTTGCTCCCAGAGCAACTGAGGTGACCGCTCGTGTAAGAAAGCCGGTCATTGACTTGATGACATACTCTCATATGTGTGTAATTATGCCTTTCTCAAACTAATTTGAAATAAGAGAACTTAAAACATCAATGCATTTTCAAAATAATTCATGTAATAAAAATGTTTACTAAATAAAATATCTTTACAATGCAATATTACAATCTACGTAGCCCCAACGATCTAGCATGAGAGGCGAATACATCTCTCGTTACAGCTTTTGTAAGTGGATAAGCTATCATGCTATGCGTAAATATGTATTGTATGGCTACTTCCATCTTTACTAAAATGTCTCTTATAAAATTGTATTTAGTGTCAATGTGTTTCGACTTGCTGTGGTATTTGGCGTCTTCAGAGAATGATATAGCAGCCTGACTATAACAATAGACAGTTACTGGACTAATAGCGCTAATATTAATCTCTAAGTCCTCCACAAATCTCTTAAGCCACACAGCTTCTTGCACTACCGCAGAACATGCAATATATTCAGCTTCCATCGTTGATAAAGCTGTGCATGTTTGTTTCTTGCTACTCCATGTAATTGCTCCTCTGTTTAGCAAGAATGCATATCCTGAGGTCGATTTGCACTCATCCAGATCGCCACCCCAGTCGACATCTGAATATCTAACAATTCGTAAACCACCTTCTTGATAGCATAAAGAATAATCTGCAGTGCCTTTGAGATAAGCCAAAATCCTTTTGATCGCACTCCAATGCTTTTATCCAGGATTTGACTGACATCTACTCACCAGTCCTAGAACATAACTGATATCCGACCTTGTACACATCATGGCATACATGAGACTTCCAATGACATTTGCATAAGGAACACTACCCATTCTTTCATTTTCTTGAGGAGTCTTGGGACACATATCGAGACTAAGAGATTGTCCTTTAGCTATTGGGGTGTCCATTGGCTTACAATCAACCATATTGCATCTTTCAAGGATCTTCTTAATGTAAGGTTCTTTTGATAGTGCCAGAAGTTTCCTTGAATGATCCCTAAAAATTTTGACTCCTAAGATATAAGTTGCTTCACCCATATCTTTCATATCAAAATTTGAGTATAACCAATCTTTAACAGTTTTAACAAACTCTTTACTGTTTGTAGCTAACGGTATATCGTCCACATACAAAGACAATATCGCAAAATCATCTTTAGACCTTTTAACGTACACACAATGGTCTTCCTCAATCATCCTAAAGCCATAAGAAATTACGACTTGATGAAATTTAAGGTTCCATTGTCTAGAGGATTGTTTAAGGCCATAAATAGACCTTTTTAGCTTGCATACTTTGAGCTCTTGGCCTTTAATAACAAAACCTTGTGGTTGTGCCATATAAATTTCTTCCTCTAGTTCTCTATTGAGAAATGCAGCTTTTACATCCATTTGATGTCACTCAAGGTCTAAATATGCAACGATAGCCAAGATTAATCGTATAGAAGCAAACCTTACTACAGGAGAAAAAGTCTCTTCATAGTCTACACCCTCCTGTTGGGTATAACCTTTAGCGACTAATTTTGCTTTATATCTCTCAATTGTCCCATCCGCCTTACATTTTATCTGGAGAACTCATTTGTTTCCGATAGCTTTATGGTTAGGCGGAAGATCAACTAAGTTTGAGACCTGATTGACTTTCATAGACATCATCTCTTCCTCTATTGCTTTCATCCACAAATCCTTAGCATGTGAGAGCCTCGTTATAAGTGTTTGACTCATTACCATCGTGTGAAGCAATCATAAAAGCTTCTCCCTCAATCTCAAAGCGACGATGAGGAATTGACCTACGATTACTCTTTTGAGTTGATTCCCCAACTGGAATCGAAGTGTCTGATGTTTTACTCCACTCAGAGTGGCAATCCCTAAAGGATCCGTACTAACACCAACACCATCGTTAGAAATGATAATCTCATTTGGATCTTCTAATTCATAGAATTGAAAATCCTTATCAACTTCTCCAATGCTGGGAAATTCATTTTCTAGAAAATTGACATCTCGTGATTCCAGTTCATACACCGTTCCACCTGTTTGTTCACCAATGAACACATATCCTTTAGACTGTTCTGAGTATCTAATAAAGATACACTTTTTTACCCCTAGCTCCTAATTTTCCAAACTTATGAGTAGGGTTGTGAATATAAGCTGCAGACCCCCATGGCTGCAGATGAGATAGGTCAGGTTTTCTACCCGTCCATAACTCATATGAGGTGGAACTAACTGATTTTGAAGGAACTCGGTTAAGTACATAGGTAGCAGTTAATAAAGCATCTCCCCAATAGAATATTGGAAGATTTGCTTGCGCCATCATTGACCTAACCATTTCCAATAAAGTTCTATTTTTTCTTTCCGCTACACCATTTTGTTGCGGAGTTCCATGAATAGTCAGTTGTCTCTTTGTCCCTTTCTTATTACAGAGTTCCTTGAACTGTTCCGAAAGGTATTCACGTCCTCGGTCAGTTCTTAGAGCTTTAACATTGTTGTCTAGTTGATTCTCTGCCATGTTCAAATATAATCTAAAGCAATCCAATGCTTCTGATTTATGAGAAATCAAGTAGACGTGATCGAAACGTGAATAATCATCAGTGAATGTAAAAAAATATGAGGCTCCATGTTTAGCCTTTACATTCATTAGACCACAGATGTCATAATGGATTAACTGCAATGGTTTTTCGGCTCTAATTCCTTTGCTAAATGGTTTTCTAGTTGTTTTCCCAACTAGACAATTTTCACATATAGGCAATTCAATCTTAGTGAGTGGGCATAACATGCCCTTTCTCGCAAGTGTATACATTCTTTCTTGCCCTATATGACCTAGCTAGCATGCCCAATGATGACATCTATTTCATTATTACTAGAAGAAGTAACATAAGAAAAACAACTATTATCATAACTTGAACCATCAAATATTGTATCTAATATAATAAAACCATTAATTAAATGCCCAGTTCCAATAAGGATTGAATTTAAAAAGATCTCTAAACAAACACCATGAAAAGTTAAGTAATATCCAAATTCAAGAAGAACAGGGACATATATCAAGTTTTGTCGAATCTCCGGTGCATACAGGACATCGTGTAACAAAAGAATACTTCCACCATGCAAAGTCAATTTGCAGGTGCCTATTCCTTTTGCCTCAACCCTAGAGTTGTTACCCACGTATATCCATCTACTACCTGGACTGATTCGATGATACTCCACATATGCAAATCGATCACGAGCTATATGGTCTGTTGCTCCTGAGTCTACAGTTCACACAGGACGAGATTCGGTTAGGAGTACAGAACTCGTTACTAAAGTATAATTTAACAAAGTGTAGTTGAGTCTCACCTTTTTCGGCTCAGTGCACTCATGAGCAAAGTGACCCAGCTTGCTATAGTTGTAGCATCTCACCTAGGATTTGTCAATTTTCTTTCCAGCATGCTTACCTCTTGGGCGCATTTTAGCATTTTGCTTCTTCTTATCAGGATTAGATCCCTTACCCTTCTGGTTATTTTTATGGCCCTTTTTGTGCTTGAAGCCCGAAGCTTTGCGCGAGCTTGACTCAACCATAAAAACTCTATTAGAAAGCTTAGTTGCCTCAAGGCGCTCTATTTCTAGCTCTAGGTGATGCTCAATATCTTTAAAAGTTTTGATATTTTCATTATGAGTCATATTCACCTTCATGTGTTCCCAGGTATCGGGTAGAGATCTTATGACTGCCTAGACTTGTTGTTCATTAGTCAAAACATGTCCAGCAGACTCAAGCTCACGAACCATGTTCGACATCTCCCTCAGATGCTGCCTTATTGTGTAGTTCGGGCGCTTCCGATAATAGTCAAATTTGATCGTAAGCCTCCTGAGTTTAGTGGTCGAGGTACCACCAAACTTGTCTTTCAGAGCGAGCCACATCTCTTAAGCTGTCTCATACTTCTTATACTCACACATGAGATCATCTTGCATGCTGCTCAACAACGTTATGCGAGCATTGCTATTATTCTTTTTCCAGGCCTGATAGGCCTCAAGATCCCTCCTGTGTTGAGCAGTATTACCTTGCTCAGGCTCAGCTAAGGTGTTGTTAAGAGTTTCTAGAGTCTTTTGCTCTTCAAGGATGCACTGAATCTTGCGGTGCCAAATATCATAATTGTCACCATTCAGTTTCTCACCCTTGTTCAGCTCAGCCACAATGTTTTTAGATATAGAGACCATCTCAACTATAATTCAACACATAGACAATTCAAAATACAATCACTAAAGGCATAATTAATAATTACACACAAACAATTAATTTTGCCGCAAACATAAACCAAAAGACATGACGAACTAATATCGGGAATGAAATTAAAAGGTCGTCAAGGCTTCCAATCATCATCGAATTCCCTTTATTATATTCATCATTAATTCGATTTTAATGCACAAAATTATCAGTTCTAATTATGAATTTATTAAATTCAATTTAATTAGAACTCCCACTCAACGGAACAATTAATGAGATATGATAAAAGAGTATGTAAAGTCGAGCAACAATTAATATAGAATATCATTAATGAAATCATAGCAACATATAGTTCAACCAACAAAATAAAACCAATAAAAAAAATATATAATCAACAAACAAATGAAATAACCTAACATAGTCAAACTAATACATAAAATCTTCTACATGTTCTTAAAATATTTTTTGTTGCTCATGACTCTTTCATCTAACTTATACTTAAGTCTATCTTTAAATAAAAATAATTGTTCCCTCTTGATGATTGTGTTTATGGTTTTCTCATACCATAACTTCTGCCCTCTACCAAGGCGACTAGCTTGTCTCCCACTTTGAAGGTTCGTGTGAATGCTAAGCACTGAGGTTCGCCTCATCTTTGAAACAAGACAGCGCTCCTCCATCAACTCAATTTCACACCTCACCATATAATATCTGTGTGAGGGTTCCTCAATCTGATTTAACATGCGAACCTTAAAGACAAGCGTATTGTCATCGTCAGATAATGATTGAATGAGGAGTCATTCATAATAACCCCAGTTCGTATACACAGTAGGTATATTTGCGGACATTAAGTGGTTAAAAGCCCCATATAAATCTTCTATGTTAACGCATATAGGATGATCATGGTCCATATGATAATTCTCCATTTTCTCCATAAGTTCTTCATAAGATAGATTATTATTAATCTCAATTAGATCATTAGGTGAAACCCAAGCTCTAATTGTCATTAAACCTTCTTCCTCAGTCCACAACTTACTAACGGGAGGCATCTACGAGAAAAATAAAATATAAAAAATAAAATTAGGAATTGTTAACAAACGACTAAATACGAGATTAAATTTTAGCCAATTCCATAAAAAAAATATATATTTCAAGCTCCCACTAGAGCGAAACATTTATTAACATATAATGCTCATCCGTGAGACTATATTAGCTCGATCCAAAATTTTATTTCAAAAAATAAGAAATGATTAAAAATAATTATTTCATATATAAAAAAATAAAAAATTAAATTTTGGATCAAACGGCACAAACAGCGCCCAAATGGGAGTCCCGAACAGCAAAATATGTAAAAATTTACGAATTTGGATTTATCCCCACGCGCGCTGCAGTGTGATACAGTGCGCTACAGTACTCTATAGTATCCTACAGTATCGTTACAGTTGCTACAGTGCGCTACAATGCCGATACAGTAAGCTACATTCGCGTTCAAACACACACAAACCCGCGCGTCGCCGCTCAAGTGGCGTTGGGTCCGGCACCATCCGACTCCATTTTTCATTATGAACACAATGGTACATTCGGAGTTTCAAACGGAGGTCGGAATAGGCCGGAATCGTCAAAAAACTAACTCCGACATTATTCATCATCTTCTCCAAATTAGGGTTTTTAACCCTTTCCAAACCCTAATCTAACAAGAAACGTATTTTGGCCATAACTTTCTCGTATTAAGTCCGTTTTTAACAAATAATATATCGTTGAAAAGCTCTCGAAAAGATCTTTCCAAAGTTATACACACATACTATCAGGTATCCTAGATAAAAAAAAATGATCCATTGAAGTTTCGGGTTTCATAAAATATTTAGGGTTCATGCAATCTAAACCCTAGGCCGGTTTTAATAACTTCAATTCCAGAATTTATGCATTCATATTAAATATTCCAGAACACATAAAACAACAACCATCACAAAAATTAATAAAATAAAAAATATGCTTTTCATGAATCAAATCCAACCAATGCACGAATCCAACACATTCAGGCTCTGATACCAATGAAAGAAATTCATAAATGAGTCAATAGGCCTTACCTTTTTGAATTATGCAGCGGAATAAACAAGTGTTGGATCACGTCACCGGTCGGAAAGAAATCACGAACGGAAATCTTCTTCAAATCACAGTGTATTTACCTTTTCCGGATTGTTCAATGATCTTGTTTTTTTAATCCTTTTTTCGTTCACCCATACACACACACTGCTGGTTTTTCTTTTTTGAAATGAATCGTTAACTTTCTCTCTTTTCCAGCAACGTTTTTTTTTTTTTATATATATACAACGGTTGGGAGCGATTGGGAAGTTGATTTGTGTTCAACTTCCCTCTCCCAAACGTGCATGGTAACCAACAAGTGGTTACCATGTGCGGGTCGGGTCGAGTCGGCCCATCTTGGGCGCCCACCCGTCCAACAATGGGATTAGAGTTGGTGGAATATAATGGTTGGAGATAAGAAGAACGCGTCGGTGGTCGTGATTTGAATAGAGCCTTGCTGGTTTATGTGCAAAATCGACTAGAAGATGGTGATGGTTTGGTGTGTTGCAATAGTGGTTTTGATTGATGAACGGTAGTGAATTTTTTTCCTTTTTTTTTGAAATAGAGATGGACAATGATGGAGTTAGATGGCTTGGATATGTGTGGTGTGGTCAGTTGTGTTGGATGTAGTGGTGGTTAGGGTTATGGTTTCGGTTTGGGAATTCTTTTTTTTTTTCAAAATGGAAAACGGTAATGCAGAATT
Organism: Citrus maxima; assembly: GCA_029641205.1. Classification (NCBI taxonomy): domain Eukaryota; kingdom Viridiplantae; phylum Streptophyta; class Magnoliopsida; order Sapindales; family Rutaceae; genus Citrus; species Citrus maxima. Next base: position 21,283,281 of record CM056369.1, read on the forward strand.
TGGGTGGTTAGTGATGGACGGATATGGAAGTTTTGGTTATCAGGAAAGCTCCACATGATAGAGAGAAAGGCTCTGATACCAATTGACGTAGTAGTTTGTTAGATTTCGCTCTAACTTGCACTCTCATAGAGAGAAGAAGATATTAAAAATTCACAATAAGAATTTGTATTGAAGAAAACACAAATTTGATTGAACATTCATTGATGTTTATAATGGATTTAGCACATATTTATAGTACTCATATTCAGCTATACCTACTACATTCCACTCAACAGACACACCAATTACAATCCACTAACAAAACCCACTCACTATATTCTACTATTTGGACCCTCATATTTTATGCTGTATCAAATTTTCTCCCTCCTGATTTTCAAGGCAAATGGCACACATCGAGTCTCCAACATTTTGGTTCGAAGTTTCAGAAGTGAACACAAAGCTAGGCAATGCATTCACTAGACTTCTACTTTGTTGCTGTTGACTCTGCTCTTGCATCATCACAAGACTGGGTGGATTGGTTCCAGAAATATGACCCTCTATACATGCACAAATAGTGGATGATGCTACCCAGCAGCACCACCACTAGTAGCCAATACCAAGGCATAGAAGAATCCGATGGAGGAAATAAACAACATTCCCCAGCTTTTCCTAGCACATGCTCTTTTAGATATTGACCGGCACCGAACGAAACATACATAGCATGTATGTTTACGCCCTCTAGGTTTATGGACGCTAATTATACACACATAAAAAATAAGGATTTACACAAAGAAATTAATAATCTAATTTTTTAATAATTTTAAAAGATTTTTTTATTATATACGTGAATTCATTTGGCCGTTTACTCCATCATCATACACAATTGAGCATTCTGGATTTTAGTGTCATAATTACACACGCCAAGAATTATTAAAACAAAGTCGGTGTTTCCATTAGAAGCAACAACATGGTTACTTAATATGGAACAACCGTTTGGAGGATCCGCTACATGGAAAGCTCCACATATGCCCTTCTTATTAACATCTAAAGGAAAAGAAAAGTAAAGAACAAAAAAATTATTCTACAATATATATTATATTTTTCCGAAGAAACAAACAAATTATGGAGGAGGTAAAACTAAAATTTTACCGTAAATGGCAAGAATGTCTGGAAAGTGCACAGATGAAGACTTCCAAATAACAGATGCATACGTTAGTGAAAAAAGGGAGTGGAGGTAGATAATAAAGATGACAAAGTGGCCCATCTTTCTCTCTTCACTTATTCATGTTGTTGAACAAAAGTACACATGAACTTAGAAAAGAGGTTTTCCGTGCATACATATTTAGTATAAGACAATTCAATAATTTCACAAAAAATGAAGATACTTGAATCCAACAAGTGATCAAAATATTTTTCACACTCATTTTTTTTAAAAATATTTCTAGTACTTAATTTAAATACCCGTATCTTATTTGAAGGGAAGAAAGTTAACCCAAGTATTTTAGCCGCAAAAGCCCAAGCAGTAATGGAAGCCTTTTAAAGGGTAAAGCATGTGGAGAAAACTCAAGCTGAAAAGCCAAAAGACAGGAGGAAACAATAGTGGACTCCCCCGCCCGCCCAATGGAAGCTTTAAAGTCAATGTGGATACTGCTATAGATGTTGAACCTGCAGGAGTTGTAATAAGAGATGATAAAGAAAGAATTGTGGCAGCTGCAACTAAGCCCTCAAGGCTAAGATGTGGTGTGTCGTTTGTAGAAGCAAAGGTTGCAGAATGGGAGCTTCAAGTGGCCAAAGAGGCAAATTTGGCATAAGTTATTATTTAGACAGATTATCAGGAGGTAGTTGACCTTGTTAACAATAAAAAGGAAGCAAAACTGAAATATTTTGGGTGATAACAGCAATTAAAGACATGAATTTTGAATTCCAGAATGTTATTTTTGCAGCATGTCCATAGATCTAGCAATGAAACAGCTCATAGGCTTGCTAAATATGCCATTAGAAGTGGAGTCTCGAATGTATGGGTGGAGTCTTTCCTAGCCGACATTGCTTGTATTCTCAATTCTATTAATTAATGGAAATTTTTATCTTTTCTTAAAAAAAAAAAAAACTCATATCTTAAATTACTACCATAGGACAGACCTGAAAAACAAAGAGGGTCGTCTAGGCGGAAAGAGAAGGACAGACCTGCAATGGCAGAGATTACTGATCCTCTTCTTACTTTTAGTCATCTGTTAAGAATCCGGGAAGCTTTGATCAAGCTAGTTTCCTCCTCGTCAGGCTTATTTCAAAATGAATGTAGATGCAGCAATATATAGATAAACGTCAATCAAAGTGAAGGTAGATGCAACAGTATATTGATAAATATCAAGGATCTGGGTGGTGATTAGAGATGGAGGTGGAAGCATGATAGCTGTAGTAACTCACCAAACATTTTTTTTTTTAAGAGATGTACCATAGGTAGAAGCAGCAGAAGTAAACTTGGCATTCAAGTTGCAAAAGTAAGAAAATGGTTTCGAAGGGTAACTCAAGAGGGAGCACTAAGCATGTGCTCTTTAAAAGCCTTTTCTCTATTTTTTTAATCTAATTCAATTCTTATATATTGTTGTGATATTTTGTTTCTCAACTAAAGGTCATGGTGTATGAATATTCGATTTGATCATAGCACGTTGATCCAATTCCTAATACGTTGGAGCATCGTTGTCTTTGCTTTTTTAAACTTGGGTAAGAAACAAGAAACAAGGGCTCATTCAAAATTACTCACCCATCGATCAATTAATTAAAATAGACAACTTATCCATTGGGTATGAAAACTATTTTCTTGTTTACTACATTTTGTAAGAAATAAACAATTCAGTTTGTTTAGCTGAACATAGAAATGTTACCCACTATGCCGTCATGAGGTTCTGTTTTATATATAATGAACCGTCTCTGATCAGTACAAGGTTTGTAAAAATTTATCAGGATGATGTCGGGTCCTTAAGTCAAAAGAGCTAGTCATCACCAGAACTAGATTCTGGAATTTTTGGGGTCAAGTTCATACTTATCTTATTGGCAAATTTCTTATCGGAAAGAAGGATGCGAGAGTAATAAAGATGATGATAATGGCAGAGTAATAAAGATTAATATGCTAGCTAACCGAGTCAGTAGTGTGCCCCAATTTCTATTTTCTCCTAAAAAAATTTTGACTCCATCAAGAGAGCATGCAACAAAAATGAACCCATTAGTAAATAATTGATAAGCCAAGATAAATTGATATTGGTGGGCCACCACAGACAATTTAGGGTTACTAACCTTTTCATATTTAATTTTTCTGTTCTTCGATTTTGTATTGCTAACTCGCTACTTTAAATTTTTTGTTATTTAGTTTGTTCCTACAAGTGTTGTTGGGTTATTAGTTCCACGTGGCCATTATTTACAAATTATTTTTCTATATAACAGAAAAAATGAAACCTCGTCGTCATAAAATTGCATGAACAAATATTCAATTTGATTATTGTTATAGAAAATAAATAAATTTCATTAATAGATTATGGTTATGTTAACGTTAGGGATTTGATGAGATGATCACGTAATTGACTAAACACATTCGAGAACATGAATTAATGAGTTAAATTTTTTTAAATAATAATAATAAAGAGTGGAAGTAAAGAATGTTATTTGCAATCATCAAACTGGAATTTTTTTTTTTTATCCTCCCTTTTCTAAGTAGTGAAAATGGTTATAGAATATGTCAATATGAGAGCTAACTATTTTCATTTGTTGGAAATATATTATTTAAAATCCTTCCTTTCATCCTTTGCTAGCTAGAAATGTTGGCTTGAGAGATGAGCTCTCATTACAAGCACAATTTTTTCTTTTTTTTTTTCTACATTTTAATTGAGACTTGAAAGTATTCTCTCTTCTATGTTCTCAGTTTTAGGGTCCCATTCTCGTCAGTAATTTGTAACTTTAAAAACACTTTTATTTATTAAATCCAGATACGACTCTTTTTGGACACACAGTAGGTGGACTTCACTTCAAAAGCTCTGTAGTTTGTGCAATTTATCATTTCTCTTTCCTTTAGCACATAGAAGATTTTAGCCTTGAAATTTTTTCTTTTTCTGCATTTGTTCATAAAATAGTAACCAAAGAAGCCCCATTCTGCGATTTAATCCTGCGTAAAACTTGTTGTTAGCCACCATTACGGTCTCCATATAATTGAAGTATGGTGGCACATGCTTGCGGTCAGATCAGTTACAAATGGACGGTCAATGAGAACCTGTACAAATTTATTCAACGGTCAAGATCTGCGGTTCCCAAAACACCCATCTTTCTCTTCTGCTTCCAGGCCATCTCGGTCGGGTCCTTTACAAGAATTAAGGAGACTCTCTCTCTTACTAATTACTACTTTACAACTCCTTGACATCACCCTCTCTAGTTCTAGTCTCACTCTTTCCTTTTCCTTTCAATAAAGCCTTTCTCAATCTATCTCTTCTTGCTTTAATTAAAATTAAATTCCATACTAGCTACCCTTGTGTAACATATTAGACCTAGTAATATTTTTCCGTTTGTGGAAAATTGTATGGGAGAAATTGGAGGCTAAAAGTGTTGGGAAAATATGCTCTTTAAAAGCATATGTGTTTATTTAATTGTAATAAACAATTTTTCTGATTAATAAAATAAATGAGGTATTTTATTCAAATATCTTAATTGCATTAATATTTGTATTAAAGTTCATTTAATCATATTATATGTATTTATGTGATCACCATGTGGATTCACAGAAGACATAAATACAAGTTATCTTATGATTAAATAAATTTAGTTCGCAGTTGATAAATAAAGTTGGACACTTTATTTAGGTATAGACTGTAATAAATTCATTGAATGATTTGTCTTAATCATGTATGAATTTATTGATGTAGTGCGACTACATTGAACAGGATCACATATGAGATTTAATTAACTTTGTAATAACTGTCAGACTTATTAAATCTCATAGGCGTTGATTTTACTGTAATCTTAATCTTGAGTTAATTATGATTTCATGATTGTAATTGTTATTTCATTTGAGTTACCAATGGGCACGACACATCCTTGTGGTCAAGATTACCCGGTATCTTGGTGGGAGCAATTATGAGTATTGGAGTTATGGATTAACAATATAGAATTTGTACAACACATCTCTTGATAGGTTTTCGGTACTTGATCATAGAATTCTCTGGCCAGAGTGTGTCAACATATTTAGTATGTTGAAAATGATCATTAGAGAAAACCAGTAAGGATCAAGGAATAAGATGTTATTAAATTGATTGGACAGTTGAGATATCAATTTAATTAACGATGTGGTACAAAGGATTGTGCAGTAAAGAAATCAATGTGGCTTGGGACGAATTATTATTCGAGCATACAATTATGGAAGTCAGTTCCAATCTTTTAGTGGAGTAGATTTGGAATTAAATAATTAGGCTAGTTTAATTACAGGCCTAATTATTGTAGCCACTATTGTATGTTCCCAAATGATCCCCGGGTTAGCTCATTTAATTGACTGCACCACTACTGGACTAATAAGTAAGATAACTAGCTATTTGGGTCAAAAGCCTAAATATATCATTTAGTGGGAGGCTCCATTTAATTAGCTTTTGTATAAGGGGCCTTATGTTATTTTACAAGGTGGGTCCCCTATTGAAAAAGAAAATAACGTGAGTTTTATTTAGGGCATTATTTGGAGCCTAGGGTTTTCACTAAAGGGAGATATATAAGGCTTATTTTCTCTAAAGAAAAGAGGAAGTCACTTTATACAGATCGGAGAATAAGATTTTTCTCTTTATTGTTGAGAGAAAAATTTTCTCGTGCGAGTTGCTTTGGTAGTGATAAAGGCGCCCACACGTCAAGTGCAGATCGAACCTGAGTCATAACCTGGAAGATCATTGGTGACAGTTCGTGATCTAACAAGCGTGGTGGTGACGGATCGTGATCTAACAGGAGTGGTGGTGGCGGATCGTGATCTAGGAGCCTGAATCACTTCAGCGGAAAAAGCCAACTCGGATTTTCAAGGTACGATTTCTAGAATACAAATTCTTATTTATTATATGAGAGCGATCTTCAAAAGGTTTTATAAAATTTAAAAACCTAATTTTTCCCAACAATTGGTATCAGAGCCATCTCATATTAATATATAAGAATTTCGTATGAAATCATTCTTGAAATTTATGTATTAGAGTGGCACATTTTATTCAGATATATATTATTTGTTTAATATATGAATAAAGCATATTTATGGTTTGTCTTAATTCATGGTTAGATGTTCTACTGTATTTTTTGTTTGGATCTGTAACAAGAGGGGTGGTCTATTATCACCATGTTTTCCTCTTGATTTATTTTAATGTAATTGAAATTTTGTGAGCCAAAATTTGCGTTGAGAATTTGTAAATCAATGAAGAATCATCACTGGAAAATTGCGGAAACTTGCTGGAAACTGCAGCAACAAACCAGCGCACGCAGCAGCGAGCGGCCAGCAGCACACGCTGCTGCGCGAGCAGCGCGCGGCCAGCAGCACACGCTGCTGCGCGAGCAGCGCGCGGCCAGCAGCACATGCTGCCAGCAGCGTGCGCTGCACGCGCAGCGGCCAGCAGCCACGCTGCTAGCAGCGGGCGCTGCACACGCAGCAGCTGCAGCGCGCGCTGCAACGCTGCAAGCACCGCTACCATCAGCGCGGGCGAGGACTTGTGACGCGCGTGCACATGCTGCTGGTGGAGGGCGTCGTTTGGGTGCGTTTCTGGCGTGACGGCGGCAGCAAATCGGCGTCGGAGATGCGTGAACAGTCGCTGCCCTTTGTGGAGATGGCGGCTGGGGAAGATGAAAGAAAGAAAAATATGATTTTAGGGTTTCATGGTTTTTATCATGGAGGTCCTTATGGTTTCATAAGTTTTCTTTCGAGCAGAAATGTTTCAATTTTTTGCGTTTAAATCCAAAAACAGTTTTGGGCTTAAAGAATCCTAGTTTTAGGCCCAATTAAAATTTGGGCTTAATGGATTAAAATGCATAGATAAAATTGAACACATTAAATTTATTTTTGGTCCAAAAGTTTTATTTTAATAAAAAAAATTTTTTTTATTATTTATTTATTTTCTTTCAAAATTAAAATTGGACCAATTATAAATTTAAAAGCCTAATTTTTCCTAGTCCATTAACAAAGACATGATTATGGAAGATGGACATTGACAAGAAGCCCAATGAAGATTAGGCTTAGGGTTAATGTATTTTTCATTATTAGGAAAGCCATGAATTAAGATTATTTAATTGTTTTTCTATATATTATGTTTTGGATGATAACATGCCATGATGACATGTCATATAGAATAGGTAGTGCCACTCTATGCATAATGATACATGTCATTCATTAATAATGAATTTCATTATATTGTTTGAAATTTGCATATGCTTAATAATATTTGAGATCATCTAGATAATATTATAGGAAGCATGCAATTAACAATATGTATGTTTTAAAAAGGAAAAACCAATTTTAAAATATTGAGTGGGAGAGGGAAAATTTAAGATAATTTTCCCACGGGCTCCATTGTTAGTTCAATAATAAAATTATATATATACCTCGACTTCATGATACGGTGATGCTCCCTTCGGAGGGTATATATATTAGATATTTTATTTGATGAACTTCTTCAAAGATAAAATTGAAATATTTTTCAATCGATTGTTCACCCCAACGGTGACTATTGAAATGAAAAATATCTAGATTGAAACAATGGTTATACACTCAACTAAAATTTGTTATTAATCTTCCCAACGAAGCTCTGTTAACAAATTTAGGCCCAAAAGGATAACGATAATTATTTATCATGTCTCTACATGAAAGTAAATAATCCAATGGGTAATTGGGTCTAGTAAGTATAGACATGACTTCCCCACCGGATAGCTTGTCAAAACGGAACTAGATTATCGTTACAATAAATTAAAATGCATTTATGGTTTTATGCATTTTTGTCATTTATTGTGAATATTATTTCAAATTATTTATGCATGGATGTTTTATTTTTCAGAAAATGTCTTCCCTGAGCCCACTTACTATTATTCTGAGTCAAAACAAACTCACTGGAGAGAACTATATAGATTGGAAAAGAAATCTATTCATTGTCCTGACTGCTGAAAATTATAAATATGTCTTAACCCAGCCATGCCCCCCAGTTCCAGCGGATGATGCTCATAGAAATCAGAGGAGGCTTTATGAGAAATGGCAAAAGGCCAATGAAATGGCAAAGTGCTACATTTTAGCCTCGATTTCTAATATTCTGCAGACCAAACATCAGAACTTGGAGACTGCCACTGAAATAATGGATAGTCTCCAACAGATGTTCGGGCAGAGTACTCGCTCTGCGAGACAAGCAGCGCTGAAAGGAATTATGAACAGTAAAATGGGGAAGGGCACAAGAGTTCGTGATCATGTCCTCAAAATGATGGACTATTTGAATGAGGCTGAGATTCAGGGAGCACAAATCGATGATAACTCAAAGATTGACATGGTGCTAGAATCTCTGCCAGAAACATTCAAGGAGTTTAAGGTCAATTATAACATGAACAAAAGAAACATGACCTTAACTGAATTGATGAACGATCTCCATTCTGCTGAAGAGATCTATCGTGCTGAGAAATCTCTGGGAAGCATAAATATTACTGAAAAAAGTTCATCTTCTGGGCCTAAACCGAAAGGCAAAGGTAAGAAGAAAGCTGGGAAAAAGAGACCGTCTACCAAGCAAGATGGCAAGCCGAAAGGCAAATGCTTTAAGTGTGGACAGAAAGGTCACTGGAAAAAGGATTGCCCTAAGATTGTGAAATCAGGTATGGGAAATCTTTTTGTAATTGAGGCCTGTTTAGTTCAGAATCCTATTGACACTTGGGTGTTGGATTCAGGAGCAACTAATCATATTTGTAATTCACTTTATTGGTTTCAGGAAACCAGGAAAATAAGTGAAGGAAGCGTCAAGCTGCAGTTAGGGACAGGACAGTTCGTGTCAGCAGTAAAGACTGGATCTGTTTTATTATCTTTTAATAATGAGACTTTAGTTTTGAATAATTGTCTTTATGTTCCAGACATTAAGAGGAATTTAATTTCAGTAGCTTGTTTGTCAAAGCAAGGGTACACTGTAAATTTTGGATCCTCTGTTTCTATTTTTCATAATAAGAGACTTATTTTTTCTGGTAAAATGGAAGATAATTTATATCATTTAAGTCCAATGATCCATTATATGCATGACACAGTGATAAATAATGATGAGCATGCACATTTATCTAAGAAAAGAAATATTTCTTCCAACCAATGTTACCTCTGGCATTTACGCTTGGGTCATATAAACCAAAATAGGATACAGAGAATGATCAAAGATGGGCTCTTGGGTCCATTAGAAAATGAATCATTGCCACTCTGTGAATCCTGTTTAGAAGGGAAAATGACCAAAAGGCCATTCTCGGCCAAAGGAGTACGTGCAACAATACCACTTGAATTGGTACATACAGATGTATGTGGACCAATCAATGTACAAGCTCGAGGAGGTTATGAGTATTTCATCACTTTTACTGATGATTACTCAAGATACGGTTATGTTTATCTAATGCGTCATAAGTCTGAAGCTCTTGAGAAATTCAAAGAGTATAGGGCTGAGACAGAAAAGCAATTAGATAAGAACATAAAGAAACTTCGATCTGATCGAGGTGGTGAATTTCTCTCAGGAGATTTCAAAGAGTATCTGGTTGAAAATGGGATTATATCTCAATTGACTGCCCCGGGAACACCACAACAAAATGGGGTAGCTGAAAGAAGAAATAGAACTCTTTTGGATATGGTGAGATCTATGCTTAGTTATTCGTCATTACCAATCTGTTTTTGGGGACTAGCACTGGAAACTGCAGTTTACCTTTTGAACTTAGTTCCATCTAAGTCAGTGCCTAAAACCCCAATAGAATTATGGTCAGGTCGCAAACCAAGTTTACGACATGTCCGTATTTGGGGATCATCATCACATGTGCTGAAACCAAAGGCAGACAAAATGGATTCACGTTCTGAGGTTTGTATGTTTGTGGGGTATCCCAAAGGAACAAGGGGAGGTTTATTTTATAGTCCTCAAGATAGGAAAGTGATCGTGAGCACACATTTCACTTCCCTTGAGGAAGACTATATGAATAACTTCAAACCTAAGAGTAAGGTAATACTTGAAGAACTGTCAGGTGATCAGGTTGATGCTCAGCTTTCAATGCCTGTTACAGAACAGAAAGAACAGCAACAACCAGATGATCAACACAGGATTAACCCTGAACAACCATCACTTTTAGAACCTCGTCGTAGTGGGAGGGTAACTAGGTTACCTGCGAGATACATGCTTTTGGGAGAAACCTATACGGCTATCTCAGATGAACATGTACAAGATCCCACTAGTTACAACGAAGCTCTAATAGATAGAGATGTTGAATTTTGGAAAAAGGCCATGAATCAAGAAATGGAATCTATGTATTCCAATAAAGTCTGGGAACTTGTAGAGGCACCAAATGGGGTAAAACCTATAGGATGCAAGTGGATCTACAAGAGAAAAAGAGGAGTAGACGGAAGGGTGGAAACATTTAAAGCAAGATTAGTAGCCAAAGGGTTTACTCAGAAAGAGGGAATCGATTATGAGGAAACTTTTTCTCCGGTTGCTATGCTTAAATCCATCAGGATTCTGCTCTCCATTGCTGCAATGCTAGATTATGAAATTTGGCAAATGGATGTCAAGACTGCCTTTCTTAACGGGCATCTTGAAGAAAACATCTACATGCAGCAACCAGATGGATTTATACAAAAAGGCCAAGAACACATGGTATGTAAGTTGCAGAAATCCATTTATGGATTGAAGCAAGCATCCCGGTCATGGAACATCAGATTTGATCAAGCGATTAAATCGTTTGGATTCATTCAGAACATTGATGAACCATGTGTGTACAAGAAAATTCAAGAAAAATCTGTAGCCTTCCTAATTCTTTATGTAGACGATATTCTCCTAATTGGAAACGATATAGGAGTATTGACTACAATAAAGAGTTGGTTAGCAAAACAATTTGATATGAAAGACCTGGGAGAGGCAAGTTATATTCTTGGTATCAAGTTACTACGAGACCGGAAGAATAAAACTTTAGCCTTGTCTCAAGCGGTCTATATCGATAAGATATTGGCTAGATTTAGCATGGAAAACTCCAAGACTGGTTTATTACCATTCAGACATGGAATTACATTCTCTAAGGATCAATCACCTAAAACATCTGAAGAGATAGAGAGAATGAGACGAGTTCCCTATGCAGAAGCTGTGGGAAGTCTCATGTATGCCATGCTTTGCACTAGGCCAGACATCTGTTTTGCGGTAGGGATGGTTAGTAGATATCAATCTAATCCTGGACCTGAACACTGGACTGCGGTCAAGCATATAATGAAGTATCTGAAAAGAACTAAAAATTATATGCTTGTGTATTCTGGTGATGAACTCATTCCAGTGGGTTATACTGATTCTGACTTTATGTCAGATAAGGATTCCAGAAAATCAACTTCCGGCTATGTGTTTACATTGGGAAGTGGAGCTATTAGTAGGAGGAGTGTGAAACAATCTTGTATCGCAGACTCCACAACTGAAGCTGAATATGTGGCTGCATCCGAAGCTGCAAAAGAAGCTGTATGGCTCCGCAAGTTCCTACAAGATCTTGAGGTGGTACCTGCTGTAACTGCACCCCTTAAACTATTTTGCGATAATAGTGGTGCGGTAGCTCAATCTAAGGAACCAAGGAACCACAAGAAACAAAAACATATTGAGAGAAAGTATCATCTTATAAGGGATCTAGTGCAGAGAGGTGATGTAGAGGTTACTCAGATTGCGTCACAGCAAAACTTGGCAGATCCTTTTACTAAGGCCATACCTGGGAAACCTTTTAACTTGCACTTAGAATCCATGGGCATGCGTGAGATGCCAAATATGCTTTGAGAGCTAGTGGGAGATTGTTGGGAAAATATGCTCTTTAAAAGCATATGTGTTTATTTAATTGTAATAAACAATTTTTCTGATTAATAAAATAAATGAGGTATTTTATTCAAATATCTTAATTGCATTAATATTTGTATTAAAGTCCATTTAATCATATTATATGTATTTATGTGATCACCATGTGGATTCACAGAAGACATAAATACAAGTTATCTTATGATTAAATAAATTTAGTTCGCAGTTGATAAATAAAGTTGGACACTTTATTTAGGTATAGACTGTAATAAATTCATTGAATGATTTGTCTTAATCATGTATGAATTTATTGATGTAGTGCGACTACATTGAACAGGATCACATATGAGATTTAATTAACTTTGTAATAACTGTCAGACTTATTAAATCTCATAGGCGTTGATTTTACTGTAATCTTAATCTTGAGTTAATTATGATTTCATGATTGTAATTGTTATTTCATTTGAGTTACCAATGGGCACGACACATCCTTGTGGTCAAGATTACCCGGTATCTTGGTGGGAGCAATTATGAGTATTGGAGTTATGGATTAACAATATAGAATTTGTACAACACATCTCTTGATAGGTTTTCGGTACTTGATCATAGAATTCTCTGGCCAGAGTGTGTCAACATATTTAGTATGTTGAAAATGATCATTAGAGAAAACCAGTAAGGATCAAGGAATAAGATGTTATTAAATTGATTGGACAGTTGAGATATCAATTTAATTAACGATGTGGTACAAAGGATTGTGCAGTAAAGAAATCAATGTGGCTTGGGACGAATTATTATTCGAGCATACAATTATGGAAGTCAGTTCCAATCTTTTAGTGGAGTAGATTTGGAATTAAATAATTAGGCTAGTTTAATTACAGGCCTAATTATTGTAGCCACTATTGTATGTTCCCAAATGATCCCCGGGTTAGCTCATTTAATTGACTGCACCACTACTGGACTAATAAGTAAGATAACTAGCTATTTGGGTCAAAAGCCTAAATATATCATTTAGTGGGAGGCTCCATTTAATTAGCTTTTGTATAAGGGGCCTTATGTTATTTTACAAGGTGGGTCCCCTATTGAAAAAGAAAATAACGTGAGTTTTATTTAGGGCATTATTTGGAGCCTAGGGTTTTCACTAAAGGGAGATATATAAGGCTTATTTTCTCTAAAGAAAAGAGGAAGTCACTTTATACAGATCGGAGAATAAGATTTTTCTCTTTATTGTTGAGAGAAAAATTTTCTCGTGCGAGTTGCTTTGGTAGTGATAAAGGCGCCCACACGTCAAGTGCAGATCGAACCTGAGTCATAACCTGGAAGATCATTGGTGACAGTTCGTGATCTAACAAGCGTGGTGGTGACGGATCGTGATCTAACAGGAGTGGTGGTGGCGGATCGTGATCTAGGAGCCTGAATCACTTCAGCGGAAAAAGCCAATTCGGATTTTCAAGGTACGATTTCTAGAATACAAATTCTTATATATTATATGAGAGCGATCTTCAAAAGGTTTTATAAAATTTAAAAACCTAATTTTTCCCAACAAAAAGTAGAGAAAGAAAGAGGAGGAAATTGAATTGAAAGATTAGAAAATCCGATATAGCATTTCAAATTTAAATAATTTTAAGTGATGCATGTGAAATTGTGGTTGTGATTCTAATTATTTATGATTTGTATGTCTAATTGAGATGATTTGGAAAACATAGACATGGAGGCATGCATGTAGCTAGCATCTCATTCCCAGTTGTTTATTTGGTCACCATGTCTCTCTTAACATAAGCAATCTAAAAGCACCGTCACTAAGCTTTAACTGTCAAAGAGTTAAACGGATATTTAATTGAATGCGGGTGTTACAAGAATTATGTCTGCGCAAACGTACGATTGGATGACATGCAAATATATGTCCAATGCACTCTCGTGTTAGTTTTGTAAGATGCCTTGAAGCTGATAATTTCACACTCATTTTTAATTAATTTTCTTATCTTCTGCCTGCATGTTTTAAATTTATCTCAGTCAATTTATTCATTGCCTTAATAAAGTTGCTGGATCATTTTATCCTGAACTTTTCCAGAGTAAATATTTACGTGCTAACTAATAATTAATAAATCAAAATTCAAAAAGTTAAAATATCATATCCATATATTATTATTAAAATACGCATGGGATGAGATATTTAAAAATTCAGGGGAACTCAGACTAACAAAAAGTTATAATCCATATTTAAAGTAACCTTAAATATCAACACATAACCAGGCATAAAGATAATATGAATTAATGATGAGTAAAATTCAAAATTTGATGACTATTTTAAAAATTCTAATCAACTTGGAACATTTTAACATGGGCGTGGAGGTTGCATAATCGCATAGTTTATAATATCCTCAACTTAGAACCAATTTGATAATACTATAGTTTTTAAAATAATTTTTGTTAGCTGCACTATAGAAATAATTAACTGTGAAAAAAATCAGTTAAACGCTTGATAATATCTGTATCTAAAAGTGATATGAGAAATTAGTCGTATGTGTTTGGAAAATCTTACTGTTAAACTATTATAAGAATATAAATGACTGAATTAAATATAATGCTAAATAAAATTTATTTAAACATTTATATATATATATATGTGTGTCTGTGTGTGTAAAATATTTTTTATTGTGTACATATATTAATTGATAACTAAAATAAATATTATATTATTAATTTTATTTTTTATTTGTTATCTCAATATAATTGATAATAATAATAATAATATTTTTAAAGTTAATGATTTTATTTCCTAATTAATAAGGATAATTTTCGATTTTTATAATGTATATGAGGACATATATGAAATTATATTAATTATAAAAGTGATTTTTAAAATTAGATTTTGTGAAGTTACTCTTTCATTGCTTTTCAAAATTTGCATTAGTATGAAATGATTTTATCGAAAGTAATTTCCGAAAAAATTTATCAAATATCAAAATTATTTTTTAACTTTTCAAAATTACTTTTGAGCTTTCCAAAAGCAATCTCAAATAGATTCTTATTCAGGGCTAGAAACTTTTAATTGGATAGAGACCTGGTTTGTGCATTCACACCCATTATCAACGTATGATAAAGACAATGTCATGATCATTACCTAAAATTCAAATCAGAAAAAATCAAAATTTGTAAAATCAATCAATTCAGTACTCATCAATTAATTTGTTGTCGCTTTGACCATTCACCCTAAAAGTTAACTTCACAAAATATGGATACGGGTGGTGATATTCTAAAGCCCCAAATTTTTCTAATGACACCCCATTCACTTGATTCTTTTTCTTTTTTTTTTAGTTAACAATTTTATCCTAGAAAACTTCTACACAAGGATATTCTCTCTTATCTTTTGAATGGGCTGCTTTTATTTTATTTTATTTTTGTATTGGTTGCTGCTTTCGTTGTCGCTTTGTTGCTCTAGTCAAGATTAATTTAAAAAAAAAATTCAAACTATATTCCTTATCTAAAAACATAAAAAGGCAAAGAAATAAAAGTTGAAATGTTAATTGAACCTACATGAGTGTCCATTACAAAATAATTGTTGTTGTGTCTTCTCTTCAATGTCTTTAATTGTTGTCAGATTCTCTAGTTTTAGTATCGATTTTCAGGCTTTAAAATCATCTAGGCATTTTCTTTTTTTTTTTCTAAACAGAAATTAAATTGCAGCTATGGGTGTCTTTCATTAATTGTTACATTTTCTGATTTTCATCCTACCGAAAAGTGGTTAAAGTTTTGGTATAATTAGGCCTAAATTGATTAAAGTTTTTGCCAGATGACATCTTTTTGATGATGAAATATGCCCATAAATGATTACGCAAGCATTTTACGACCTTATAAAAACGTTTATCTTACAGATATGACATAATAAGAATCTGAAACAATTAATGTAGAAGTTTGCTTTTGATTCAAAACTGCAGTTGTTGATTTTTCTCAAACATTATAGAAGTTTGTGATTGTATCATTATTCAAGATAAAATCTGAAAACACATCGAAAGTTCACTCTGCCTTTTCCGAACAAGTGCTCTAATATGAGCTCAAAAGCATTAAGTCTATTTGCAGCTAAAGACACCAGCGAAGAAGCATTAGTGTTAAAATTCTTGTGCAAGCATGGAAATAAGAAGCTCCATATGATGATCCCTGAAGTTCCGCAAATATTACTCTAATGGAAATCTTCATGTTGCATATACATGCTAGTTAAAAAATGGTGTTACAACATCAAATCCTTGACTCAGAAGAGCAGCAGTCACCTGCAGCCTCAAATTTTGCAAATTCATGTTTTGTTCACAATGTTTTACCTGTTTATTTTTTTCCCAAAAACAATCGGTCATCAGTTACCTTCAAATACGAAACAGCATACATCATTAAAAATTCAATCAAAACTACAACGTTCGCGTACATTTTTTTTTTTTAATGCACACACGGGATAAAATCTTTAAAAGCTCAGCACAGATTCATGTATATTCGAACCTTAGTTATGTTAGGAACCAATTCACGCAATGGATAGAACTTCTCCTTCATCTTTCCTCTCCTCTTTCGCTCCAAAGCCAAAGTTCTCGATCGATCAGCTTTCTTGTTTCTAGTCCTTGCTGTAGTCGTAGTTCTTGTTGTGAATGAAGAATCATCTCAATTATTTTCTTCCTCCTTGTATTCTCCCTTCATGTCCCCATTTAAATCCGGGAACGATGAGTTAGGAACAAAAGTAAGATCATCAGACACCATTGTACTGGCCGCAGAACCGTTAAAATGATCCAACACATGGTCCTGTGTCGGACAAATAAATTGGGTGTCAGCAAAACATCCGTTAATGATATCACAATCAAAACTGGCAACTAGGTTCTCGGTTTCGCATCGAATAAGATGAATGAATTGATCAAAGTTTGGATCGTCAATGAAATCATGCAATGTGAGAGGGTTTCCGACTTCGTCCATTGGTTATTTGATAGAGATCAGATTTTTTTTTTTAATTTCTTGCTAAACAGTATTTGGGGGCCACATTGTTATATATAGATTGTAACTAAATGCAAATACAATATTTTGATTTTTTTTAATTTCTAATTCTGTGTGAAAGGAATCATACAGTGGGATCTGTGACGTTGGAAAGTTTTAGTAATATATACTTTGAAGAGTTCACAAAAAAAAAAAAAAAAATCTGACATGTCATAGGATTTGTTGGTGCGTTTTCACGAATTTAACTATAGTTAATTTATTGTATCATGAAATGACGGAACTTAGGTAAAGTAAGAAATTTTGTTGGATCTCGACAGAATTGATTTATTTATTTATTTTAACTTATGAGTCGTGTATCTACTTCATATTATTCTTGAGTGTGAAAAGGATCAAATGGGAGTTCATAATTTTAGAAATTGTAGTATGAGTGTTTGGAAAGAGAGAAAATGATAGAAAATGACAGAAAGCTGAAGAGAGTTCTAGAATCAATACTCAAATCTGTTATTATTGCAATTAATCAAAAGAATGATTACAAGTTTGTTTATATAACTACTCAAATGAATCTAACTAATTAGTCACAGGAGCTACTGGAAAGTTCCATACACTACAAACAAATTCTTAGTTTATTACAATTGCAGCTGATACATATAACTATCTTTGACGTATCAGCAACTTAGATCAAATCAGCTACTTGACTATTCAGCAGGCTTATGGTGCTCTGCTTATTCAGTTGCACATATGCTAAGAATAATGATTGTAACGGGTTCCCTGCTTTATTATAAAAGCACTAAGAAATTAATTGCTTTCAAATCAATGAGAGTAATATTTACCTATGTAATTGTATTTTGCTCACGAAAAGCTCTTATCAAAAGAGAATCTAGATTCATCCTAAACCAATGAATTTGAGAGAGCCAAACAATAAAATTTACACGTAAATAAGCTAAATTTTGATTTTAATTCCTCTATTGTCTCCGTTATTTTTTCTCTAGGCTCAAACTATAGGCAATCCTTCTACTTATCAGTTTGAGAATGACCGCTATAAATAATTTTTAGAATCAACAATTCGAATTGTATTCTTTTCAACTTCTACATCATCGATCCTATTTTTTCTTTATGTGGATTGTCAAAAGTAAGCATGGAGGCATGAGGCATATCTCAATACTTTGCTTATCACCATCAGCTATGAAGGCTGTCTTGAGCCTTCTCCAACAAAAGATCCAGCACCGCAGGGGTTCTAGGGTCCATCTCATTTGGGTGGCCCAAGCCCAAGTTTTATTAATTTAGACATTTAAATAATTAATGAAATCTTGAAGGCGCTGAACGAAATTTATCATGAAATTTTGCTTAAAAAGCAAGTGGCGGCCCGCAAAAAAGTGTAGAAGAAAAAGATGAAAGAGAGAAAAAGACAGTGGCTGAACATTATAGTTTGGGGTAAGATTTTTAATCTTTAATTGGACGATTTAAAAGTGAAATTAATTCTGATTTTTCTCAAATTTTGAGATTAAATTCCTCGCATCATCCTCTATAATTTTATTATTCTTGATTTTTTATTTTATCCTCTCGTTAGTTATTATTTGAGATATTCACTTGTTAGAGAGATATATATTAGATTATTACTATAAGCTAATAACATTGAGATTCTTAATGTTATTAACCTCTAGTGTCATTTAGAGAAGAATTTGTACTGTAATTATATTAATATAGTGGAAGATTATATTGGACTACGGTCCCTTGATTTTTCCCACTTTACGTTTTCTACGTAAAAATTTATATCTCTTGTGGTTGATTTATTACTTTGGATTTTGGTAGTTTATTTTTCTACCCATTTATTTGTAGTACACATCCTATTTTAATCACACAAAGAGGGAAAGAGTTTGTTTCCGCTTAATTTGTAGCTGCTTGTGTGAGTCCCTTTGCCAACGGATTGACATCAGAGTGTCAGGTTGTGTTTTTTTATTACTTGTGTGGTTGAGATGGAGGAGTCCTCGAAATGCATGATTAAATTAAAATCATAAAATTATGGTATTTTGGAAGTTTAGAATGGAAGATTTGCTGTACATGAAAAACTTACAGGAACCCATTGAAGGCGAAGAAGCTAAACGCCCTGATTTAGATGATATGAAGTGGACATAATTAAATCAAAAGGTCATGGGTACTGTTAGCTCATGGGTTGATCAGAGTGTGTACCACCATGCCGCGAAGGAATCTAAGGCTAATTTTTTTTGGGAAAATTAATGACGATTTATGAGCAGCCGACAACACAAAATAAAGCCAATATGATGAAAAGGCTTGTCAGCTTAAAATATAAGGAGGGACGCAGTATAACTGAATACACTAGTGAGGTTTAGGGCTTGGTTAATCAGTTAACTACTATGAAAATTATTTTAGATGATGAGTTACAAGCATTGTTGTTGCTTAGTTCTTTGCCTAATAATTGGGAGACATTAGTGGTATCAGTGAATAATTCAACGACGAACCAAAAATTAACCTTGGATATTGTTACATATAGGCTGCATAATAAAGAATCTAGAAGAAAGAGTGTTGAAGCAGTTCCCTCTAAGTCAGATGCACTTGTTTTAGAAAAGCAAGAAAGGCAGGGGATAAGCCAAAGCAAAAATTCCCGCCAGCAGAACAATGATAACTCTAGAGGAAGATCTAAGTTCCAGAGGAGAAACATTAAGTACTTTTGTTGTTAGAAAACAAGTCATGTTAAAAAGGAGTGTAGATTGTGGAAAAGATAACAAGCGAAAGAAAAAAGGTGCTACTCAGAAAAATGACAAAGAGAACACTACAGCCATAGTTAATGGTGATATGCGTATTGTTTATGATAAGAGCTCTATAAATCTCACTTGCCATATTGGTGATTGGGTGATTGATTTAGATGCTTTGTTTCATGTTACTGCACATCGTGATTACTTTACATCCTATGTTAATGGTGATTATGGCCATGTTCGGATGAGAAATGAGGGTATAGGAGATATTTGCTTGGAAACCAAAATTGGCTGTAAGTTGTTGCTTAAAGATGTTAGACATGTACTAGATGTTCGCCTTAATTTGATCTCCACATGCAAGCTTGATGATAATGGTTATACTAACTAATTTGGTGAAAGAAAATAGAAGCTCACTAAAGACTCCCTAGTGTTAGCTAAGAGGAGGAAAGTAAACACTCTCTATGTGATAGAAACCAAGATCAAGAAAGAAGATGTGAATGTGGTTGTAAAAAATTCCGACATTGAGACATGGCATAAAAGTCTTGGTCACATTGGTGAGAAAGGGTTAGAAACTCTTATTAGAAAAGGATTTCTACCCAGTTTCGCCGGTATGTCCTTCAAGACTTGTGTTTATTTCTTAGAAGGAAAGGCAAACAGCATAGCTTTTAAAAGCTTCTGTCCATCTAGAATATTGCAAATACTTGATTGGATTCACACTGATATTTGCATGATGCAAAGTAGATCAATAGGAGGTGCACTTTATTTTATGAGTTTTTGTCATGACCCAACCCAGACCTGACAAGATATTGTCCACTTTGGGCCTTAACAAGGCCCACATGGTTTTGTTCATACGGTGCACATTATGTATCAGAGCAGCTCCACGTGTCCTCTTACGCGATGGTGGGGCAAACCGAAGTGAGGACGCTGAGTCCTTAAAAGGGGGTGTATATAGCACCTTAGGCAAATCCTACATCGACAAA
Organism: Citrus maxima; assembly: GCA_029641205.1. Taxonomy (NCBI): domain Eukaryota; kingdom Viridiplantae; phylum Streptophyta; class Magnoliopsida; order Sapindales; family Rutaceae; genus Citrus; species Citrus maxima. Next base: position 21,303,927 of record CM056369.1, read on the forward strand.
GCACAAGAGAGATGCTGGGTTTATAAAGGGTGATCCACACTTTAATTGGCAAGACGGGCATACACCCCAGAAACAAAACCGTGCGGGCATTGTTAAGACTCAAAGTGAACAATATCTTAACAGGTCTGAGCTGGGTTGTGACACTTTTATTGATGATTATTCTAGAAAAATGTGGGCTTTTTCTTTGAAATCTAAAGACCAAGTGCTTAATATTTTTAAGTTCTTCCATGCTTATGTTGAGAGAGGGACAAAAAGAAAACTAAAGTATGTTATGGAAGACAATGATGGTGAGTGGAGAGGACCATTTGAGCAGTATTGCAGATCCCATGGACTAAAACTTGAGAAGACTATACCAAAAATCCCCCAATAGAATGGCATTGCAGAAAGGATAAATAGAACGATTGAAGAGAGAGTCAGGTGTATGCTTTCCGACACAACTTAAAAGTGATTTATAACTCTCAAGTATAAGAGTGTCTTGTTATATTATAGCTAGATGAGTCCGAGATCGATACATAGAGAAATGATTTAATTTGTTTATTCTATTTTATCTAAAAATGAAAATAAAACTTGAATATAAACAACTTAATTTAAATGAAATTATGAAATTGAATTAGTTAGGGTTATTGATCCATTCTTAGTAGTAAATAAAATTTAATAATTTTTTTTGCCATTTTTTTGATTTAATGCCCAAAAGATTAATTATATAAATTATTATTATTTTCTCCTTAATTTTATTATGGATTAAGTATTTATTGTGCCAAAATTTAATTTGTTTACAATAAGTCAAAATACCATTTTACCATACCTTGAATTAAGATATTAAGAATTTATTGTGCCAAACTCCCTTATTTGTTTACAATAAATTAAAATTTCAAAATATAAAATATGTATAAAATTAAAGAGAAAATAAATTAATTTATATAATCAAAATTAGAATTTAATTAAATTATATTTATTTCGTAAGAGTTTCACCTTACCTTAACTATTATTATTTAGCTAAGTATAATTGAAATAAAAATAATTATTAAAATTAAATTACTCATAATTAAAAGTAATAAAAATAATTAAAATTGAAAATAGAACTAAATTTATTTATAAAAATAATTATGTAAAATATTAAAACACACCTGAAAAATAAGATTACAGGGAAATTAAGAGAAATTGAGAAGAAGAGAGATGCTTAAAACATAAAAATGAGGCTCTATTTATAGAAAAATACATTCATAATCTAGTGTTTTGTAGTCCATCATAAGCTTTATGCGTGCGCTCCTCACAATCATTAGATGAAGATCCAATGGCTGGTTAAACTTCAAAAGTCAACATTACACGTGGCATTATGTTAAGTGTCATATTTGGACAAAGAACGGGTGAGATTTGACGAGTTAATGGTTGGATCGGGTCGACGTGAATACAAAGATTCGGATCCTACAACTTGTTTCATCAACCATTGCCACGTGGCACGATCGTGGTCATTGAATCATGAATGGTTGAGATATAGTCAAAATTGCCAATTATCCAATGCACTCATATCTATTGTAAGCTCATTTTATCATCCAATTAGTGCTTGGTCAACAAAAAAGTCAACTTTTTGCACAAGCTTAATTTTAAGCCGGTTTTAACTCATCTTAAGGTTTTCGAACCTCTGAAATCCAAATTTGACACCCGTATATCTGTTTGGTGTTCGAATTACGTGAATTTAATATTTTACCTAATAAACACACAAAAATACACAAAATCTAATATTGTTATGATATAATTAATAATTTCTAATATATTATATAAACATAAATATAAATTATAATATAAGCAAAAAATAACATTTTTATCGCTTGATAATCAAACAATTTTTAATACTAATCACATTCTAATGCCTAACTTCCTAAATCTTTTTGGACAGAGGCTATGCATATTGCAATTGACTTGATTAACCTTTCTTCTTCAGCTCTATTAGATGACGATGAACCTGAGAGAGTTTGGACCAAAAAATATGTTTTATATAAACACTTGAGAATGTTTAGTTGTAGAGCATTTGTTCATATCCCAAAAGATGAGAGATCGAAGCTTGATGATAAAGCCAATGGATGCATTTTCTTAGGCTATGGACATGAAGAATTAGGGTACAGATTATGAGATCCAGTGGTAAGAAAACTAATTAGAAGTAGAGATGTCATGTTTCTAGAAGATCAGATAGTTGGCGATGCAGAGAAGAGTGATGAGTCTTAAGTCATCTCTAGAGATTCCTATTATTCCAACTTCAGTTTCTCTACCTTTAATTTATGATGATCATGGGGAGTTGGAGAGGATAATAATGATAGTCCAACAGAACCAGTTGATCAGGCACCTCTAAAATCGTTAGCATAATCAATTGAGCCAGAATTAAGATGATCCACTAGAGAATGATGACCTTCCACTAGATATCCTCCACATGAATATGTGATGCTTACAGATGGAGGCAAGCCAAAATGTATTAAAGAAGTCATGTCTCACCAACATAAAAATGAGTGGATTAAAGACATGCAAGAGGAGATGAAATCCTTGAATGAGAACCACACTTATGACTTAGTAAAGTTTCTTAAAGGAAAAAGAACATTAATGAACAAATGGGTTTACAGATTGAAGACTGAAAATAACTCACAACAGCGGTACAAGGCTAGATTAGTTGTAAAAGGTTTCGGTCAGAAGAAAGGTGTTGACTTTGAAGAAATATTTTCTCCTGTGGTGAAGATGTCTTTTATCCGAGTTGTTTTGAGATTAGTAGTTAACTTCAATTTGGAGATTTAACATCTTGATGTAAAGATAGCTTTCTTACACGGTGACTTAAAAGATGATATATACATGGAGCAACCTGAAGGGTTTAGTATAAAAGGCAAAGAAGAACTTGTGTGCAAGTAGAAGAAAAGTTTGTATGGGCTGAAACAAGCACCAAGACAGTGGTACAAGAAGTTTGATTCTTTTATGGAGAATCATAGCTTCCACAAGACTATGTGTGATCATTGTGTTTTTATGAATAAATTTAGTGATAATGATTTTATCATTCTTCTGCTTTATTTGGATGACATGTTGATTGTTAGTAAGGATGCTAATAAAATTGATAATCTGAAGAGAGAGCTTAGTATGTCTTTTGCAATAAAGGACCTAGGAATGGTAAAACAGATTCTTGGCATGAAGATTTATAGAAAATTTGGGAAATTATGGATATCTCAAGAATCATATGTTGAAAGGGCTCTTGAAAGATTTAACATGAGTTAGGCAAAATCTGTTTGTTCTCTGCTTTCAGACCATTTCAAGCTTAATTTTGAGCATTGTCTTATAAGTGAGAAAGAGAAGCAAGAGATGAGAGAAGTTCCTTATGCTTCAGGAATTGTTAGTTTGATGTAGGCCATGGTTTGTACAAAATCAGATATTGCTCATACAGTTGGTGCAATCAGTCAAATTATCTTTAATCTGGGCAAAGAGCATTGGATAGCAATGGAGTGGATTCTCAAATATCTCAGAGGCACTTCCAAGGCATGTTTATGTTTGGTCGTGACAAACTTGTGTTACAAGTGTACACAGACACAAATATAGCAGGAGATGTTGATTCTAAAAAATTCCTATCTGGATATTTGCTCACCGTTACAGGGGGAACAATCTTATGGCAGTTCAGACATCAATATTGTGTTGTTTTGTCTACTACAGAAGCAGAGTCTATTGCAATCACTGAAGGTTGCAAAGAAACCATGTGGATGAAGCATTTCTTACAAGAGTTGAGCGTGAAGCAAGACAGCTTTGTTGTGTACTACAACAGTCATAGTGCCATTCACTTGGATATTGATATGAGATATCATTAAATACGAAACGTGCTTGAGAAGAATTAGAAGAGAAAAAGAAAAGTGAGCCGTGAGTGTTATGGTATCTCTCTTCAGTTTAGCAAAATTCTTCTATTGCCCAAATAATTTTAGCTTTAAGCATGAGAACTGTTGTAGAAATTTTATTGAACTCGCAAGCGCACGAATCTATTGTAGAATAGACTAATGGTGACGAGTGTCGATCTCACGAGGAGGTGGATTTTAATTGTGTGTAGAATTAATTTTGTAAATGGGTGGTTGGATTTGTGGTGAAAGTGATTTATATTATCCTAAAATTGAAATTGAAATGGCGAGAATAAATTGAAGAGAATTCTATTGAAATGCGGCAGTTGGGTATCTGGATCCGTATCAACATGCACCATGGGCTAAATATTTATTATTAATGCCACTTAAATCATAAGGGGGGAATCCACACCTCATGAACCACACTCTAATCAATATGGTGAGAAAGGCTTATCGTGCCAAATAATAATAACCTTGGACTAGGGAGCCGGTGAAACCAGGGCAGTATCTAGACAAGATTATTATTATTTGTCGACGAAAAGTCAAATCATCCACAAAAATTAGAGGGGAAAAGAAAATAATTTTACCAAATAAAGCCCATGACACATGTTGAGACTTCACCTTCAACCCAAGCTTGAAAGAAAATTAACTACTCATAATTGAACTAGGGGTAAAATGGGAATTTATTAAAATATGTAGAAAATACAAGATGGAGAGGGAATTACAAAAAATGGAGCCCAAAAATGGATTCAGAGATGCCAAATTAGGGGGGAGAGGTCCTCTTTTTATTGATACATTGAGTAAATCATGGCCATCGGATTAAAAAGACTTAAAATGTAAAATGACGATTTTCTCCTTTATAAATATACATTTTCTAACATTCAACAAGAACCTCTCTAGATATTCTCTGGATGTGACTTTCCAGCACATGGGAACCTCTCTGGATGTTCTGTTAAAGGCCATTGTGCTTGTCTAGTTTGTAGCCCAAATAAGTAGTCAGTATGGCTTACCATAGTAGAAAGTGTGTATATTTAGGGCACCATCGATTTTTACCAAGTAGCCACTCATTTAGGCCACTTAAAAAGATCTTTAATAATGAGAAAAAAAAGGAAGAACCTTCTAAAACTTTTACTGGTGAAGATATTTTGAAATTAGTGGATGATATTGACTACAAAAGTAGAAAGCACAAAGGCACCAAGTGAAATCGTGACGATTGTGATGATGATAACGGCAAACTATTTAAATGAAAATCATTTTTTTATTTGAAATATTGGCAACATTTGTTAGTTCGTCATTTGTTAGATGTGATGCATATTGAGAAAAATGTGTTTGACAACATCTATGGAACTACTTCATCAACCTGGAAAGATAAAAGATGGGGTAAAGGCTAGAAAAGACCTTATAGAAATGAAAATTAGGGAGAAATTGGTTCCTGGTGAAAATGATAAAGTACCTTACTTGCAGTACCTTTCACCATGAGTAAAGAAGAGAAAATGAAGTTCTGTCAAACTTTATTAAAAACCAAAGTTCCAGAAGGTTATTCTTCAAACTTTAGGAATCTTGTTTTTATTAACGATTGTCGGCTTCAAGGTCTTAAGTCTCACGATTGTCATAATTTGATGCAACAACTATTACCTTTAGCAATCCGTGATTGTTTACTCGAAAATGTTAGAAAAGTTGTTATTAGGATGTGCTTTCACTTCAATTCACTGTGTAGTAAGGTGTTGGACATAGAATCTCTTGACAAATTAGAAAAAGATCATTTCGTCATTATGTGCTTGTTTGAGCAATACTTTTTACTAGTTTTTTTTTTTGACATAATGGTTCATTTAACGGTACATCTTATTAACTAAGTCCGATTATGTGGATCGATTCACTTTTGTTGGATGTATCTATTTGAGAAAAAAACATGAAAATGTTAAACAGTTATGTTCATAATCATTGTCGGCCCGAGGGTTGCATTACTGAATGCTATACTGCAGAGGAAGCACTTAGATTTTGTGCTGAATATCTCTCAAATCACGATTTTATTGAACTGCCACCTGATTGTATATTTGATTATACAATTAAAAAGCCTTTAGGAGTTAAAGATGTTAAGATGATTGATACTGCACTACTAGAGCAAGCATATCTTTTCATTCTGGAAAACACCTTAGAGTTGCAATCTTATATACAGTAAGTCATAAATTTTCATTAGTATTTATAAAAAAATTTCAGAACCTCAACTAACAACAACTGACTCTTTCAATATTGACGCGGTAGGGAACATAAGATATTGCAAAATTCCTAAAGCAATTAAAATGGGCTCATTGGTTAGAAACCGAGCACACTCATAGCTTTTCTGATTGGTTACAAATAAAGGCTAGTATTTGACAATTTTATCCTTAACAACAATATTACGTTTGTCATTAGTAACTCATAATTTGTTCTCGACCTGTAGGTAAAAAACATGATAGCAAATGGTTTAGATATTGATGAAACTATTAGGATCTTTGCAAGCAAACCTAGCCGCACTGTGATTGCATATTCAGGGTACCTCATAAATGGTTTTTATTTTGCAACGAGGGGTCAAGATAGCAACAATGTTACACAAAACAGTGGGGTTGATGTCTCAGCAACAACCCTACAAGTCTCAAGCTCAAACGATAAAAATTTCATCATTGGTATGATAAAGTATTATTGTGAGGTACAATTTTCTCACTTAAATATAATAGAATTTTTTTTAAGCTAACAAGCCCCCTTAAGTATTAAAATAATAATGATGATAATAATAATAATATAAAATATTTAATTCTAAGTAATGATGACATAAGCAATGATATGAGTAATGACGACATAAGCAATAACATAAGTGATGATGTAAGAGAAGTTTGTAGAGATAGTTAAGAATTTTAGAATTTACTAAGGTATTTATGAAGGATAATCTCAACAAATTGATTAAGAGTTATTGTGGCAAAATCCTAGCCATCCATTAGTCTTAAGAAATCTTATAAATACCCCTTAGCCCTTTTCATCTTCAATGCAACCTATAAATTTCACCATCTTCTATTATAAGTCATAACATTAAGAGTAGAGAAATCCTCAATTGAGAAAGGTCTAGAAAATTCAAGGTCAAGAGGTAAGTAACACTTCAACTGCAATGTAGGGACAAAATTCTTTTCATAGTTAACTTCAGTTTTAACAAATTCATTTATCTTGTGATGACTACTATAATGTGATTAATTATAATTTAAATCTTTATATGGTCGGCTATGCCGCCTATATTATAGTCCCATTTTGTTTAATCTTTATATAGACGGCACTGCTACTTGCATTAAAGAATATTGTCCTTAAATACCACTGTATGTTAATTCTGTTGTTTCTCTAGGAACTTCACATGTTATGATATAAGTTGCATTGAACACATGCATTTCATGGACTACTTTATAACAAGATGTTTTAGAAAATGAGTTTATGAAAAATGGGTTATTGTACTATAAGGTGGTAAAGTTCCCAAAGAGAGCAAGCCTCCAAGCTTAGTAAAAGGTAATCTTTTGGGGACTGCGATATGTAACGCCCAAAAGTTCAACTAATCAGGCCCAAAAGCATATTGTTTAAAGAATAAAAGCGCCAGCCTTGTAGTGCAACATACCTAGGGCCCTAATAAAGTTGTTTTGTATTTTCTAAGTTTCTTTTAAAAACTTAATATGGTCATCTATATGCATAATAATTTATACATGTATCAAAGTGTTATCTTATTGCGCATTAGCTAACAAAGTCCCTACATTGCATGTAACGATGAGTAGAGCAAGCTGGCGCCAAGTCCTAACCAAGGCGAAGTGCATATGGGCATAACAAACCTTGGGTTTTATGATGGGCTCAACTTTGTTTCAATAAAAAATAAATATCTTAGCTTTTGTAATAATAAAGTTTTTGAGAAATATACTAGGGAGTATCTGTATTTCTCTTACCTTTTGTAAGGAAGTTTTGTGCTATGTAAAACCTTTTTTTTTAAATTTGTATTTATATTAAAAAGTAACAATGTTTTAAATATTTTAAAAAATAAATATTTAAGTGGAGTGTTACAATTATGGGTCCTTGTTGAAATTTGTGAGTTGCAATATCTGATGGCTAGGAAAATTATTTTTAAGTGTGATTGAGTTGATAGTAAATGGGTTAAGGTGAATAATTAGGTTTCACCATAGTTGATCTTAATTGAGTTGGTCATAAGCCTGATTGCTTCATTTTAGCTTCGCATGCAAAGCAAGTGTTTTATGTTCAAGTCCAAGTAGATCCAACAAAATTAATTGTTTGTTCAGTGGGTCAAAGAGTCATTAAATCAATGGGCGTTGACGGAAGTATTGACGTGGTGATATTGAACCTTTATGTAAAGAATATCTTAAATAAATATGGATAAAGATGATGTTGGCATATATGAAAGACTAGATTGTATTGATGTTCCAATTGATGATGACTTAGTAGGAGAATGACAACTGCAGTAAGTTATTTGATTTCAGTATATTTATTCTTTTGTATATGAACTGAATGCAAGTTATGTGAATGTGTCATATGCTTTTTTTTCCCATATACTAAATTCAGTGTCAGTATTTGTTTTGATATGGCAAGCTAAATGTAATATCTCATGCTATCACATGCTTTGTTTTTCTTATATTGATTTTAGTCTCTTTATTTGTTTGTATATGAATTAAATGCAAGTGAGGTGAAGTTGTCGTGTGTGTGTTTTTTTTTTTAATATTTTCCTTTGTTTATAGATTTGTTTAAATGCAAGTTATAAGGATATGTTCCAATTATTATTTTGTCCATTATCTATCATAATTTTATAGATATGGCAAACATTGAAGAACAAAATAAGCAAAATTTTTTGACTTGGATGGGAGACCAAAGAGAAGAAAGTAGATAAAAAAGAAACATTTGTTGAAAAGATCAGCTGATGATAAAATTATAGTGGAGTATAACCAATATGGAGTTCTTGTTGGAGATGGAGCGAATGATCTTAGAAGTTACATTGGTGTTCTTGTCCGAGATAATATTTTAATCTTGTATGATGATTGGCGACGTGTTCCCCTAGAAATTAAGGATAAACTTTGGGATCACTTACAGGTAATCTGTCATTTGTTATTTGCTTTCATGGTTTAATTCCTTTTTCTTTCATTACTAATTTTAATAGTGTTTCTTATTATATGGTGGAGTAGATGAAATTTGTACTTGATATAAGAAGCAAAAAAAATGTAGTTCAATAAATGGGAATTACTCTAAGGAACTTCAAATGTGCATCAAACACTGAGTTTATCCAACCTAATAAGGATAACCACAGTCAATTAAAGCTGCCTCCATAGGAGTAACCCATAATTAGGAAATTGGAGTGGAAACAGTTTGTTGACAAGGTTCTTGGTCCTGAATTTGAGGTAAAATTTTTTACAACAATGTTCATTCTTTATTACTTAAAAAGCTTATTTGTTTTGATAGAAAATGATTGCTGTAAACTATTTTTTATCAAGGTTAAGAGTAATAAAGCGAAGAAGATGCATGAGTAAATAGAGTACAACCATCGTTTGGGTAGTATAAGTTATAGTGTTGCACAGAAGGTATCATATGATAGCCTCCTCAATTAAATTTTGTCTATATAATTCAGAAATTTCATTTTTACCTTATAAAATTAAGTCCTCTTTTATACTTGTTAACATGAAATAGAAGGATGAGATTAAAGTTTCTGAAAAAGAGTTTGACCGAAGTCAGTGTTGGTTGATGTGTTGCTAATGTGCAGAGAAAAATATGAGTGTTTATTTTTTATTACTTAGGTTTACTTTAATATGAAGTTTGCATATGTTTGCGTATATTTAAACAGTAAAAAATGCTATTATAAAGCTTGAGTTTGGATGCATATTGTTGTAGGATGAATTAAAGGGTCAAGTCGAGCAAGAGTCATATCGGGGTAAATGACATTCTATCAGCAACCCTTGGAAGTAGCCAAATGGTAGTAGAGTCCAAGGACTGGGGAAGTCAATCACCCCAACAATGTATTTTTATATACCCATATACTGCAGACTTGCTTGAGTAAAAAATGGCCATCGAAAGAACAGTATATAAAAAAAGATTTCAGATGATGATGAAGATGATGGACGCAAAGCTAAATGACAAGTTAATGGCACTAGTCGTACAGAGATTGGCAGTTGTAGCTATGTTAACACTAAATCTCCAACAGATGGAGATGATGATAAGAATACTCAATCCAAGGCAAAAAGAAAGGTTATTAACATACCTTAATTTATTTACTTTGTGTTACACTTAATTTTCATTTTTTAACTAATTATTGTGTTGTGTTTACATATTCAATAGGCTGTAGACATTATGGAGGAAGAATCCCCAAAAAAAATGGTCAATCAACTGCCAAAACAAAGGTTATTGTCTTACTTTTTTTTTTTACTTTATGTTACACTTAATTATTATTTTACCTAACTAATTACTATGTCATTTTTACATGTTGAATAGGTTGTACATATCATAGAGGCAGATTCGCATAATGAAAGAAAATTGGAAGAAACTCCTTCAGTTAAAACTGAGAAGAAGACTCCAAGTAAGACCCTAAAAGAACTCCAAAAAGTTATCCTAGACTGAACAGAACTCCAAACCAGCAAAGGAAACAAGAAGACCCTATTTTTTTTTTTTTTGTCTTAGCTCTATTTTTTTTTGTCTTAGCTCTAAAACTCCTCCTCCCAAGAAGCCAAAGGTGATTAAAGCAGCTACTAGCAGAAAACTAATATTGCGGAAGAACACTAGGCTTAACTACACATGAGAGAAAGAATAGTAATGCATCAATTAAAATGTTCTCGGTTATGGTTGAAATTTTTTTATAAAAAGAAATTTTGATTGAGCATGATGAATCCATTTTTAATTATCAAACTGTAACCCTATTGACAAAGAATGTTTGTCAAGTGGTCATTGATTTTATTGCATTGCAGAATGAAGTGATTAACTCTTGGGCAATGTAACTCGCTGTCTTATAATCTTACATTAGATGACTGCCATGTTTTATTCATCCTATACGATGACATTCAATTATTAAAATTTTATCATATCATAGGTACTTACATGAGTCCATGGAGAATGATGAAGGGATGTTTCCCGTCGGATCCCGTCGGATATGGTCAGGTGATGCTTGGTAAAGGCAAACCACAAGAGGAATATATAACTCAAAGGTCACGGCACGTATCTGAACTATTGTGAGTAGCTCTACCTGGATAGATTACATTAATCATATATAATCCAGGGTAAGGTCTTCTAGCTTTTTCCTACACTAATAGGCAATAAGCTATTTTTAATCCATTAAAATTTGCTTTTCATGACATAACAACATGCACTTTCTTTTCCATTTTGTTTTAATGTGTCTTGTATTTGGTATTGAGTTGGTGACTAGAAAGATCATGTCTTATTACAATGAATATTGTCAAAATTTAATATAAAATTTACAAAAACCAACTATTGTGTACTTTTATAAATTAACTAGCTCATGCTTCTTTATCAAGTTGTGTCTAAGATGATGAATGCTTTCAGAGCAAAGAGTATAGTCTGGTTTTTTAGTTTCATTTCATAGAATTCTAGTGAAGGCCATTCATTTACAATTTGACTTAATTTATTCTAATTATTTTTGTTGATTGAGATAATCGATTTATCAGGCCACTAATATTACTATTTATATATTGAATTGTAGCAATCATTGGATGTTGGTTACAATTTCCACTGTCTATTATTTGGATTCAGCAGTCGGAGAAAAGATTGATATTAATTGAGAGCAAATAATAAATCAGTTAAATTTCTCTAGACTTCTATTTTAATGTTTCATAGACCTTACTTATTAATTATGGTTATTATGTTGACCTCTATATTCATTGTGGATATTACCTTCAGAGGAGTTAGAATGTATCATTCAATCAGGTTCAAAACTAAGCTAAACCTGAAATGGGTAACTGTCCAAGTAAGTAAGGGCTTATTACATCTTTGCTTATTTTGTTTCGATTTTTACCTTAAATTTTTTATGTCTTTAATTGTAGTAAAACTAATTTCATAAATGTATAGTGCCCCCAACAAATAAGTGGTTTTGAATATGGGTTCTTCATTATGAAGTACATGCAAGATATTGTGGGAAATGTGAACATATTGAAGGAAAATGTAAGTTTAAAATCTTATCTTTGTTACTTGGTTATTTTCAACTATGAACATATTGTTTACGACATTATTTTCATTTCCTTAATTAAAGTTTTAAAGGGATAACTGAATACTCAGATAAGGATCTTATGAAGGTTCAAAATGAGTAGGCTACCTATGTGGGTAACTTAATTACTTAGTTAAGAAAATTGGCGCATATCAATTGCTTGATAAATAAATTTTCTGTCACTAAGTTTATATTAGAATGATATTTAATGTTGCTGCCTTTATTTTTCCTTTCTACTTTCAGGGAATGTTGATGCCGTTAAGGTTACTTGATGCTGGTTGCTGCTGATTTTCTGTTGATTTATGCTGATTTCATTGAAGATCATTGCTACTAATTTATGCTCTAACTCATGCAAATGATTTGGTTATTTTTGTTTCTACTTTTAAGATGAACAAATTTGTGCATGTTTGAATGTTTATGATACTTGTAGGTGAATGTTTAGCCAAAGATGATTAATCACTGATTTGGTTATTGTTTGTTTAGTATGTAATTCTAATTCTAGTCTTGTTGGATAATATTATGTTGTTGGATGATTATGAAACATCGTATGTTTGAAATGGAGCTTAATGGCATTCATAGTTAGCTGCAAATTTGATTTATGTATCAGAATTTCTTTGATGCCATCTAGTTACAAATTCCTTTATACCATAGAATCATAATTTTTTTAGTACTTTAAAATCATTATGTACGTGATGATGTCTTAGCATCAAATTTTTTTTGATATCATAGAATCATTATGTACATGATGTCTTAGCATGAATATTGTTTTGATACCATACAATCAATATGTACATGATGGCTTAGAATTAAAATTTCCGTGATACCATTATAACACAAAATTGCTAATACTAATAACGAGCGTCAATGTAACACTGGCAAGGGCTATGTTGACACTAAAACTTGGTGTTAGCAAAACATGTTTCTACGATGATAATAGTATCAGTGAAGGTCATTTTTCAACTAAACATACTTGTGTCATGTCATGTCATGTCTGTGCCACACGCCCTCTCAAAACGTTCTCGTGTCGTGCCAGTGCAATGCCACTTGCTGCTTGGCCCATTGGCCATCTCTAACTTTGTTAACAAGAGCTCATCTCCTCAAGCCAACATTTCCAGCTAGCAAAGGATGAAAGGAAGGATTTTAATTAAGGAGTACTTTCCAAAATTTAAAACAATTAGCTCTCATATTCTATTACCATTCCCTTCAATACTTCAAACTTCATTGCATAAATGCAGTTAAAATAATAATAATAATAAAATAAAAATCAAAGCAATAATATTGTATTATTGGCAAAAAGTGGGGCGAGTAAAATTGGAAACGGGGACATTGTGCTATTAAATATCTAGATGGTTGCACTAAAATCTTCTCGGTTGAGCAATTCCATTATTGAGATTAGGTTATATTCGGTTGCTAGAAATTAAGGCAGGAGCAGAGAGGTTTTCCATTTCATCTTCATTTTCCTATATTCGGTTGGCAAAAGTTAATAAGAAACCAAATCTTATTAGAACCTAATTTCTATTATTTGAAGAATCTAGTTTCTTTTGATAAGTAAATTTTGATTTCACATAATTAACTGGTCATGTTTTCCTATTTTACTCTCATTTGATTTTGATTTTTCAATGTTATCCCTAAACAAATCTAAAGGGAAAAAAACTCCTAATTCACTTTCTACTTGTATGAAATAATAGAAAACGGATGCTTCGTGAATTCTAATTATTTAGCCATCAATATCAACACATTTTGTTTCACTTCATTTTCTATAGATATGCATGGCAAACCAGTAGTGTTCTTTTATCAGTTAACTAAAATATCATAATCAACAACTAGAAAAAAAAACAAAAAGAGGAAAAAGAAACTGGAATGAAACTTTTCAATTATGGATCAATTGTTTAATGTTTACTATTTCAAGGCATGTTTTTATGGGTTTGAGCAGAAAACATTTTTGTGAAACTAAGGACAGCTCACATTTCTATAGAGGTTTGATTATATAGTAATGCATATATCTTATGTATGGAAGATATTAGTTAATGCATGGCAGCTATACTAGTACCGGGAGAAGGATATTTGTGAAAATGTTCACCAGAAAGTTCTAACAGTGAATGCCTGGATAAATTAATTCTGGGTTGTTACAATCCCATAACGGCTCTGGAAAGCACCAATTATCATCTCGAAGGACCATGATGTTAACATGTATGTATTCATAATGTTAATTTTGATGATAACAAACAAGATTAAGAATGATTAAGTTTTTAAAGCTCAAATTATTTTTTATACTTGTTAAATAAATGAAATTGGTTGTTTTTCAAGTTCATGGTCTAATTGAAAAAAAATTAAAACTCTGAAAATGGACTTATTTGTAAAGTTTTATGAAGATTTAGGCCATAGTATAATTATAGAACGTTTTAAATAAAATTGTAATTTTTGAAATAATTCACTGTCGCAGTCACTGTAACAAATGGCTAACCGTTTACTTAAAACGGTTAATCGATAAATTCAAGTGAGCTATAAATTTGTTTTGCAGGATTCTGGAAATTAACGACGAACCGATAATTACAAATTGTTAATTGATTATTTGAAATTCAGCCCAACAGTCATTTGGATTAGTCAAAAAGGTTAACCGATAGTAGTTAACGGCAATCCGATTTCTCTCAGAAAGTCAACAACGGCTAGTTTTCAATTCCAGCTATAAAATTACTCAATTAAATTCAAATAAGGAGAGAATACAATCTTCGTTGAGCCTTAACTTGTTCTTGTTTCATTTATTCACACTTTGAGCATTCGTTTGTAATCTTTGTTTTTGAGTGATTGTAAGTGTTGGGATACACTTGGGTTAAGAGACTGAAGATAATCTCTTGTTGTAAAGGTCCATTGACACCTTGGAAGTCCATTGTAAGCATTTGAAGCCTTGGGAGGCTTGGAGAGTGAAATTCCCAAGCTTGGTTTGCTTGGAGTCGTGGACATAGGCGGGGACTACCGAACCACGTAGAAATCATTGTGTTTACTCTTTCTTCCCTTGCACTTTTATTATTGTGCTTTATTAAATTTATTGTTTTTATTTTCATAAAGGAGGTTTTGCACACTAAAAAGTTTAAATGGAGAAAAAATGATTAAATGCCAAGATAAAATATAAAAAATGAAGTAAATCATGATTAATAAGTTGCTCAAACATCTATATTTAATGATAAAATTTCTCCTCTTCTATAGAATGGGCTAGTAATCTAATTCGTTTATATTCGTATTTCCATTACAATTCACCTATAAAGCTTCCCTTGAAATAGTTGTAAGTAATATGTAAGTAAAATTAGATTTTATGAAATTAGATTTTACAATGTGCCACGTTGTGCCACGTGTACCAAAACATGCTCATGTCGTGCCGTGCCCGTGCCATACCTGTGCTTGTACCGACCGACCTGTTAACCATCTCTACCCATGCCAGCAATTTGTTTAGTAACATACAGTCTCTGCCAAAATGGTCTCCTTTTTTAATGACCCCAAAATGTTTTTCTCAGTTTAAAAAAAACAATAATATTCTCAGGTACAAGGGTAATATGAAACATGTTAGAAAAAAGACTCACACAAGTAGTTGCAAATTAAGTAGAAACAATTTTTTTTCCTTTTTGTGTGATTAAAAATAGGATGTGTACCACAAATTAATAAATAGAAAATAAATCAACACAATCCAAAGTAATAAACCAACCACAAAAGATAGGGATTTTTACGTGGAAAACCCAAAACGGGAAAAACTATGGGACTGTAGTTCTATATAATCTTCCACTATATAATAATGGGATTGATTACAACACAAATTCTTCTCTACATAATACTAGAAGCTAACAACATCAAGAATTTCAAAATCTTGGCTTATATCAGGGATTAATATGGAACAACCATTTGAAGGATCTACTGCATGAGGAGCTCCACATATGCCCGTCTTATTAACATCTAAAAAAAAGAAAAGAAAATTAAGGAGGGGGTAAAAAGAAAATTTTACTGCAAGTGGTAGGAATGTTGGGGAAGTGGACATATAATGGTTTTCAATTAACAGATGCATAAGTTAGAAAAAAGAGAAAGTAGAGGTGGATAATAAAGATGACAAAGTGGAGGTGGATAATAAAGATGACAAAATGGGCGAGTATTTTTCTCATCATTCTGTGATTAATAAGTTGCTCAGACACCTATATTTTATGAGAAAATTTCTCCTCTTCTATAGAATGGGCTTGTAATCTAATTAGTTTGTATTCGTATTTCCATTACAAAACACCTATAAAGATTCCCTTTTTCCTTAAAATAGTTGTAAGTATAATTAGATTTTACGAAATTAGATTTCACAATGTGCCACGTGTACCAAAACGTGCTCATGTCGTGCCATGCCCGCGCCATACCCGTGCTTGTGCCGCCCGACCCATTAACCATCTCTACCCGTGTCAGGATTTGTTTAGTAACATACAGCCTCTACCGAAATGGTCTGCTTTTTTAATGACACCAAAATGTTTTTCTCAGTTTAAAAAACACAATAATATTCTCAAGTACAAGGGTAATATGAAACATGTTAAAAAAGGGACTCACACAAGCAGTTGCAAATGAAGTTGAAACAATACTCTTTCCCTTTTTGTGTGATCAAAATAGGATGTGTACTACAAATTAATAAATAGAAAATAAATCAACACAATCCAAAGCAATAAACCAACCACAACCATTTGAAGGATCTACGACATAAGGAGCTCCACATATGCCCGTCTTATTAACAGCTAAAAGAAAAGAAAAGAAAATAACAAAAAAATTATGCTACAATCTATATTACATTTTTCTCAAGAAACGAACAAATTAAGGCGGAGGTAAAAAGAAAATTTTACTCCAAGTGGCAGGAATATTGGGGAAGTGGACATATAATGGTTTTCAAACAATAGATGCATAAGTTAAAGAAAAGAGAAAGTAGAGGTGGATAATAAAGATGACAAAGTGGACAAGTATTTTTTTCTCTTCATCTCAAATATGGCAGCTCCAATGGGCATAAATATCATTCCATGTGAATGAGCTGAGTAATGGCTATTAGGTTGCATTATTTCCAATTAATAAAGCTATAACAAAAGTTATTGAACGAAATTGAAACTAAAATGAGCTATGGAATATGATGAGATTTAGAAGATTGCTTTGGCTCCTTTTATGTTACACCATGATACCACTTGTGCTGCGAAAGCATCATTTGTTGTGGTGTGATATTATTTGTGTCGTTATGTGCAAATATGGAATCAATATGCACCAAATAATTATAAAAAAATATAGGACACGAAATTTAAGGTGGTTTAGCGATAATTGTTTTATTAACAATTAGTAGAGTATAAATTTGAGTAAAGAAACTTCACTTTCCAAATACCCATATACACCCAATACTCTCGCACACTCTTGAAGGAAATATTTTTCCTAAGACACACAATCTCTCAGATCTCCATAAATAGTGTATAACCTAATTAGGCACCCAAGAAAACACTCTTACACTTTCTAAGAGCTCACTTGTAGATGGTCATTTTCTCTGGACTCTCTCACATAAAACTCTATTTGTACTTCCTTATAGAGCTCCTCACCTAAGCTCTCTACGTTTCATTTTGGATGCCTTACCAATGAGAATTGCTTCTTTATTTATAGTCAAAGCTTACCATGTGAATGCATTTAACGTTTTTAAAAAAGCTAGGCCATCTTTCACATTTTTCAAATTCAGTGCTAACTTTTGAAAATTTATTGCTTATGCATGAGGGCTTTTTGACTTTTCAACAATTCTTTAACTCGGTCATGATTTGTTTAAATCTGAGCCGACCACCAATGAACAATCATCCTTAAAGTGATCCTCAATTAAGGACCAAATCGGTGTTGTCGCTTGAGTTGTCTATGTACCTAGCCACTAAGATCAAGCCAAACATAGGTCACCGATTCTTTAAGGAAATGCTTTTGAAAATTGTCCCATACACGTATTGGAGAATCTACATCATCGCAAGCCAGTGAATAGATGCGCTAACTATGCTCACTACTTGAGATATATCGAGCCTTCTATACACCATCACATTCATAAGACTATCCATAGCATAAGTTATAGAACATGAGCTATGTACTTGTTTAGTTTTTTTTTTCATGAAGAAGAGCTTAAAAGTTAGAAAAGTACAATCTGGTTTAGTTTTTTTTTTTTTTCAATTATACCAATCCTTTCTAATATCTTCTTCAAAATAGACTCTTGATTCTTCACGTCCTTACAAAATCTCCAACATAATTGTTCTTTATGCATCACCAAGTCTTTCATCTCGAACTTAGAAGCCACCTACTTAATCAATTTTATCTTTATTCTTCGAATCTATAAGTCTTTCGTTGACATAGAGTGCCAAATGGATAAAAGCTTCATCTTGTAATCTTCTAAAGTAAACATAGTGATCGTGTTCACTATCTGATTTAACTCTTGATCAAATCTCTTGTACCCTTGTCTATTGATTGCTTCAGTTTGTACAAAGATTTGACCATCCTACAAATATAATTCTCCCTTCAGTTACTTTAAAATTGCAAGATTAGTCATTTAGATCTCCTTCTTCAGATCCTCCATGTGAGAACGTTATCATAACATCCGATTGAGTCAACTTTATCTCATATTCCAAAACTAAGGCAAGTCAGATACAAGTGGAAGTATTTTTCACATCTAGAGAGAAAATACCTTCTTTCTGAGCAAATCCTTTTGCTATGAGCCTTATCTTATAAGGAAAAATTACTTCCTTTAGAGATGTGCTTCTTGATGTAGCCCTATTTATTGTCAAGAGCCCTCAATCCCTTAGGTAACTATATAAGTTCCCGTGTTTAAATTTGATAAAGAGACTTTATCTCTTGTTTTATGGTTAACTTCCGCTGACCACTTTCACCAATGTATATTATTTCACTGAAAGTGTTGGGGATATCATTATCAACAACTAGAAGTGTAAAGGCTACCATCATGTAAGCCATCCAAGTTTTTTTTTTCTCATTCTCCGTGGTGCTATCATTTTTATCTACATCATCAATTATTTCTTCTTTTTATGGAACATCAATAAAAGCAACTTCTTCTTCAACTTTTAGTGTCACCTCTAAAATTAAACTCTTCTTTAATTTAGAACCATCTGTTCGTATAGAGTTGCATTAAACTCTATCCACTGTAATATTTCATTGGTCTCGTTCTCTACCTACTAAGAACGAGAAGTCTTCCACATTGAAGCTTCATCAAAAGTGATATTTCTTCAATATGCAAACTTCTTATGTTTGAGATCCCAAGACTCCAACTTTGAATCCCACAAGGGAGTCATAATCTTGTGCATGCTTTCCAGATCACATCTTTAAAAAAGGTTTACATTCGATTGCAGCAGAATATAAATTAAGTTTTCCAAATGATTTGCATAGCTTACAGCCTTAGTCTAAGATCTCTTATCTAAACAAGTATCAGATAAGATGCATCATATTTTCTTTAGTAAAGTACGATCTATACACTAAGCCACACTGTTATATCTTATCATGAGCCACACTGGTATATCTTATCATGAAATCTAATTTTAGACTTTCATTTTAGCATACTTGCAAGAATAGACCACAAGTATATCATTTCATATCAGTGCAATATTTTGATCTTCCTGCCAGATTGAGCCTCTACCAGTTTTTTTATTTTATTTTATGAACATATCTAGAAATTCATCATATGCTCGTATAATATACACCTACTCATGTCTAGAGAAATAGATGAAACTCAATAATAGCTACCATTAGTTGATACAATCTTGATCGGTTTCCATATATCACTGTGAACATTCAAGGTGTTGCGCAAATTTTATTGAACTCGCAAGCGCACAAATCTATTGTAGAATAGATCAATGGTGACAAGTGTCGACCCCATGAGGGGGTGGATTTTAATTATGTGTAAAATTAATTTTCTAAGTGGGTGGTTGGATTTATGGTAAAAATGATTTGGAATATCCTAAAATTTAAATTGAAATGGCATGATTAAATTAAAGTGCAAACTATTATAACTAAAGCACTTGGGTATCTGAATCTGTATCAACATGCACCATAGATTAAATATTTCTTATTAATGTCAATTAAATCACGAGGGGGATTTCCACTCCTCATGAACCACACTCTAATCAATATGGTGCTAAGGGCTTATCGTGCCAAATAATAATAACCTTGTACTAGGGAGCCGGTTAAATCAAAGTGGTATCTAGACAAGATTATTACTATTTACCGACGAAAAGTCAAAACATCCACAATAATTAGAGGGGAAGAGAAAATAAATTTACCAAATAAAGCTCATGGCACATGTTGACCTTCAACCCAAACTTGAAAGAAGATTAACTACTCATAATTAAACTAAGGGTAAAATAAAAATTTATTAAAATATGTAGAAAATACAAGATAGAGAAAGGAATTACAGAAAATTGAACTTAAAAATGAATTCAGGGATATCAAATTAGGGGGAAGCCCCCTTTTTATAGATACATTGAGTAAATCATGGCCATCGGATTAAAAACATTTCGGATGCTCAGGATTGCACCACGTCATCGGTCAACGGTACACGGTTTGACCACACGGTTTGAACAGTGACGCGGTTTGAATAGTGACGCAGTTTGAATAGTGACGCAGTTTGGTTGTAAGTTATCCTCTGTATATGCATACGCACGATTTTTGGTCCACTTACATGCTGCCACATCACCGATCAACAGTACATAAGAATTTTAGTCCAATAGAATCGTGACACTTCATCACTCAATGCCACATCATTGGTCAATGCCACGTCATCTTTCCGTATATGCGAACAGTGTCATGAATAGTAACGTGGACAATACCCTATATGTGAATAGTACTGTATATGTGAACAATGCCATTTTTCCTTTTATGCTTCTCCTAAGGTTTTCGACTGTCCTGAGTTCAAAAGTGATGTATTTTTTGCCGTCTGATCTCTGTTCATTGTGAAATGACCATGATGCCCCTAAAATACATAAAATATTTAATTATAATACAACACACATAATTAAATCATAAGAAAATTAAATACATAAAAGTAAGAATGTTAGTGAGACTTGAAATGTAAAATGACGATTTTCTCCTTTATAAATATACACTTTCTAACACTCAACACACCCCCCAACCAGCTTATTGCTAGTCCCTTGCAAATAAAGCGAAGGCAAAATTCAAACACAATTTTTTTTAAACAATCGTGTTTATTCAATCAGACTAATGATAGCAATCAAATAAAAGTATAAGCATTATCTCTAGTCTAAAGAAATATCACTCCCACATCAACCATCCACATGCATCAGTCCAGCAAACTTTGTCATAGCTACTTTCAAGAATGACATGTCAAACTACAAAATCTCACTGGAAGTAGTGACACTCTCACAAGGAAATTAAACTTAATAAAAATAGTGACTCCAATGAATGCTAAATTTGAGAGAAACTAATAAAGAAGTAATATCACATGCTCTCACCAAGATGAAAGAAATATGCCCATAGCTTGGAAATAATACGATTTTAAGTCAAACAAAAATGCTAGTCAACCCAATTTATTTTTTTATTTTTTCCTTTTTTTTATGCACTACTACATCTTTTTAGCCCATATAACTAGCTTCTACTTCAAACTATAGCTCCTTAAAATCATGAAGGACTTTTATTAGGATGTAACGTAGGCTAAGGACATGGCTAATAAAAGAGGGAAAATAAGGAAAACAAAATATATATTTGAGAAAAAGTAGAGTTATTTGGAAATCACAAGGTACATTTTATTTATATATTTTTTTCTTTTTTTTCTCTCTTTTTTTTTCTCTTTTTTGTTTGAGTTTTTTTTTTGGTATGACACAACTTTACTAAATAAAATTTTATTTAACTTTTTCTCAAACATAAATAGGTGATGAAACTTGTAAGATATTGGGTAATACTCCAAATCGGAGTAGGTCAAGATGATAAGTTGACAAAGAAAATATTTTTTTTAAAGGCTCAAAATGATTAACTATGGAAATTTCGCAAAAGGGATGGCTAGAAAGGCTGAAACGGATCAAAAATGGCCTTTCCATCGTCTTTTAGGGCTCTAAATAATCTTCAATATCTACTAATTAGATGGACCTTAAGATGTAGCAACACTTTTTTTATTTTATTATTAATTTTTTATTATAAATTTTTTTAAAGGGTTGACTCAAAAGAAATATAGAGATCGTATATACAATAATAAATTGTTAAGCTGTATGAAGAATGAGCAAAAAGGGTTACTCTC
This sequence comes from Citrus maxima, assembly GCA_029641205.1. Classification (NCBI taxonomy): domain Eukaryota; kingdom Viridiplantae; phylum Streptophyta; class Magnoliopsida; order Sapindales; family Rutaceae; genus Citrus; species Citrus maxima. Next base: position 21,326,248 of record CM056369.1, read on the forward strand.
CAAGAAAAATGATAGGCTCAAAAACTCACTTGGTACTTATTATGACATGTGCATTCCTTCAAGCAACTCATATTTGTCTCCGACATCAACATGTAGAGTAGCAAACATAGCGTAACATCACTTAAGACCAAAGATAATACAAATACTTTAAATTTGAAAGTCATCATGTCATCCAATTTTAGAAAAAAAAAATCACACATTTTTTTTTTGGTTCAAACGATATTCCACCCCCAACCTATTCTAAACATGAAATGAAATGAAAATATGCATGCAGAAAAACTAATTAGAAAAGTTACACTAAAAATGATAGAAAAAAATGATTTTTTTTAATTAAGAAGATGTGTTTCTAGAGTCACTACACTCTATATTCAGCCATCTTCAACTCAAAAATTTGAAAGTGTATATTTATAAAGGAGAAATTAGAAAGAAGAAGTTAGAAAAAAGAAATGATTGTCAAAGCTTAATAAAGAAAAAGAAAATGTCTGGAATTGTTTTTCAAACGAAGAAGATGCGTTTCTAGAGTAACTACACTCCATATTCAGCCATCTTCAACACAAAAAGTTAGCCACAGTTAGTCTCTACAACAAAAAATCAGTAAAAACTTAACCAAGATTCCACAATTGTCAACTATTCCCTCCCCCTAACCAGAACGAAACATTGTTCTCAATGTTTTAAAGGAAAGAAGTAGAGTTTAGAGGACATCACCTGGGTGGTGCAACACATAAGAAAATATTTACAAGCGGAGAGTTAAATCTAATTTGTACTTCTTACTACGACTACTGTTACCATCATTATTTGGAGACTCCAACACAAAAGTCCTGGGGTTTGGCTCTGGTCTATAAGCTTGTAATAGGTCAAGTAGCTCATTAGCAGTGTAAGCACAAATAAAAAGTTTTTTCCACTGTGGAAGGAATGAAATAGTTTTTTTATTGCATGGTTAAGAAATGCGATGAAACCATCATAAAAGTTATTGACATTTAATAAAACGATGGGTTTCTAGTGAATGTGCAGATGGGCCTAAGATGTTAATGTGATAAGTGCCTTTAGAGTTGCAAGATCTCCTGGTAGGAAAATAAAAGCATCAGCATGATTAAGCATTTCAGTTATTCTTTCTTGCATACCTGAGATGACTAACTCTTCTCTAGTCGATGAGTCAGACAAACTGCCCAAAGGTTTTAGGGCTCTTAGGATGATGCCTAACACTTGACTTCCTCTGACAAAAGTAGCTTCTGAGACCAATTTTGATAACCATCGATTACCTCCTCTATACACCAAGTGTAATTTTCTCTCTGCTATGCTTCGACCAAGATCTATGGCTGCCTCAACGAACTCTTTATGTTTACCATAGTTAAATCCAGAAAGCACACAAATGTTCTTGAATTGTTTATTGGGAGCAGCTGCCATTGGGATACTTTTCAAAAACAATTTGTGAATGCTTAACAAAAAGTCATATTTAGGAAGCAACTCACCTGCCAATCGTACTTTGGCCTCGATTAACCAGCGAATGTCACCAGGTATGTTATTCCTCATAAGCAATCGCATGCGTTCGGACCGAGCTTTATAAATTGTAACGAGGGCATTCTGAGGAAGTGAAGGGAATCGATTGTGAAGCTTTGCTAGAATCTCGTTTCTGTCCATACCTTTGCCTCAGAATATCAGTTATTATGAGAAACTGAAGTAACTGACTTGATTGTCACGGAGTACCGTTATCCGCCACTTCACCGGGGTAATAAACTAAAGCACACAAACAAAGTAACAAACGAAAACACAAAAAAAAAATTACAATCGTCCTCTTATTGAATTTACCTCAAGCTCCAACTGGATATTTTAGACACCTCCCTCAATGTCTCTGAGTTGGCTTTCTAAATCCTCAACATGGGATACTAACTCTGGTGGTTGTAAAGCCCAAATATGATGTGTTTTACAAAATCGAATCTGCCTTTTGAGATGAGATTTTACACGTTGAAGTTGTTTAAGAATGTCCAGGAGGAACTGTTTAGCTAAGGCACTCATGATTAACAATGATAAGAGAAACTTAATGGTTAAACAAACACACTTATGCAAAAATAATTTCAATTAGCAAAAGAATAGTAAAAAGAAAGAAACGAAAAAAAATCAAATTACCGAAAAGAAAGAAAAATCTCAATTCAAATATGGTGGGTCACTCAAATTTATTTCGGTGTCCTCTCCATGTGGTTGGTACTCTAGATATGGCTTTAATCTTTGACTATTAACTTTAAAAGTGACATCGTTCTTTGGGTCATTAATTTCAATTGCTCCATGTGAAAAAACAGTGTGAACAATAAAGGGGCCAGACCATCGAGAGCGTAGCTTACTTGGGAATAAGTGCAAGCGAGAATTGAATAAAAACACTTTCTGACCTGGGGTGAAAGAATTTCTCAAAATTTGTTTGTCATGGAAGACTTTCATTCACTACTTGTAAATTTTGGCATTTTCGTATGCATCATTGCGAATTTCTTCAAGTTTTGCCAGCTGCAATCGTCTTTCTGAGCTAGCTTGTTGCATGTCAAAGTTGAATTTCTTGATGGCCCAGTATGCACGATGCTCGAGTTCCACAGGTAGGTAGCAAGCTTTTCCATACACTAGCCTGTAGGGTGAAATCCCAATCGGGGTTTTGAAAGTCGTTATATATGCCCATAATGCATCATCAAGTCTTAATGACCAATCTTTTCTGTCTGGCCTCACTGTCTTTTCTAATATGCGCTTTATTTCTCGATTGGAGATCTCAACTTGGCCACTGGTTTGCGGATGATATGGGGTCGCCACTTTGTGAGTGATGGAATACTTTGTCAAAAGAGCTTTGAATGCTTTGTTACAAAAGTGGGCACCACCATCACTGATTATTGCTCGAGGGAATCCAAAGCGTGAAACAATGTTGCTTTTCAAAAATCCTGTCACCACCTTGTGATCATTGGTTCTACATGGAATTGCTTCTACCCATTTCGATATGTAGTCAACAGCAACCAATATTTATTGATGGCCAAAAGAAGGGGGAAAGGGTCCCATAAAGTCGATGCCCCATACATTAAAAATCTCAACCACTAAAATTGGATTTAGTGGCATCATATTCCTTTGTGTAATACTCCCCATTCGTTGACACCTATCACATGAAGAACAGAAAGTGTAAACATCTCGAAATACAGTTGACCAATAGAAACCACATTGTAAAACTTTAGTAGCTATTTTTTTAACGCTGAAATGGCCTCCATAAGCTTGTTCATGGAAGAATGAAAGAATATTATGAATTTTATTTTTTGGGACACATCGTCTAACAATTTGATCTGCACAATACTTAAACAAATAAGAGTCATCCAAAAAAAAATTCTTTATTTCTGAAAAAAATTTAGCTTTGTCTTGTTTGGTCCAATGCTCTGGAAGTTGACCTGTGATAAGATAATTAACGATATCAGAGTACAATGATAATACTTCCACCCTCATCAATTGTTCATATGGGAATGACTCATTTAATGTTAATGGTTCTGTAATTGTGTTAAAATTGAGACGAGAGAGATGGTCTGCCATAACATTTTATGTGGTTTTCTTATCTTTGAATTTCAAGTCAAATTCCTACAAAAGTAACACCCAACGAATAAGCCTAGCTTTTGCATCTTTCTTTGTGAGATGATATTTAAGAGCAGCATGATCTGTGAACAGAATTATTTTACAACCAATAAGATAAGATCGCAATTTCTCTAATGCAAACACTACTGCTAGCATTTCTTTTTCAGTAGTTGAACTATTTAACTGTGCATCATTCAATGTCATGCTAGCATAGTAAATAACATGGGGAATTCGATCAACTCTTTGTCCTAATACTGCTCCTACTGCATAATCAGATGCATCACACATGAGCTCTAGTTTGGGGGTTGAATGATGGGTGATATTGTCAACAATTGCTTTAGTTTTTCAAATGCCACAAGACGTGAATCATCAAAGACAAAAGGTACATCTTTAACAAGTAGATTGCATAAGGATTTAGAAACTTTGCTAAAATCTTTAATAAAACGTCTATAAAAACCAGCATGCCCAAGGAAAGATCTTACTTCTCTGACTGTTTTAGGTGGAGGAAGATTGGAAATGAGATCCACCGGCTTTATCAACCTCAATACCTTTGCTCGAAATAATGTGACCGAGAACAATACATTGTTTTACCATAAAATGACACTTCTCCCAATTTAAAACTAAGTTCTTCTCGATACATCTCTGCAGAACTAGTGTTAGATGATGTAAACATTGATCAAATGAGTCACCAAAAATAGAAAAGTCATCTATAAAGACTTTAAGGAATCGTTCAACCATATTAGAAAAAATACTTAACATGCATCATTGAAATGTAGCAGGTGCATTACATAATCCAAATGGCATTCTCCTATATGCAAAAGTGTCATAAGGGCAAGTGAAAGTGGTATTCTTTTGATCTTTTGGTGCTATGGAAATCTGATTATATCCTAAGTAGCCATCTAGAAAAAAATAAAATTCATGGCCTGTTAATATATCAAGCATTTGATCGATAAATGGTAAAGAAAAATGGTCTTTACGAGTGATAGAATTCAACTTTCTATAATCAATGCATACACGCCATCTTATAGTCACTCTAGTGGGTATCAATTCATTATCAACATTCGTAACTACTGTGACTCTTGACCTTTTGGGGGCAACTTGCACAGGACTGACCCATGAACTATCAGAAATAGGGTAAATGATACATGCGTCTAATAGCTTAAGGACTTCAGTTCTAACAACTTCTTTCATATTAGGATTTAACCGACGTTGCATTTCCCTAGTAGGTTTAGCGTTTTCATCAAGGTGAATGTAATGCATACAGTCTACTGGGTTTATACATTTTTATGTCGGCTATGGTCTATCCTAATGCTCCTTTGTGCTCTTTTAAAACATCCAACAACTTACCTTTTTGTTCGTCATTTAGGGATGATGAGATGATTACTGGCAAAGTGCTTTCTTCTCCCAAAAATGTATATTCCAAAGTGTTGGGTAATGGTTTGAGCTCGAGTTTCTGTGGTGATTCTGATAATGGGATGAGTTTCTTCTTTGATGGTGCTAGTTGTTCAACTCTTGACTTCCATTTATTAGTGTCCATGGATGGTACAGAGTCAAGTAGAGCGTTGACCTCATCAACTGATCTGTCAATATCAAAATCCAAACCAAAGTGAGTTAAACATGTTTGTAAAGGATCATCACTAAGGTTTGAAAGAAAAGTATTATCAACTAATGCTTCTATTAAATCCACATCAACAATTTCATCATCTGCATTGTGAGGTTGTTTGGCAATGTTGAAAATGTTTAGCTCCATAGTCATGTTGCCAAAGGACATCTGCATATTTCCAGTCCTGCATTGAATGTGAGCATCGGCAATTGCGAAGAAAAGTCGGCCTAAGATAATGGGGATGTGCTTCCTTAAATCCTGGATTGGTTGAGTGTCAATTACAATGAAATCATCAGGAAAATAAAATTTATCTACCTAGATAAGCACGTCCTCCACAACACCACGAGGTATTTTCGTGGACCGATCTGCAAGCTGTAACACCACTGGAGTTGGGTGTAATTATCCCAATCCAAGTTTTACAAATACTGAATAAGGTAACAGATTTACACTAGTTCCTAAATCCAACAAAGCATTCTCAATTGTGTGGTTTCCTATACTACATGAGATAGTGGGGGAGCCTAGGTCTTTGCATTTTAGAGGAATTTTGTGTTGGAGTATAAAACCAACATTTTCTATTAAAAATGTTTTCTTTTGAACATGAATATTTCTCTTTTTAGTACAAAGGTTTTTAAGAAACTTGGCATAAGATGAAACTTGTTTTATAGCATCAAGCAAAGGGATGTTAACACTTACTTGTTTAAAGATTTCAAGAATCTCACCTGTGGATTTTCCCTTCTTTATTTTAGCTTACCTCTGAGGAAATGGAGCTTTAAGAATATATTCTCGTGGGTTGATTTCTTCTTTCTCCTCCGGTGATGAGTCTTCGGCATTTACAGGTACAATTTGATTTATTTTTGTCACCGGCATCTCTACTTGGTTGTCGACTTCTTTCCCTTTTCGCAAAGTCATGACAGCTTTGACCTCTCCATGCTGCTGTGGTGAACTGGTACTTGCTTAATGCACTCCTTTAGGATTAGGCACTGGTTGACTTGGAAACTTGCCTTTCTCAATAGTCATTGCCAAGGTTTGAACTGAAGAAGCAAGTTGCCCCACTATCTTCTCGAGGTTTGAAACTGATTGGGCTTGTGAGTTGAAGCCTACTCTCATCTCATTTCGTAGTTCATCAATGGTGCGGTTCTGTTGCTCGATCGTGGAGTGAGTAAGATTCTTGAAATTCTGGAATGCATCCTCCCATGGTCTGGGTTGAGAGTAGTTCTGGTTCTGATTGTATCGTCTAAATGGTGGTTAAGAGGCTTGAGGAACTTAAGGAATTGGTTGTATTGGTGGAGCTGGAGTTGCTGGTCCATTATGTTGGAATCCTTGAGATCATGAAAAATTGGGGTGGTCTCTCAATCCAAGATTATATGTGTTGGAGTATGGGTTGTAATTTGATGGTTTTCTCATTATACCTATGGCATTGGCTTGATCTAAGTATGAGTCATGGTCATGTGGTTCTGTTGATTTAGCAGTCGTTAACGATGCTATTTGTCGGGAAAGACTTCAATTATCTCTTTAACTTCTTTAACTCCCAAACTTGACTCGTCAATGTGAACCTCATTTACTCCCTTAATTCTTTTAGTATTCCTGAGCGATCGACTCCATTGTTGGGAATTATCTGCTTATCGCTAGAAGAAATCCCAAATCTCTAATGCACTTTTTGACATTAACTCTACTCCACTTGTTGCCATTAGCCATTATTGCACATGCGGCAATAAATTCCTCCAAAACGTGTTGGCATTGGTATCATTTCTCGTACCCATGATGTGGACACTTCAAAAGTAGCCCATTGAATCGCTCTCATGTTCCGAAAAACTGCTCGTCTTCTCTCTGGATAAACTTTGAAATTTCCCTGTAAATAGTATTGGTTTTATGCACTGGGAAGTATTTGTTCAAAAATTTTGTTACCATTTGTTCCCATGATGTAATGCTATTAGCAGGCAATGTATTGAGCCATGAACGAGCTCTATCCTTTAAAGAAAATGGGAATAGTCTAAGTTTAACATCATTGTCTGAAAAATTCTCATATTTAAAAGTTTAACAAACAGCATGAAAATCATTCAGATGATTATATGGGTCCTTATTTTTTGGGCCATAAAATGTTGGGAGACAATTTAGCACACTAGGTTTTAACTCAAAACTCCTAGCAGCTAAATTTAAGTATCTTATGCATGATGTGCTCAAATTAGCTAAGGGACTGAAATAGTCCTTAAATGGCCTCTCCTGTGGTGCTTATTGTTGTTGAAAATCTATTTCACTTTTATTTTTAATTGCAACGTGTTTGTGTGTGCGAAGTGTTTTTCCGAGTTCAAGGTCTATGGGCTCAAGATTAAGTAATAATGACCTTCGACCATGCATGAAAAGAATAAAAAGAAATGAGAACAAAATTAATAAAAATAAAGAAGAATGAGAAATTACGATACTAACCTTATCACGCTGTTACAACCTTTCTATAAAAACACACTAAAAAATACGTGAAATAAATTAACTAAAAATTAAAATAAATGAATAAGATAAATGAAAAATTACAAAGAAAAATAACTTGAAAATTAAATTACAGAATTTTAAATAAGAGAAAAAGAAATTCTTACTCCAAAATGTAGATTCATTTTTTTTAAATAAGAAAAATAATTAAAAGAAATTATTTACAAAAATTAATTCTACGAATTAAAATAACTTGCCTCTCCAACAACGGCGCCAAAAATTTATTGTGTAAATTTTATTGAACTCACAAGCGCACGAATCTATTGTAAAATAGATCAATGGTGACGAATGTCGATCCCAGGAGGAGGTGGATTTTAATTATGTGTAGAATTAATTTTCTAAGTGGGTGGTTGGATTTATAGTAAAAATAATTTAGAATATCCTAAAATTTAAATTGAAATGGCAGGATTAAATTAAAGTGGAAACTATTATAACTGAAGCACTTGGGTATCTGGATCTGCATCAACATGCACCATCGGTTAAATATTTCTTGTTAATGCCAATTAAATCATGAGGGAGATTTCCACTCCTCATGAACCACACTCTAATCAATATGGTGCTAAGGGCTTATCGTGCCAAATAATAATAACCTTGTACTAGGGAGCCGGTTAAATTAGGGTGATATCTAAACAAGATTATTACTATTTGTATACGAAAAGTCAAAACATCCACAATAATTAGAGGGAAAGAGAAAATAAATTTACCAAATAAAGCTCATGGCAAATGTTGACACTTCACCTTCAACCCAAGCTTGAAAGAAGATTAGCTACTCATAATTGAACTAGGGTTAAAATGAGAATTTATTAAAATACGTAGAAAATACAAGATGGAGAAGGAATTACAGAAAATTGAACTAAAAATGAATTCAGGGATATCAAATTAGGGGGGAAAGCCCCATTTTTATAGATACATTGAGTAAATAATGGCCATCGGATTAAAAATATTTCGGACGCTCAGGATTGCGCCACGTCATCGGTCAACAGTACGAGGTTTGACCAGACGGTTTGAACAGTGATGCAGTTTGACCACGCAGTTTGAATAGTGACCCGGTTTGAATAGTGACACGGTTTGTTTGTAAGTTATCATGTGTATATGCATGTACCGTATGCACGATTTTTGGTCAACTTACATACTGCCACGTCACCGATCAATAGTACATAAGAATTTTAGTCCAATAGAATCGTGACACTTCATCAGTCCATGCCACATCATTGGTCAATGTCACGTCATCGTTCCGTATATGCGAACAGTGTCATAAATAGTAATGTGGACAATATCGTACATGTGAATAGTACTATATATGTGAACAATGCCATTTTTCCTTTTATGCTCTTCCTAAGGCTTTCGACCGTCCTGAGTTCGAAAGTGATGTTTGTTTTGCCGTCTGATCTCTCGTTCATTGTGAAATGACCATGATGCCCCTAAAATACATAAAATACTTAATTATAATGCAACACACATAATTAAATCACAAGAGAATTAAATACATAAAAGTAAGAATGTTAGTGAGACTTGAAATGTAAAATGACGATTTTCTCCTTTATAAATATACATTTTCTAACACTCAACACAAGGATCTCACCAGTATCGTGATTAGCTGTGTGTTTTCTTGCCTACCAAATAATACTTGCAAAACTCATTTTTTTACAAGTTTTGGCATCTTTCGAAAGTCCATGCCTCATTTCAATTTGCAAAGACTTCTTTCATACATGTCTACAATTATACATTTTATAGCTCGATGGTGTCACTATGCACTAAAAATGTTCATAACATCACTTGTACTTCCCTTCTAATAGTCCAAAGACGCCGGACCTCTTTGTAGAATATTCATAACCCTATGTGTGAACTTCATTGTGCCATCAAACCCTGTAGCCTTAGCCTCTAAAGCAGCTACGAAAATTAGATACTTCTTTAAAATAGGAATGTACCTAATTTTTTTCCAATTTTCTCACTCTCCATCAAACGTCTTAACCCGCATTATTCTTATCTTTATTTTTCGACAAGGTTGATCACTCCTCATCACAACTATACTGAGTTCCATGTCACAAAAATCTGCCAATAATTTCCTGAAGGAGCACAAATGATATGTTGCTTGGTGTCAAGTATCCACATTTTCGAACTTGCCATATACGCTATCAGCATAATACTCAATGAATAGTCAATGTCACATGTCATGCTACCTGCTACTGGTTTTTTCCCATCTTTCTAATCTTCAAGCAATCTTTTCTCGAATGACCCCTTTTTATAATAAAAGGCACACTCATCTCAGGTTATTCTGCTTCTTGATTCAATTCTAAAATTCTGTCCACCGTGCTTCATCCCTTTTTTCTTCATTGTCTATCCTTTTCTCCCCAAAGCTTCAACAATGCTCATTCAGAATAATTATCATTATTTCGAATCCTTAAATTGGTCAACGGTGTGCTGACATCTTTGAATAAGATTATACTCTTTCATATAACAATGTAGTCACAAAGTGGCTATGTTTTTCTGAAAGTGAGTATAAAAGAATCTTACCCTTGATTTCATCATTGATCTCTGCATCAAGATTTTTCAAATAATCTTAATACATGCGTGTGTATTGACACCTTAGGCATTATTTGAAAGCCATACACTTAGTTCATTGCATGAATGTGATTTTCTAACATCTCACAATTACTTTTCCTCTAAAATATGCCACAGAGCAACCAAACACTCATTATCTTCAACCACGTATTTTACTTTATAAACAAGTAAGACTCAATATGATTAAAAGTCTTCTTATTCATAAGATCCCAAAATATCTTCATCATATTACTACATAAACTACTATTACTTTTAAATACGAATTGTTGGCTCTACTATATTTATGAACAATACTATATACGTAAACAGTATAGTATACATGAGTAGTGTTGTGTACATGAAGAGTACCATACACCCTAAGTATGAATCATTTGCTCGACCACATTCATGAACAGTACATATACTCTAAGTACGAACCATTGGCTTTTATACTATTTACTATACTCTGATACCACTTGTTTTGCTATAGAAGCATCATAAAAATATAAGTTGAGCACGGTAAAAGACAAAGAATTCTGCACGGTTCTTCAATGTTGCCGAACAGCACTCTTCAATCTCGATCTTCTTCTTCTTGCCTTTTAATTATTGGATGATAATTCCTTGCCACCTTTCCATGTGGTGCATGCTTCCCTTTTATATTGCAAATTAGGGCAAAACGAAAGCCCATGAGCGTGCATGCGTTAAAATAGGAAGCATGCAGATTGCGCTTTTGGTGGCTGACCCGCACCTAAGTTTTCTCCCGCATTGCTCCCAGATTGCTACAGCACTGATTGCTCTAACATCCACAACAACACTACACTATTCCCGATTGTGCTTTCTTTATTTTGTGGCCATCTTCTTCCCTCCCTTTGTTCTTCTACAGTCTCAACATTTCCTCATGATTTTGGACTTTCTGTAAATCTACAATTATGCACCTGTTTTTAGCACAAATTACTTTGATTCAAGCAAAACTCATTAAAACTCAACTAGAATGAATGTTTATACAAAATGTAACCAAAATGTAATAAAAACATCTTATTTGTTCTCTAAATGACCTTGATTCAAGTCTAGAATTGATGTAATACTTCTCATTTCCTAGAGTTATCACTCGTGCCGTACCATGCCCATGCCCATGCCTAATTAACTAAAAAGAAAATCTCAAGCACAAATATATTGCGAACAAAGATTGATTCGCTATGGTACTTAATTTATAAGGACAGTCTCACTATCGAATTTATATTTTAAGCAAGAAAATTGATACAATAAGGACAAGTGAAAGATCAAGCTTCATGAGTTTTACTTGTACCACTTAACTACAAATCATTCAGGCATAATTTATTAACTTGTAGGGCTATTACCGTTCTCTTTTTAATGTGCTTATAAATTATATATAAAACAAAACATTAATTCTGACAAGTTGATTTTTCACCTATCCCATGAGATAAACAATCGTGTTTTATTGATATCAAAATTTGTTCACCTCAATGAACGAATAGAGCATACTGTAGTTTTTCAATACAACATATATGGAGAATAATATATGATCATTCTCTCTGAAGGTTTCTTTTAAGCATGAGAAGAAGATGTTAGAGTCAAAATGTCCAAAATGAAATTAGCAGCAAGCGTAACACCATAGAGAAGATGAAACTGGAAGTTTTAATGCATTTTGGGGAAGAAGAGAAGAGTGTTGGTGAAGAAAGAAGATGTCGAAACAACTATAAACAGACTAATGGGTCATGAAGAAGAAAGAGATGCAAGAAAAAGAAGAGCCAAAGAGCTTGGAAAGTTGGTAAAAGGAGCTTTAGATGAAGGGGCTGTGAAAGGTAAAACTATTTGCTACAAGGTTGATTTCATTGCTTCATGCAAGAATAACCTTGCTACTAGGCTTACTCAACGAAGAGGTACTAAAGCTGCTAAGCTTCAAGATTCAAAGAGGAGTTTTGAAAGTTTATGAAATCCACAGAATGGGTGGCAGTTGGTTCCTTTAGCCAACTTTTTTTTAATGAGGAGGATATACGCCATGTGCAACTCAGTTTGTTTAGCTAACCATAGAAATGGCATCTACTATGTAGTCATGAAGTTTTGTTTTACATAGAATGAACCATCTCTGATCCATTCACATTTTCCACAAGTAGCTAGTTATTATCAGAACTAGATTCTAGAAGTTTTGGCGTTAAGTTCATACTTTTCCACTTGATAAATTTCTCAACGAAAAGAAGATGTGCGAGCAATAAAGATGATGATAATGGGAGAGCAATAAAGATTTACATGCTAGCTAAGGCAGTAGTATGTTTTTTTTTTCTATTTTCTCCTAAACCAAAATAGTTGATAAGCTAAGACATAACTAGTGTGCTTCCAAAGACAATTTAAGATTACTTACCTTTTTAAATTTAGTTTTTACCTTCTTTTCGATTTTGTATGGCCAACTCGCTGCTTTAAATTTTTGGCTATTCACCACTAAAAAAATAGTCTTTACTAATATTTATCTTATAAAAATTTGTTAGAAATTATTAGTAGTTACATATATTTGGGTTGCTTTTCGTGTTTAATGTGCAAATATCACAAATTATTGATCTAGGATATTTGTAGATTAAATATAAATAAAAAAGTTGATTTTTGTTCTAGTTGCTATTCGAACCTAAGACTTCAAAGCTAAGGTATTTTATGTTCAAACATCAAACCAGCAGGCCAAAGTATTTTATGCTATTCGAACCACTAAGGTATTTTAACTTGTGGTTTAATTTTTATTGTTTGAGTGGTAGTCTGCCGATGTGTTAATTTAGTAATTGGATGAAGGTAAACAGAGTAACAGGGGCTAAGACTCACAACACATGCAACTAATCACTGTCAATTGATTCTTGATTTTTTCTAAGGTGATTAGTATTAAAAATTGTTTGATTATCAAGCGATAAAAAATTTTATTTTGTACTTATATTATAATTTATATTTGTGTTAATGCAATATATTAGAGATTATTAATTATTTATTAACTATATTTAAATTTGTGTATTTATGCGTTTTTATTAGGTAAAATATTCAATTCACATAATTTGAGGCTCCAAACAGATAAACAGATATCAAATTTGGATTTCAAAGGTCCAAAAACCTTAAGATGAGTCAAGACCGGCTTAAAATTGAGCTTGTGCAAAAAGTTGACTTTTTTTTGTTGACTGAGCACTAATTGGATGATAAAATGAGCTTACAATGGATATGAATGCATTAGATAGCTGTCAATTTTGATTAAATCTCAACCATTCATGATTCAATGGCCATGATCATGCCACGTGGCAACGGTTGGTGAAACAAGTTGTAGGATCCGAACCTTTGTATTCGGGTCGACCCAATCCAACCATTAACCTGCCAAATCTCAACCATTCTTTGACCAAATTGGCCGCTTCACATGATACCACGTGTAATGTTGACTTTTGAATTTTAACCAGTTGTTGGATTTTGATCTAATGGCTTTGAGGAGTGCATGCATAAGACTTATAATGAACCACAAAATACTGGATTATGAATGTATTTTGCTATAAATAGAGCCTCATTTTTACGTTTTGGGTATCTCTCTTCTTCTCCATTTCTCTCTATTTCCCTGTAATCTTATTTTTCAAGTGTGTTTTAATACTTTGCATAATTATTTTTATAAATAAATTTAGTTTTATTTTCAAGTTTAGCTGTTTTTAATTCCTTTTAATTATGAGTAATTTACTTTTAACAATTACTTTTATTTCAATTATGCTTAGCTAAATAATAATAGTTAGGGTAATGTGAAACTCTTAGGAAATAAATATAATTTAATCAAATTCTATTTTTAATTACATAAATTAAATTATTTTTTATTTAATTTTATACATATTTTATATTTTGAAATTTTGATCTATTGTAGACAAATAAGGGAGTTTGACACAATAAATTCTTAATATCTTAATATAAGGTATGGTAAAATAGTATTAAACTTATTGTAGACAAATTAAATTTTGTCACAATAAATACTTAATCTATAATAAAATTAATTAGAAAATAATAATAATTTACATAATTAATGTTTTGGGCAATAAACCTGAATAAATAATGGCAAAAAGAATTTATTAAATTTATTTACTTCAAAGAGTGGATCCATAACCCTAACTAATTTAATTTCATAATTTCACTTAAATTAAGTTGCATATATTCAAGTTATATAACAAGATACACTTATACTTAGGAGTTAAAAATCAGTTTTAAGTTGTGTTAAGTTTTTGATGTCGTTGCGAGAGAAATGTTTTTATTTTGTTTTATTTTTCTGTTTTTCATTTTTCTCTTTGTGTAAATTTTCATTTACACCCTTTTCCTCTTCTTAAATTTTGTTTTATCCATAAAATCTTTCAAAATCTTCACTTTCATCCCACGTGGTTAGGGATGGCAGATTAACCCGCACCCGGCCCGGACCCGGATGAACCCGGAAAATCCGGGCCGGGTTGAACCTGTACCGGAGTGTAAAAAACCTGGTATCCGGAATGAATTTTAATAACCCGGATATATCCGGGTCCGGTTCCGGGTTGGAGCTAACCCGTATATCCGAAACCCGAACCCGGACATCTTATTTTTTAATTATATTTATTAATTAATATAAATACAAACATGACTTTCCAAAAAAAATATAAATACAAACATAAAGAAACCCTAATTTTATCATATTGAAGTTGAAGCTGCCGCCTACTGCAGGCAAATTGCCCGTTGCCAAACAACGATCCAGGTTGCTACCGTCGCAAGTTCGACACCACATCAAGTTCGCCACCGTCGCAAACTTGGGTTCGCGCCACCGTCGCAAGCTTGGGTTCGCGCCACCGTTGCAACTCATACCCTCGGATTCACGGTGAATCGTTCACCACCGTCGCAACCTCACAGGTCACAACTCGTACTCTCGGATTCACGGTGAACCGTTCACCACCGTCGCAGCCTCGCAAGCTTGCAGCTCCTCTATTCATCATCGGCTGCCCTTTTTTGAGCTGTAACAGCGCACCTTCATCATCATTTGCCGTTATTGCTTAGAAATTTATATTGTTGATGAGTGATTTACAATCTGGATGTGTTGTTGCCTGAAAATGTATTAATATTTCATTTTTACAATTTTAAAAATTGATTCATTGATCCGGGTTCAAAACCCGGAATTCGAAAACCCGGATTTTTCCGGGTTGAACCCGGACCGGACCCGGGTGAAGAAAATCCGGGTTTTAATCCAGGTCCGGGAGAAAGAAAATGGCATCCGGGTCCGGAACCGGAAAGGCTAAACCCGGACCCGGACCCGGATTTTGCCATCCCTACACGTGGTTCTGTTCTAAACTTCTAAAAATTATTGTGTGGCCATAAAATTATAAAGAATTTGCAAAAAGATCCTTGGACGAAAGTTCTCATAATAATCACACTTGAGCTTATTTGGACTCAATTTGGACCAAATAAACTAAATATTGACTCTTTTTTTAATTTTAGTTATTTAATTTTCGTATTTATTTTATTTTATGTTATTAAATGGCTAGTTTGACCGTATAAATTGTTATTTAATTTTTATTTTTTATTATTTCGCATTTAGTTTATGCTTTATTTTATATTGTTAATTTATATGGTCGGTTCAACCACCTAAATTGTTATTTAATTTTAATTTTAATTTTTTTCACATTTATTTTTTTGTACACTTATATTATTTGCATATTTAATTTTTCATTTTTTGTGCAATTTTCATTTAGTTCTTGTGTTACTAATTTGTTTAAATATTACCTTTGTGACATAATCATTGCATGAGACATTGGTCTCGAACTTCAAGTGGCGGATTAATTCGTAGATCTCAATCTTTACCACCAATCATGGACGAGATCCAAGATGAAAATTTATTGGGCGAACCTAATCCTCAAATTGATCAAGGAGACAATCATTTTCAACATAATGCATGTGATCAGAATCAACTAAGAACTTTGAGAGACTACATGAATCCAACTAGAACCAGAGCACTGTTGTGTATAGTATTTCCTCCAAAAGCATCTCGATTCAACTTCAAATCAAGTATTATCCAACTTTTACTAATATTTCATGGTTTAGAATATGAGAATCCATACTTGCAGCTAAGAGATTTTGAGGAAGTTTGTAGTACATACACAGACCAAAATTGTAGCATGAACATAATTAGATTAAAGTTTTTTTCCTTTTTCATTAAAAGATAAAGCTAAAACTTGGCTACAAAACCTTAATTTGGATCAATAAGAACTTGGAATAACATGCAAAAATAGGTTTCGATAAAAATGGAGAAACATTATACCAATGTTGGGATATGTTTAAAGAATTGCTCAACATATGTCCATACCATGGTTTTGAAACTTGGTGATTAGTTGCTTATTTCTACAAGGACTTAACACCCCAAAGCAGATAGGTTGTTGAAAAGATGTGTAATGGTGAATTTAGAGATAAAAATCCTAAAAATGCACTAAAATACCTTCACCAATTAGCTGAAAATGCACAACATTGGGATACTATTAGAACTTTTTAATTAACAAATAAACCACAACCATCTCCATCTAGCGGAGGAATCTATAACCATAGGGAAGATCATGATTTACAATTAAAATTTGCATCCTTAATTAGGAAGGTTGAAGATTTAGAGCATAAAAGGAGTGATCAAGTAAAATTTGTTCAAGAAATTGCATGTACTGTTGTAGTTCTAATAATCATTTCACTTAAAATTGTCCCACTCTACCTACATTTAAAGAATGTCTACATGATCGAGCTAATGTCATTAACACTTTTAATAAGCTAAACCTATATTCACAGATTTATAATCCTGGTTGGAGAAATCATCCAAATTTCAGTTGCAGGAATAATAATAATGCACAATCTTCACAAGCACCACCTCCACAAAATTTTCAAAATAATCAACTTTATACACCATATGTTCCACCACCATTGAAAAATTTGAAAGACATAATGCATTCATTCATTAGAAAGCAAGATGTTATTAACAATCAAAATGCACAAACGTTTTCTGATTTGAAAAATACTCTTGCTAAAATTGTTTCTGCACTCACAATTTAAGAAAAAATGAAAATTTCCAACTCAACCACAACCAATTCCTAAGATTTAACAAAATCCATCCATGGACCAAGTCAAAGTCAGTTATGACTCTTCGTAGTGGTAAGGTTGTTGATGGACCTATTCTTGAACCTTGTGAAGATGGTGAAAATTCAAAAGGTAAGGAAGGACTAAATGAACTTATACCTAGTGAAGAAATAGCTAGTATTCCACCTGAACCACCATTTCCGCATGCATTGAATAAACTAAAGAAATCAAACCACTATTCTGAAGTTTATGAAATCTTTAAGCAAGTGAAAGTTAACATTCCTTTATTAGATGCAATCAAGCAAGTACCTTCATATGTCAAGTTTTTAAAGGACTTATGCACTGTTAAGAGGAAATTGAAGGTAAGAAAAAGTGATTTCATGGCCGAATAGGCAAGTGCCATTTTGTCTACTAATAATAAGTTGAAATATAAAGAACATGGTTGTCCTATTATTTCTTACATTGTGGGTGATCACAGAATTGAGCATGCTTTATTATATATTGGCACTAGTGTTTATTTACTTCCATATTCATTTTATCTTGAACTTAATCTTGGTGAGTTAAAATCAACTTCAATTACACTTTTGCTTGCCGACAGATCAGTTAAAGTACCAAAAGGAATAGTGGAATATATTTTAGTAAGTTTTAGTACAGGTTGATAAATTCATATACCCCATGGATTTTATTGTCTTAGAAACTGAACCTGTTGTGAATAATTATAAACTAATTCTTGTAATTTTAAGTCGACCATTTTTAGCAACTGTTAATGCTTTGATTAATGGTAGGAATGGTTTAATAAATTTATCCTTTAGAAATATGACTCTGGAATTGAATGTTTTCAACATATGTAGAAACTTAATGAAGAAAATGAGAATGAAGATGATACTAATGAACAAAAGGAATTGCTTGAATCTTGTATAGAGGAAAATATTCAAAAAGGGGATTTTCTGAACTCTATGATGTTTGTTAGTTAATTCAATTGAGCCAACTAAGCAACTTGAACTTGATATTTCTAATATAAATTCGTTGCTTGATTCTGTACAGACTTTACAAAATTATGACGAAGAGCAAAAATTTGAAGAGTTTGGAATTTTTTAAAAGACAGAACAACAAGAAGCATCTAAACTGGAATTGAAAACTTTGCCTGAAGAATTGAAGTATGGTTTTTTTGGAGAAAAACAAACTTAACCTGTTATGAATTCTTCTATTCTAACAAGCGACCAAGAAGGTAAATTAGTAACTATTTTTAAAAAGCGTAAAAATGCAATTGGATGGACTTTAAATGATATTAAAGGCATTAATCTCTTAATTTGGACATATAGAATTAATTTGAAAGAAAATGCTAAAATATGTCAACAACCTCAAAGAAGATTAAACCCAAACATGAAAAAGGTAGTCGAAACAGAAGTCCTTAAATTACATGATGTGGGAATTATCTACCTTATTTCTGATAGTAAGTGGGTAAATCCTACACAAGTAGTACCTAAAAAATCTAGAATCATTGTTGTTAAAAATAAAAAAGACGAATTAATTCCATCACGAATTACATCTAGTTGGCGCATGTGCATTGATTATAGAAAGTTAAATGAGGCCATAAGAAAAGATCATTTTCCATTAACATTCCTTAACCAAATCCTAGAAAGAATAGTTGGACATCCCTACTACTGCTTTTTAGATGGATGTTCAGGTTATTATCAAATTCTTATAGCACTTGAGGACCAAGAAAAGACTACATTTACATGACCCTTTGGAACATTTACATTTAAAAGAACGCTATTTGGGCTTTGTAATGCTCCTGCAACATTTTAAAGATGTATGCTAAGCATTTTTTGTGATATGGTTGAACATTGTTTAGAGGTCTTTATGGATGATTTGACTATGTTTGGGAATTCTTTTGATGATTGCCTTGATAATTTTGAGAAAGTTTTAAAAAGATGTGTTGAAAGAGAACTCATGTTGAATTGAGAAAAATGTCACTACATGGTTACTTCTGGAATTGTGTTTGGGTCATATTGAATTTTAAAAGAATTGAAGTTGACAAAGCAAAATAAAAGTCATATCTAAATTGTTACAACAAAAAACAGTTAGAGACATACGATTCTTTTTAGGACATGCAAGATTTTATAGGAGATTTATAAAAAATTTTACTGTCATATCTAAACCACTTTGTAACCTCTTATTAAAAATGTACCGTTTGAATGGACTAATGATTGCCAAAAATCTTTTGAGAAAATAATTTGTCTTTTAACATCTATACCTATTATGCAATCTTCTGATTGGTCTTTGCCTTTTGAATTAATGTGTGACGCTAGTGATTTTGTTGTTGGTGTTGTTTTAGGACAAAGAAGGGATGGTAAGCCCTTTGTGATTTATTACGTGAGTAAAACTTTGGATAGTGCTCAAATGAATTATTCTACAACTGAAAAAGAATCACTTGTTGTGGTATTTACATTCATCAAGTTTTGTTCATATTTGTTTGGCTCTAAATCTGTTGTTTTTTCTGACCACGTTACTGTGAGATATTTGATAAGTAAACAAGATGCCAAACCGAGACTAATTTGTTGGATTTTGTTACTTCAAGAATTTAACCTTACCATGAAAGATAAAAAGGGTGCCGAAAATGTTGTTGTTGATTATTTATCAAGACTCATATATGACTTATGCACTGACATAACACCCATAAATGATTCTTTCCCTAATGAATTTTTATTTTCTGTTACTTCAATGCCATGGTATGCTAACATTGTTAATTTCCTTGTCACAGGTAAAATGCCTTTGCAATGGAATGCTTAAGAGAAGAAGAATTTTTTTGTTAAAGTAAAAAAAAAATTATTAGGATGATCTTTATTTGTTCAAATATTGACCTAATCAAAATTTTTGGTGATGTATCCTGATAGTGAGGTAATTAGTGTTATTAATTTTTGTTATTCTAAAGCATGTGGTGGACATTTTTTTTCAAGAAAAACTATAGCTAAAATTTTGCAGTGTCGATTTTATTGGCCTACTATATTCAAAGACAGATATGAATTTTGTAAAACTTGTGAAAAATGTAAAAAATTGGGATCAATTACTAAAAGAAACATAATGCCCTAAAATCCCATACTTGAGATCGAAATATTTAACTGTTGTGGAATTGATTTCATGGGTCCATTTCCATCATCTTTTGGATTTGTGTATATATTAGTTATAGTTGATTATGTCTCAAAATGGATTGAAGCAATTTCTTATCGAAAGAATGATACCAAAACTGTGGTTAAATTTTTAAGAAAAAATATTTTAACTTGATTTGGAATCCCTCGAGCCATTATCAATGATGGGGGTAAGCATTTTTATAATAAGTCATTTGAGTCTTTAATGAAGAAATACAGAATTATACATAAATTTGCTACCCCTTATCATCCTCAAACAAATGGTCAAGTTAAATTAGCAAATAGGGAGATAAAATAAATTTTGGAAAAAGCAATTGACCAAAATCGAAAAGATTGATCTCTTAGACTTAATGATGCACTTTGAACCTACTGTACTGCATTGAAGACATCATTAGGAATGTCATCCTATCAGCTAGTTTATGGTAAATCTTGTCACTTACCTGTTGAGCTTGAACATAAATTATTTTAGGCTGTTAAAGTTTTTAATTCAAATTTGGATAATGTTGCTAATATGCTAAAATTGCAATTGAATGAACCTAGGGAATTAAGGAATGATGTATATGAAAATTTAAGAATTATTAAAGCAAGAACAAAAGTTTTTCATGATAAAAGAGTTTTTCAAAAAATATTTGAGATTGGTCAAAAAATGTTACTTTATAATTCTCGTCTTCATTTGTTTTCAGTAAAGTTAAAGTCAAAATGAAATGACCCATTAGTTGTAAAACATGTATATTCATGTGGGCCATAAAAATTACAAATCGAAAGAATGGTGTCATATTTAAAATTAATGAGTGAAGAAGACACCAGAATCAATTTAAGTGACCTACCAAATCTTGATTAATTCTTTAATGGGTAGCCTTTTTTATTATTTTCTTTTACTGTTATTTTGTTGTTTGATTGTTTGATTTTTTCTCGATTGATGTGCACCATTATATTTTTTAGCATTATATTTCTTATTTAAGCTTGTTTGTTTCATAATTGTATTTTCTCTCATCAATTTTCATTATATGTCATAAGTACCTCAATAAAAAAGATCTTGTTGACACATCTTAAAAACCTTGCCTTTAGACATGTCAATGCACCATCAATAAAATTTCCAAGTCATTTGGACAACTCTACATTTGCTTCTCACATGATATAACTTTATAAGTCAAAACTGCATATGAAACTGTAAAAGCAGTAGCAGGTTTTTGAATATTTATTAACTTTACAATACCAAATATATCATAATGATACTTTCTAGATTTTAAGTGGACATATAGGTCAACAACATATTAAAATTTGAGGTTATTACGATATCATTAGGCTGGTGTTCGATAGAATCAAAGATTAATGAACAGTTCTTTCAAAAGAAGTTAATGCAGAGGTAGCAGAGTTTGAAAAATCCTTAAAAATAAATTACAAGTTCAATCAAAATAAAATTATACAAATTCGAAGTATGCAAATAGAAGTGTAGTTTATCTGAATTTCAGCTTATTCTAACTATGTTAGACTATACTTTTGCAGTATCAAACATGGTACATATGTAATTTCTAATAAAATTGGACAACAACCAACCATATTGAGAAATCCATTCAAAATCAAATATAAACCAATTCATTCCAAAATGTCCAGAAGTAAAACGTTCTCATTTAAACTTAGTTTAATCGAACTTTCAAATCAATCAAAAGTCATTTAGTCAAGTTCGGAAACAACCAAGTTCACAACAACAGTCTATCAATCCTCAAATTTTCAGCATTATCTTGTAAACTATTAATCAATCTTTCACCTCAAAATCAAGTGTCAAGAAACTCGAATATAATCAATCCCCATGTTTAAAGTAAAATTAAACATAAAACCAAACAATAGCCTTGCTTTTCACTTTTGAAATATCCAAAAGTATAAACTTGAGCACTTGAAGTCATAGATACATAACTAAATAATGAGGTGATTCACAAACTAAAATCCCAAATTCACTAATTTCATTACCACAACCTCAGTGATTTGTAAATATATAAACCGTCCAAAAGAAAAAAAGTTTCACTAGCCTAAGTGAGGATATGATTGTTATTAAACACCTCTAGCCTTAATTAACAAAATCATTCACTTTAAACACTAAATTAACAAAATTATTCACTTTAATAAGCAACAAAATCCTAGATTTCCAAACAAATAAAAAGTCTCAATCACATTCAGTAATCACATTAATCAATTAACACATAAGCACTTAAAAAATATGAATAGAGAGGAAGATTAAGAATTGCCAAGAAGTTAATTCACACTACTAAAAAAATGACTTTTACTGACACTTTGGAAAAAGTATCAGTAATTACCTAACTATGCATCATTTTCCGCTTTTAATAAATAGATGTCACAAATTATTAATATTAATGTATCAGTAAATTAAATATAAGAGATCACTGATACTTCAATATCAGAGATTTAAAAAAAATCATTAAAATTTGTTTTGATTTTAACTCGAACTTGGGACTTCTAAAACTCAAAACTTTTACATTTAGATCGCAAACCGCTGGACGCCATAAAATTGAGTTGGAATTACAATGTTATATAAAATCTTAACATATAAAAAACCAAACCCTAATTCCCCTTCTCCATTGTGCAATAGAGCTCATGCCGCAGCCGCTGCGTAATTTCCTTGTCTTTCTTGACTTCTTCTCTCTCGTCAAAGATGGAGAATGACCAAGCCCAAACGCCCACATCCACGGCCGGGCCCAACCCCCACGGCCGGGCCCACCCCCACGCCGTTGCCGCTATCACTTCCGTTCAAGTGGTTCGACACTGCAGGTACTAAATTAAGAGTTTAAAACATGTAAAACGAAAGTAAAACATATCCCAAACTTAGCAATTGTCCCCATCTCGCTGTCTTTTATACACACAAATCTCTAACCCAAACTCAAACCCAAAATTGTCTCTTGCCTTTCTCTTTCTCTTTCATTTTTCTCTTCTCGATCTCTTCCTTTTTTTTTTTTTTGGTCCATTCACAAACTCGTTCATTTAACTCAAATAGATAATATAAAGCTAAAACCTTAAGTGAGGCTTTTCTTTCCTTTTTCCTTTTTTTCCCAAATTGAAAAATGGATCAAAACAGTAATCGGGGCTTCTTTCATCAAATGTTTTTTCTTTTTATGGTCAAATTTCACTTTTTTTTGTTCCATATTCGAAACCCATTTGCTTGAATTTGAATAAAATTATTGAGAAATTATTTAATTTTCTTGCTATGGAAGGGATACCGCACCTTATACGTAGACCTGTGAAGGAGATTTTCAATGACTTTAAAGGCAAACAGGTTACCTTGATTAAGGCTTTAACTGTTGGTAATGGCTTAATATTTTATTTTCTTTTTCAAATTAATTAACAGGTTTGTTTTATTTTAGCTTATGATTATTAGGGTTTTTTGTTAATTTTAATTTTATGGGTTGTTGCAGATGTTGAGAAATTCTACCAGTGTGCAGTCTTGGTGGGATTTCTTTTCCATATCTATTTTATTTATTTATTTTTAATTTGAATTTTTTTTCTTTTTTTCCTATATTTCTATATTATATAGATTGAATGGCTGTGTATTTAGTAATTAATACATGTTATTAATTGCTCTGTTTCATGTAAAGAGAGGTAAATTATGTTATAGAAACCAACATGTTTATTTATTTATTTTTTTCAGTTGGAAGATTTTTAATATAGTCAATGACTATGATATGAATTAACTAAGTTCATGCTTGTCTGAATGTTTTGAGATTGCACAAAGTTCATGATTTGTCTTTAATTCAAGAAGAAAATGCTTGTTTTTAGGTAGTTTTGCTTGTTGTAGCACTTGGAGACTTACATTTTCTTTGTTCATTTGAACGGTTAGTTTCACTCTTATTAAAAAATTTATGTGTTTCCTCACTTGCATGGTCATTAATTCATTCCATGATTTTTCTTCTGTAAACACACTTTTATTTGCCTTTCACTAGTTTGAAGGACTTTATTTTTTTTAATTAAAAAATTCCAAAGATTGAAATGAATTGAAATTGCTACTATAATGTACTTTCTTTGCTGCTAAAGTTCAAGGAATGTCTATTTAAATGAACTAGAACTTGAAAAATCTTGAAGTGTTGTTGAACCCATAGACTTCATTTTTTTTCCTGCACATTACACTTATTTTGTTCATCTTGTTACCTTCAATTTGTCGTAGAGGTTAACAATGCTTGACGGGAAATGGTGGTTTGCATTTACAACGGCTGAATCTCATGAACAAGAAGTTGGCAAACTGAGGTCTATATTTTTTCCTCAAATTCATAGTTGAATTCATAGTAAGCTCAAAGCAATTGATTGAGGGAGAAAATAAATTGAGTTTTATTTATTAGTACAATTTTTGTTATTCAGTGCTTTACACTCTTCATGACAACTTCTGCGATCTTGTCCTATTACCTTAAGGTACTACTGGATATTTGAGAAAACATTAAAAATGATTAAGCTTATCTTTCTTTGATGATAGAATTACAGTATGTCTCTTCACTTATTGTAGTTCATCCAATTTTATTTTTGTTGCACAGTCTGTGGAAATCAGAGTACCACATTTAAGAGTTTTTATAAAATGTCTCCTTTACCTTTCCTATTATTTAAACTAATTTCATGTGTTTTTCTTTAGTTAATGATTGATTTTCAAGTAGTTGAAGGAAAGTAACTTGTAGAACCTCCTTCTAAAATTGGTCTGGAACCTTTGTGTCCAATGGTTAGTGAAATCATAATCCGTGGCTTGTGTTAATATGCATCGATTGTGTGAAAACTATTGTTTACTATTTTCTGTGGCTGGTTATTAACATGATTCACAGATAAACAACAATAGACTCATACCCATATGCTTGCTTGCTTTCAACATGCATTTTCTTTTTTTTTTCTGTAGTTTTTTTTGTGCATCTCTCTTTGAAGAATAATATTATTATCTTACACGAAAGGGGGAAATTGCCGTTATCTTGCTGCAAGTTTTGTCCTAGTTCTATAGTTTTACCGTTTTGTATCACCTTGGATGACATGTCGAGTGAATCCTGGAACATCATTTGTCAACCTTTTGATTCAGTAATAATTTATTAATTTTGAGAAATTAGTTTCATTTTATCTTGTTTGTACCTATAATGCATTGTGTTCAATGTTCTTGAAATTTTTGGGCATGGCTGCAAACAAATTTAGCAGTTTTTAATAGCCAACTATAGAGACACTTTAAAATTTGTATAGGTGGTGAGTTTTTATGGTTTTGTAATTGGGGTGAAGGGTAGCAAATATCAATCTTGTCTAAAAAGCATTTGTGTAAGATTACTTTTGAGTATAGTGGGGCACCCTATATTAGTATTTTTATGAAATAAGTAGAAAAAGGAATCCCTTTCTGTTGTTAGCAATAAAAAGAATTTTCAAAAATGTAAATACCAAGCTTTCTAGTTGCACCGTTATTTGCAAAGATCTTTTCAATGTATTTGTAGATCCCAACATATCTTGATGCATGATCAATTAGTATATGATAGTATGGGTGATGATCTTTCCATTTGCTTCTCTTTTTCTATTTTTTTTGGGCATGATCGTCTAACGTAAGCAAGCCTCCTCCATGTTGATTTTTTTTTAAAGAGTTTGGAGCTTATGCATTCGCAATTCTAAAACATGGGCCAATATGCTTTCTACTTGTTAATCTATTTAGTTATTGTCAATTTTGCAGGTTAATTTTGAAGATGAGCAGAGGTTTTGTAGAGGTTGGGAAGGTATTTAAAACTTAAAGCTTTTAATTCTTCTTTTCCCTGCTTAATATATGTTTTCCCTATATAGTGTTTCAACATGACCTGATTTCATGCCTCCTCATTTATTCCAGCATCCATAAACACTGAAATTGACCTGATTAGTTTTTCTCCCAAAAATCCAAGAATTATTTTTTGTGGTATATTAATTGATTTTATGTACTTGTAGGTGGCAAAATAAAAATGAAGCCGCTTGTGGATATTCAGTGACATTATGTGCTTCTTTTTGTTGGTTAATATTTGTTGAACCTTAACTTAGTACTCTGTTGTTCAAAGCTTGTCCAAGACTTAATTTAGTACTTATATTTGTCTTTTCCAAACAATGATGTAGTTGAATTATATGAATTTAAGTGATGTATTTGAGATATTTCTTATGCAATTGTGTTGCGAGATTTTGTATATTTAATATATTTTGAGTTTTCCTTTGGTTGTAAAACAAACAAGAAAATATAATTAAAATAAAAGTATACTATTAACCAAAAGAATCATAACATCATTGAATACTGACACTAAATGTTTAAAATGACATTGATAATTTTTGATGTTATTGAGTCGGTGTGTTCTTGATACTGTAGTCTCATAAATTACTGACATATAAATAGTATCATTAAATACTAATGATATCGTGTCATTATTTTAGTGATACCATAATGACATGAATTACTGACACAAAAATCATTGACACTAAAAATTAGTGTCAGTGTGTTCTGGCTGGAGCATTATTGACACAATTAACAAGTGTCAGGAAAAGTAATTACTGACACTAAATTAGTGTCAGTAAAGCCCATTTTTCTAGTAGTGTCAATTTTTAAAACCCTGACTTTGCCCAAATAATATTACACTTTCCTCACAATGACTTCTAGGTTTCGACACCATAAAGACAACGTTTCTTTGAACAGCTAACTAATGAGCTTTGAACAATTGATAATGGTGGTTTCACATTAAGTTTTGGGTTGTTAGCTAGAAAGAGGGGGGGGGGGAGAGCGAGAGAGAGTGATGGGCTTATAGGTCATGAGGAAGAACTGAGATTTTTACTTAAGAAAATTTTAGGTGTCGGGTTTTCGTACACACCATTAAATGAAATATATAATATATACTAAACCTATGATTGTCGATTGCCATTATTCTTTTAATTAACAAATTGCATTCAACCTAAATCCATAATCACCTATTGTAATCTTCTTTCACTTAATAAATTGAATTCCACCTATAATACAACTGCCTTTTATTTATTTTATTAAATATTAAATTAGATTATAAGTAACAAAAACCCTAGATGGCTAGGTTTCCAAACAAGTGCAAGCTCTCATTCGCACTTAATAAACATCAACCAATTAATAGATAAATACTTAAACAATGAGAATAGAGATTGAGACAAAGAGTTACCATAACACTAATTCGTACTTTCAAACCTTAGCTTTGCCCAAATTCTTCATAACACTTTCTGGGTTCTTTTCAGGGATATTTTAGCTTAAGGACGGTGGCTTTCAAGGTGTTTATGGAGGCGGCTTTTAAGGTAGATCATTGTTAGAGAGAGAAAGAGAGCAAGAGAGAAGGAAAATAGCTTCAGCGGCCGTGGGATAGATTTTTTACTTAACAAAAATTTTTAGGTTTTGAGTTTCACACAGACCATCTATGAAAAACGACATAGTATCAATGGTTTCTTGGTAGTTTATTTTAAGTTTTAATATTTTTTATTTATTAATTTATAAGTTCAAAAATGCAATTTGTGGTCGAGTGGTATAGCGGTTAAAATCAAAAGGTTATGGCTTAGAAGTCTTCGGTTAGATTGATATAAAATTAAAATTTTACTTTTTTAACTACTAATACTTTAGTATCAGGAATATGTGATATTTAATTTACTGACATCATAATATTAGCAATTTGTGATACTTATCCATTAAACAAGGAAAATTCCCCAAATACATGTAACTACTGATACTTTATAATAAAGTGTCACAAGGCAAGTGTCACAAAAGACAATTTTTCCAGTAGTGTATGTTAATCCCACCTTATCTTTGATCTGTGCATTGCAATTGAACCTTAGATGCTAAAGCTATAAAGTTGAGAACATTTTCATGTCAAATATGAATATTTTGTAAAAGAATATGTAAAAGAGATTGCTAAAAGAATCTCTGCTGATGGGAACCCATGAATATTTTCTTTGTGTGTGGAGGCCATTTGCTATCTAAATTGATCATAACTTTGCAACTTCAAGCATCGTATTTGAGGTTTAATTTTGATTTAGTTTTATTTGATGTAACAACTATTTGAAACTTATTTTCTCATTAGCTTGTGATCAGTACTCACATTCTTATATTACACTCATCTTTTATGTAAATAAAAGTTAATTTGGTTTTTTTTTAATGTTTAATATTAATTTTATAATACATTATAATCTTAGTTGCAAATAGGTAATATTCAACTGATATCATGGTAATATTGATCACAAACACTAATAGAGTATTACAGCAGTCTGATTTTACAATGTCATAATTTTGGCGATACTATAATAATAATAATTACTGACACCCTATTCGTGACATCACAAATAAGTGTTGCTGTGTTCTGATTGTCAAAAGTAATTATTGACATTATCTTAATGTTAGTAAAGACCATTTTTCAAGTAGTGATTTAGATGTAGTGAGTAATTGAGGTATATTAGCGGGGTAAGGGGTGTACACCTATATCACCAGAAGCTAATTTGATATTAAAGATTTAGTATACATTGCATATAATGACCAAATAACTGTTATAGAAGGTATTTAGGCATTTAGGGCAAAGTTGGTGTAGCTGATGATGGTTAGATAATTGCCTATAACACGTGATAATTGGATAACTAACCATGACGTCTAGCTAACCGTTGTAGTAATTATTTAGGTATTTAAACTATTTAGGGAGTTTCTCCAGGTAAGCCAAAAGATGGTTGAGGTTTCGATAAATACTTTGAGAAAACGTTTGACTAGAAGGAGAATTTATAAGTTTCATTACATTTGAAAACAATATATTTCCATTATAACATCCTTAGTGATTAATAAGATCAGTAAATATGTGTTTGTCCCATCGATGTAGGCCTAACAAAGCCAAATTATTTCAATCTCCTATGTTATTCACTTTTCGGTTCCTATTCTTATTGTGTGTGACATCTTTTGGTGTTTCTCTATTTGTTCCACAACTGAGTTGACTTGAGGTAGCTGAGCTATGATGGAGAGGCTCTAGAAGCAATCTTGACCAATTAATTTGACTACGATCCTAACAAACTGGTATCAGAGCTTAGGTTTTATGGCTCATACTAAGTTGGACATTGAGAATTTTGATGAGAAGGATGACATCAATATCTAGAAAGTGAAGATAGAAGCCCTATTAGAACATCAAGAATCAAAAGTTGCTACAGAGAAAGATCTAGAGGGAAATCTCTTCTGTATGATAAGGACCTTAAAGAAAAAATAGGAAAGGCATGTAGCATTATCATATTAAGCCTTGAAGATGAAGTTTTGAAAGAAGTTTCGAGAGAGAGGTTTTTCTTAGATATTCGGACAAAGTTGGATAAGATTTACATGGCAAAGTATTTAGCAAATAGACTTTACATAACAAAAAAAGGCTTTATACCCTTTCAATAGAGGAAGGTTATTTTACTATAGAGCATATTCATTACTTCACAATAGTGACTATGGATATTGAGGGTATTGATGTAAATACCGAAGATGAGGGCAGACAAATTATGTTGCTGAGTTTTCTGCTAGACTTTTATGAGCACTTTATGGATACGTTGCCATATGGAAAACAAAATTTGACCACAGAAGATGTAAAGGCTACTCTAAACTCGAAAGAGATAGAGAAGAAAGTTGAGGGTACCTCAAGTTATATAGAAGGTTTAATAGCAACTAGGGGTGATTTGAGAAGAAGGATCTTAAAAAGAAATATAACAGAACTAAGTCTAAGGACAATGGTTAAAAAGACTATTGTCAGAATTTTATTGTAAGAGACATTAGGACTAAAATATTTAATAGAATAGTTAGGAACTAAAAGAGGTTAGACATGTACTTGACTTAAAAAGAAATCTTTTCTTATCAGGTAAGCAAATATAGAGTATAGATTTAAGGGCGAAAATGGATCTTTAAAGGTAATTATACACTACAAGAAAAAAGAGATATAGCAACAGGAATTCAGCAACTTGCATGCAACGCGTGTTGTAAAATCTGTTGTTTAACAACATTTTAAGATTGTGCGTTGTTAAAAATTGCTTAAAGTTTACTTTTCACAACATGCTTTAAGGCGCGTTGTGAAAAACATTATTACAATAGTTTTCTAATTGTGGCAGTTTTGGTAAGACAAATAACAACGTACAATATAAGCATGTTGTTAAAAAATTCATTTTTGACAACGTTCTAAAAGGCACGTTGCTATCGAGAATGTAGCACAACATTATTTACTTTGTTGTCATTTGTTTTCAACCATGAAATAATTTGCCATATGTGAAAAATGTTTATATTTATAATTTCTCTATAGTAATAATAAAGCTTTTTCAAATTAAAAAACTAGTAATAAAAAAGTAACCAACCAATTTTAAATAATAGGTGGTTATTCATATAATTATTGAATCTATCCTATTAAATCATTAATTTATTTTTGTATAAAACGTAAATAGTTTTTTTTACCACAAATATTTTTTTTAAATAAAAAATGACATAAATACATTCAAATCTATTTATTATTTTCAACTAATGAAAATCTCTTTTGTCAGACCAAAAAAAAGGGCACAAATAAAAAAACTGTACATTATCAATTAATAGAAAATAATATCTTAATTACTAATAAGACAAAACATTAGCACTTGGTAAAGTTACCTAATCTCACTTTTTCACTTTCTCACTTTCCAGCATTGTCTTTCTCTCTACTTGTTTTCTTCCTCTTGGTGAAAATCCCTCAACTATTCCTTCCCCTTCGTGACTGTCAATAAGAAATAAGGTTTGGGTCTTCTTTTGTTCAACACACATTCTCTCTATTGGAACTTAAATTGAGTTACTCTTTGATTTTTTATCTAAAATTCCAGGTGTATACGTTGTGGTCCCAAGAAGAAGAAGCTTTTGATTGTGGTCCAGAACAAAGAAGACAACATCCTTGAAATTGAAAAGGTCTATATATATTTCATTCTTTATTTTTTTTGCAAGTAAAATAACATGAAAAGGTGTCTCTTTTACTCTTTGTCAATAATGGGAATCGTCAGTTTTACTCTTAGTCAAAGATGTCTCTTTTACTCTTAGATAATTGTTTGTTTATAAAAAATAATAATAGTAATAATACACTATTCGTCTGTTTTCTTATTACAAAATAAATAAATTTTTTTCTTATTTACTTTTGTGTTGACATTTAAACTAGTAAATAATATAGAAGATATTGAATTTAAAAAATAACAATTATACAAAATCTTACGAAAATAAAATAGAAAGAGTCATGTGTAACTTTGTTCTTGTCTTGAATATATTGTTATATAACTTTTTATATTTTCAACTTACTATTTGCTCATGTAAACAGGTTTTAATAGTTGCTCGAAAATGGATAAAGGGTGGGTTCACCTATCAAGGTATTATTTTGCCTTATTTCTAAATATTATTTTTCATTTTTCCTCTTTAAAAAAAACAGTTTGTCTGTACGAAATTAGTGAAATTCAATTAACTTTCCAGTTCGGGAAAATCTTTATTGTAGACACACAAAGGATTATAGGTTGGGAGTGCGTAACTTTGTCAATAATGCACGTGCTTGTTTGGGAAACTTAGATGTTATAGTATGTCCCTGTAGATATTGTAAGAATTTACAATGCCATCATTTTGATATAGTCTACGAGCACTTGGTTATTAAGGGCATGGATCCGACTTATACAAATTGGGTCCTTCATGGGGAGAGTTCTACTGCAACAATGCAATACAGGGGTGAGGGGAATACATACACATCAAATCAATACATAGATTTTGAAATGACATAAACTTATAGGATGTATAAAGATCAAGCATGTTTTCAAGAAGCAAATGCTACAGAGAATACATTTGTAGAAAGAGAGGAACTTCAAAATTTAGTTAGAGATGCTGAGACTCCATTGTACCCAGGCTGTACAAACTACTCTAAAATGTCAGCAACTGTAGTGTTATTCAAGCATAAAGTTACCCACAGGTTATCTGACAATAGTTTTAATGAGATGCTTGAAATTTTTTGTGATATGTTACCACCAGAAAATACACTTCCAGATTCTTTTTATTCAACAAAAAAATTGTTGAAGGCATTTGAACTTGGGTACGAGAAGATACATGCTTGTATAAATGATTGCTGTCTATTTAGAAAAGACTTGGAACATGCAAATACATGTCTTAAAAGTGGTTCTTCTCGCTGGAAAGTTGATGAACGAACTAATAAGATTCATCAAGGCATACCTGCAAAAGTCTTGCGCTATTTTCCAATAATACCAAGGCTTAAGAGGATGTTTGGGATCACAGAATTGGAAAAACAACTTAGATGGCACCAAAGTCATAAAAGCCAAGACGATAAGATAAGACATCCAGTTGATTCTCTTGCATGGGAGACCATAAATAGAAAATGGCCATCGTTTCCATTAGATCCTCGAAATATCAGATTTGGTCTTGCTACTGATGGTTTCAATCCTTTTCAAGAGCTTAGCACGAGTTATAGTTGTTGGCCTGTCATTTTATCTACGTATAACTTGCCTCCATGGTTATGCATGTCCAAGGAAAACTTAATGTTGACTTTACTAATCCCTGGGCCAAAACAGCCCGGTAATGACATAGATGTTTACTTGGCACCACTTGTAGAAGATTTAAATGAGTTGTGGGTAAATGGAGTTAGGATGTATGATGTTGTGGAGAAATCAACATTTAATTTGAAAGCAATCTTGATGTGGACGATCAATGATTTTCCAACTTATGCAAACACATCAGGATGGTCTACAAAAGGAAAGTTGGCATGTCTTGTATGTCGTACAAACACATATTTAGCGTGGTTACCACATAGTAGGAAACATGTGTACATGGGTCATAGACGGTTTCTTCCTCGTAAACATAGTTTTCGAAACAAGTGCAAATGGTTCAATGGGCATGTTGAAGAAAAAGGTAAACCTAAATTGTTCACTGGTGAAGATATATATAAAGAAGTTAAAGATATTGTAAATGATTGGGGAAAGAGGAGCAAAAAAAGAAAAAGGAGCACAAATGAATCTCAATTAAGGAAAAAGAAACCTATATTGTTTGAATTGCCATACTGGAAGGTGAGCTGTCATTAAATATGTTATGTGATAAATTTTTGGTGCTTTACTTTCTTGATTAAAATTTAAAATCTTAACAAACTTTACTTTTTAATTTTTGCAGGACTTGGTTTTGCGTCACAACTTAGATGTAATGCATATTGAAAAGAACATTTGTGATAGCATAATTGGTACGCTTTTGAACATGAAAGGTAAGTCTAAGGATGGCCTGAATTCTTGCCTAGACCTTATACACTTGGACATTAGGAAGGATTTACATCCTAAAAAGGAGGAGAATTTTTATTGCTTACCAGCTGCTTCACATACACTTTCTAAGGAAGAAAAAGAACTCTTTTGCAAGCGGCTTGCTGATATAAAGTTACCTGATGGTTATGGTTCAAACATTACCAACTGTATTTCAGTGAAAGAGCACAAGATAACTGGCCTAAAGTCTAATGATTGCCATATTTTAATACAACAACTTTTACCTGTAGCTTTGAGAGGAATTTTACCAAAAGGTCCAAGAAAAGCAATTCTTCGTTTGTGTGCCTTTTTCAAAGAATTATGTAGTAGAGTTTTGGATAGAAATAGATTAGAAAAGCTAGAGGAAGAAGTGGTTGAGACCCTATGTATGTTGGAGAGATTCTTTCCACCGTCATTCATTGATATTATGGTTCATTTAACAATTCATCTTGGACGCGAAGCTCGTCTATGTGGACCTGTACAATATCGTTGGATGTATCCTATTGAAAAGTAACTATTTAACTTTACAGTTTATTATCATTAAAATAGAATTAATTATAAATAATTAATCTAGCTACTTTTTGTCCTAGGTATATGAAGATCCTAAAAGGACATGTTAGAAATCGTGCACGGCCTGAAGGGTGCATAGCTGAGCGGTACCTTGCTGAAGAGTATGCAATGTTTTGTGGCAAGTATGTAAAAAAGGCTGCTCAAATAGGATCCCAACATGGACGCAATGAGGAATTTGAGAACAAATTTTTATTAGAAGGGCGTCCAATATCAGGAGGTAAATTAATAACTCTTTCGGATGAGATGTTAAAGATTGCCCATCGTTGTATCCTATTCAACAGTTCGGAAGTCCAACCTTATATAGAGTAAGGTTTTTAGTCATATCTATTACTAACAATTTGAATTAATATTTAATAGTTAAGTTTAATATTTTTATCTTGATTTTCATAGAGCACTTGGAAGAATTAAAAGGTTCAGATAGAAGATTTGAAAAGAATGAAAAATTGCTACAAAAGAAACATGTGGAAACATTTAATGTCTGGTTGCATGAAAAGGTTATCAAATATTTATTTTAAATTATTTTGGAACATAATATCTTATATAATTATTTAACTTATTCTATCAATTCTTATTGTTTTAACAGATTAAGCTTATGGAGAATCACATTAATGTGTCAAATATTTTGAAATGGCTTTCACGTGGACCAAGAGTACAATCAATGTCATATTCTGGATTTGTAATAAATGGCCTTCGATTTCACACGAAGGATGCAGAGAAGTCAAGACAAAATAGTTGTGTTTCACTCGAAGGAACTACAATTTGTAGAGCTAGTGCAAAAGACAATACACAAGTGATTGGAAAAGTCACTTACTATGGGGTTTTAAGAGAGATTATAGTTCTTGATTACCATACTTTTCAACTCCCCATTTTTAGATGTGATTGGGAAAATATTGTAAATGGTGTCAGAGATGATGATGATTTCACCTTGGTTAACCTTCATGAAGGGCAAAGCCAATTTGAAAAATACCCATTTATTTTAGCATCGCAAGCTAATCAAGTATTTTATTCTAGGGAAACAAATTCTTCAAATTGGTATGTTGTTTTGAAAGCACCATCACGAGGATTTCAAGATTTACAGTTATATGATGAAAGTGATAATGAGCCACCTATGTCAATTGAAGTGGGAGAACTTGAAATACAAGATGACAATGAGGATGCACCAAATAAAAGAACTGATGTTGATGATATAATTTGTGATGTGTAACTTTTTGTTTTAAGTGCTATGTTATTCTATTTCTTTTTTATAATTATTTTATGTGATATTGATTTGTCAACTCGTACAGCTGTAACATTTTGGTTTTACTTAAAGTATTGTTCATATAATGTGTACTGCAGTTTTTTTTTTTTTTGTTTAATCTATGCTTACTATTATCATAAGATATATAATTGTTTTCTTGTATTTTGTAGCAAGCATTAACAGTGGGAGAAGATGACAGGTGCATAGGTAAGTGGATTCGTTACTTATTTTAATACATTAATTATTTTATTCATACTGTATTTCACAATATTACCTAAATATAAAGTTTTCATTATACAGACATCTAAAAAAGCTGAAAAATGAGCCAAAAACAACAGCAAGCGCTCTTTGTTGCTGCAACTCGAGAAGAAAATGTAAGGCTAACAATTAACAGTCATGAGAACATCGAAACATCTACACCTAGCACTAACAATGGCAAACGAAAAAGAGGCCCTACTACACTGGCAGTGATTCGAGATCATACTCCCTTACATGTTGAATTCAATGAAAGAGGTCAACCAGTGGGAGTTAATTCAGAGAAGTACGCCACTTTTGCTGGAGTTGCAACAAGAGAGCATGTGCCTATTGTGATCAAAGATTGGCGTCTAGTTCCTTCAAAAACTAAAGAAGATCTTTGGTCATTAATTAAGGTATATTTTTTATTCATATTAATAATAATTTATTGTTTTAACTACTAAGATGCTTCTTTATTTTACAGCAAAGATTTATTGTAAATGAATCCTAAAAGCACTTAGCACTTCGAAATCTATGAGATCGATGGAGACAATACAAATCAGAGATAACAACAAAGATTAAGGAAGAGAACAAGAAAACGAATAGGTCACGTGCCCTTGCTCTTATTCGGCCAAAAAAAGTTATATATTGATGAAGATTGGGAAGCTTTTGTGAAACATAGATTGTCTCCAGAGTTTGAAGTAAGTAATTATATCTATTATTTATGTTAAGATAAATTCATATCAATACAAGACTTTATTTTTATGTGATAGGAAATAAGCAAGAAGTTTCAAAATATGCGAAATGAACAACAAGAGGTACATACAATGGGTCGAAGAGGCTATGCTCGTATAGAGCATAATATGGTAATAATTTTGCTCTATTTTTATTGATTTTGCTATAATTTACAATTTCTATTCTTTTTATTGTAGAAAAAGAAAAGTTCAGATCCAACAAAAATAACGAGGGTAGATATTTGGCTTGAGGGACATCGTAAAAAGAATGGTGAACATGCTAATGAAGCAGTTGGAAGAAGAATGGTTCGCAACTCTTGAAACCAAATCATATATTTATTACTTCTGTGACTTTTATTTTTATATGTAACTAATATATAAATAATTTATGCTTTAGGAAAAGGTTGTAGGGTATCAAGAAATAGATAATAATCCGAATGAGAACATAGACATAAGAAATGATGCTGTTGCAAAAGCTTATAGTTCTGAAAAACGTGGACGCGTTGGGGCACGTGGATTTGGGGTTACTCCTACTGCGAAGAATTTGCATAATCGATCTACTCAAAAAGTGAGAGAACTTGAAAGCCAGTTGCATACTTAATCTCAAAGAGTGGAGATACTTGAACAAAATTTTGAACAAATGACTGCTTTTATGTTAAAATAGGTAAATCATTTACTATTTTATTTTAAAAAAAACTAAAAAAAAATAAGATAAAGTATATATGCATCAACAATATTAGGTAATATAAAATCATTTTTATTTTACTTTCACTTTAATATAGTTACTTTTAATTTTACAGAATCTTGGTAGACCTGATAATGTGATGAGCGCTCATGAATGCACTCCTCGAGTAAGTTTCTTTTGTTCCTACCATATCCCACTTTTGTAGTTTGTGATAAGTTTTGCTATTTTATTTTATTTTATTTTTGATACTTGTAGTCACAACAAGGAAGTGGTACAATGTATGAAAATCTTGAGCTAGAAAATGCAAGCTGTCAACTATTGCATTGGTACTCAGATGATCCAGTTGAGGTTGTGGCAGAGGGGAATGTTGCATCAACTGATCCTAAGGCAAGAGTCCATCACGTGCCTCTTGGTAGGGATTGTTGGAAAGTTTGGGTGGAGTCAATTACTCTTGGTAAGGAAGATGTTGAATTGTACAAGATGACAGATGAAGCTCGAATAATCAATAAAGCTTTGGGGAGTACTGTTGCTTGGCCTAAGAGTTGCATCAAATTGATTTAGACAAAGTAATAGTTGTGATTCGTCTTGCTATGATATTTTATTGATCAACAATTATATATGTACACATGCACACACATACACACACATATAGAGTTAATTTATGTTTTTATAAAATGCTACTTATTTTCTTTTCCTTGAACTTTGTTGTGCAGGAATTAATTTTGTTTTACTGGAGGTCTCCTTGGCGGTATTGAGCTTTAAAGAAACTTTTTTTTTTAAAGATCACTCAAAGATGTTTTAAATTATGTTTTGGTTGCTCATATCTCATTTTGTTGTTTTATATGTATTTAAGATTTTAGAAACTATTGTGATAATGATACTTCAAATGTATTAACTTTATGCTTGAATACATTTTTAATGAAGTTATATTTTGGAAATGTGTTATTACTGTGCATATGTTTGTGTAGGACAAAAGTATACATTGATAAAACTTATGTATGAAATAGGAAAAAAAGGTGCATTTAACAACTTGCAAATTAACAGTAGGCAATGTTTAATTGTCTAAAATATTACAACTAGCAACAAGCATTCACTGTTATCGAATGTTAGAAACAACAACGAGCATGTATTGTTGTTGAATGTTAAAAACAGCAACGAGTACGCTATTGTTGTTAAATGTTACAAATAACAACGAACATGTATTGTTGTTGTATAGAAAATGACAACATCAAAAAGTCTGTGGTGAAAAGTGTAGAAACGTGAGACATCAGCTACGAAAATAGAGTGTGGTTACATGACAAATGACCACAGGCAAGGTCGCATTTTGTTACGTGAATTGTCCGTTGTCAAAAGTCATGGACATTCAACAATATCAACATCAACAACGTGCAGGTCCTCGTTGTTGTATGTAATTAACAACGTATTTAAATCGTTGCCGTATCCTTTTTTTCTTGTAGTGATAGGTTCATTTGTTATGATCAAAGAAAAATGGAGGAATAATATTTATGTGTTGAAGGGTATCTCAGTGATTGGAAATGTTTCTGTCCATAGTGAGGTTACTTCTTAGACCAAGTTTTGGTAGTTAAGGCTTAGTCATATTAGTGAGAAAGTTCTGAATGAGCTAAATAAGCAGTGTATTTTAGGTGCTAATAGAACTAATAGTTAAGAGTTTATTGAACAATGCATGCTAGGCAAAGGTAAACACATAACTAAAGGTAAACGGGATAACATCCACTCAAACTTGTGAGTACCTGCTTCAACTAACACATACAAAGGTGATAGGTACTTTTTCTAATTGATTGATGATTACTTAAAGAAACTTTGGGTTTATGTTTTGCTTTTTGTTTTGCTTCTCTACAATGTATTCAATATTTTCAAAACTTGGAAAACATTGATAGAGAAGCAAATTGAGAGGACCATTAAAAAGCTCAGGACTGAAAATGCGCTGGAGTTTTACAACACGAAGTCTGATGAGTGTGTGTGTGTGCTTTTTTTTTTTTTAGAATCATCAAATAGCTAGGCACAAAACTATAATTAGGAGGCCTCATTAGAACGAGCTTATAGTATTGACGAACAAAACTGCTAAACAAGGTTAAGTGTATGATAATTCAAGTAGACCTCTTTTAGAATTCTGGGCAAAAACTTTTATGAAAATGACATATTTGGTTAATAGGAGTGCCTCAGTTGCTATAAATTACTTGACATTTGAAGAAAAGCTACTTGGACATTTGCGAACTATACAAAGCTAAGGATTTTTTGCTACCCCATGTATGTTCATGTGAAATAAGCAAAGTTATAACCAATAGCCTTGAAAAGGATATTTATAGGCTACCTGAAGGTGTCAAAGGGCTATAAGGTGTGATGCACTAATTTTAAGACTCCAAAGTGCATCATAAACAGAGACATCACATTCCATTAAGCTGATATGATAAAGGATGCAACTGATCGTGATAAGAAAATCAGTAGAAAATTAATGTTGTGAATAATACAAAGTTTGAGGTGAAGTCTGTTGGAAAGAACGCTAAGGAAGTTGACCAAGGAGCAGGAATGTTTGAGGAGCACTTAGAAGATCAACGAGAAACCTAGCTTCCTTAAATTGGAGGCTCAAACTATTAGTTAGCAAGGGATAGGTACAAAAGGATAATAAGACCACCAAAGAGATACGTTTTTGCTAATATGATCTTATATGCCTTGTCTAATGCAAAAGAGGTAAACAACGATGAATTAAAGACATATGCAAAAGTAACGATGAGCAATGATAAGAATAATAGAGCCAAGTTATTTAAGATGAAATGGATTCACTAAAAATGAATTAGACCTGGTCACTTATATAGAGGCTTGCCGATAAAAAGATCATGAGATGCAAGTGGATCTCCATGATAAAAAAAGAAATCTAGAAAAATGAGCCTAAGAGGTATAAGGCAAGACTTGTGGTTAAAGGGTTTCTTAGTAGGAATAGGTAGACTACATTAAAGTGCTCTCACTTGTTATCAGACATACATCTATAATGGTACTACTAGCCTTGATAATACATTTGACATTGAATTGGATTATATGGATGTAAAGAATATGAAGAATTACACGAAGAAATTTATATGACTCTAAGAGGTTCAAGATACCTCGAGGTGAAGACAAAGTATGCTTACTAAAGAAATAGTTGCATGGGTGGAAACAATCTCTAAGATAGTAATATAAGAGGTTTAATGAGTTTACGCTCAAGAATTGCTTCAATAAAAGCAAGTGTGACAACCATGTAAACTTGAAGAACACGAAGCAAGTTAGAGATGTAAAAAATATAGAAGAAATTAAAGACCTGAAGTTATTGCTAAATGGTAAATTCGAGATCAAGGACCAAAAGACTGCTAAGAAAATCTTTAAAATGCAAATTATCATGAACAAAACATAATGGTATATCTTCTTAACTTAGTAGAACTACATAAAGAAGGTTCATAAGAGATTTGGCATGGAAAGGTAAAAAGCAGCGTAAACACCTATTGATAAATATTTCAAGTTGTCAACAGAATAATCACATTAGAATGTTGCCAGAAGGATTTTATGGCGGAAATTCCTTATGCAAGTGCATTGGGTAGCTTAATGTAGGCAATAATATGCATAAGACTTAACATAGCCCAAGCAATGAGTGTAGTGGTAGGTTCATGGCATATTTAAGGAAGAAAAACTAAGAAGCTGTTAAACGGTTGCTTATGTATCTCAATAAAATCTTAAATAGAGATGTACAAAACAAAAAACCAAAGGATCCTATAACCAACATTGAGGATATGTTAATTCAGACAATGCAAGTGATCGAGTTGGAAAAAGATTAATTATAAGGCATTGTTCAAGACAGACAACAATACAATAAACTGAAAGTCTACTTTGCAATCTGTGATTGTTCTAACTACAATAGAAGTTGAGTATATTGTTTTGACAGAGGCAATAAATGAGTCAATCTTGTTAAAATGATTAAATAAGAAGGTGGTATGAGATCTTTATGACAGCCAAAGTGCCATAGATTCAAGTAAAAATGAAGTGCACCATTTGAGAACAAAACACATAGACATGATAATGCATTTCATTTGAAATGAAATTAGCAAAGGAACATTGAAGCTAAAGAAGGTCCATACCTCAAATAACCTAGCAGATGTTATCATTAAACCACTACAATGCGCCAACTTTTGCCTTAATTGAAACATTACTGAATTTTATAACCAAGGTTAAGAATTGTAAGATTATGGTTGTAAATTCTAGTTTCAATAAGGAGAATGTCTCATAAATAATTTTTCCTAGTCTGCTCAATAAGGTCATGAAAAAGATTTCGATTTATTTAGCTCCTATTTTAATATAATGGATTTGCCTGAAACCAATACACGATTTTCTTTTAGTCTTTCTAGTATCGGGTCTTATAATAGGAGGTCTGGGAGTGGTATTATTTACCAACCCAATGCGGCAGGTAGTTGAGATGTATTAACAGGGTAGTTAGGGTACACCTATGTTATTGTAAATTGATTTTGTTGGGATTATATGCTCTTTTTAAGCATATTAATTTATTTTCTTATTAATAAAATATTTGAGATATTTTCAATTGCATAAATATTTTGAATAAGGTCCGTTTAATCATATTATATATATTTATGTGATCATCATATGGATTCACAGAAGACATAAATACAAGTTATCTTATGATTAAATAAATTAAGTTCGCAGTTGGTAAATAGAGTTGGACACTTTATTTATGTTTAGACTGTAGTAAATTCATTGAATGATTTG
Source organism: Citrus maxima (assembly GCA_029641205.1). Taxonomy (NCBI): domain Eukaryota; kingdom Viridiplantae; phylum Streptophyta; class Magnoliopsida; order Sapindales; family Rutaceae; genus Citrus; species Citrus maxima. The sequence continues at coordinate 21,368,165 of CM056369.1, forward strand.
TCTTAATCATGTATGAATTTACTGATGTAGTTTGACTACATTGAGTTGGATTACATATGAGATTTAATTAACCTTGAAATGACTGTCAGACTTATTAAATCTCATAGGCATTGATTTTACTATAATCTTAATCTTGAGTTAATTATGATTTCATGATTGCAATTCTTATTCCATTTGAGTTACCAATGGGCACGACACATACTTGTAGTCAAGATTACCTGGTATCTTGGTGGGAGCAATTATGAATATTGGAGTTATAGATTGACAATATAGAATTTGTACAACACATCTCTTGATGGGTTTTCGGCACTTGATCATAGAATTCTTTGGCCAGAGTGTGTCAACATATTTAGTATGTTGAAAATGATCATTAGAGAAAACCAGTAAGAATCAAGGAACAAGATGTAATTAAATTGATTGGACAGTTGAGATATCGATTTAATTAATGATGTGGTACAAAAGATTGTTCAGTAAAGAAATCAATGTGGCTTGGGACGAATTATTATTCGAGCATACAATTATGGAGGTCAGTTCCAATCTTTTAGTGGAGTAGATTTGGAATTAAATGGTTTGACTAGTTTAATTACAGGCCTAATTATTGTAGCCACTATTGTATGTTCTCAAATGATCCCCGGGTTAACTCATTTAATTGACTGTGCCACTACTGGATTAATAAGCAAGATAACTAGCTATTTGGGTTAAAAGCCTAAATATATTATTTAGTGGAGGACTTCATATAATGTACTTGTATCTAAGGGGCCTTGTGTTATTTTACAAGGTGGGCCCCTATGACAAGAAAGAAGTAACGTTACTTTTGGTTTATTATTTTTAATTTAAATCAAACTTGATTTAATAGAATAAAATAATATAAAAAATAGAGCCTAGGGTTTCCACTAGATAGAAATATAAAATGGCTTATTTTCTCCCAAAAAAAAATAGAGCAGCCACTTTATACAGATCAGAGGAAAAACATTTTTCTCTCTATTGTTGAGAGAAAAATTTTCTCGTGCTAGTTGCTTTAGTGGTGATAAAGATGCCTACACGTCAAGTGCAGATCAAACTTTAGTCATAGCCTGAAAGATTATTTGGTGGCGGATCGTGATCTAACAGGAGTGGTGGTAACGGATCGTGATCTGGGAGTTTAAATCACTTCAGCGGAAAAAGCCAAATCGGATTTTTAAGGTACGATTTCTAGATTACAAATTCTTATATATTGTATGAGATCGATCCTAAAAGTTTTATAAAAAATTTAAAAAATTGTTTTTTCTCCAACAGATTCGGCATTAGAGATTTAGTCTAAATAGCTCATAATAACTCAATAACTACTGCAAAACTTAATTAGGCATTTGTGATGTAATTGGAGTAGTTGATGATGGTTAAATAACTACCACTACAAGAAAAAAAGGATACGGCAACGATTTAAATACGTTGTTAATTACATACAACAACGAGGACCTGCACGTTGTTGATGTTGATGTTGTTGAATGTCCATGACCTTTGACAACGGACAATTCACGTAGCAAAATGTAACCTTGCCTGTGGTCATTTGTCATGTAACCACGCTCTATTTTCGTAGCTGATGTCTCACGTTTCAACACTTTTCACCACAGACTTTTTGATGTTGTCATTTTCTATACAACAACAATACATGCTCGTTGTTATTTGTAACATTTAACAACAATAGCGTACTTGTTGCTGTTTTTAACATTCAACAACAATACATGCTCGTTGTTGTTTCTAACATTCGACAACAGTGAATGCTTGTTGCTAGTTGTAATATTTTAGACAATTAAACATTGCCTATTGTTAATTTGCAAGTTGTTAAATGCACCTTTTTTTCTTATTTCATACATTAGTTTTATTACTGTATACTTTTGTCCTACACAAACATATGCACAGTAATAACACATTTCCAAAATATAATTTCATTAAAAATGTATTCAAGCATAAAGTTAATACATTTGAAGTATCATTATCACAATAGTTTCTAAAATCTTAAATACATATAAAACAACAAAATGAGATATGAACAACCAAAACATAAGTTAAAACATCTTTGAGTGATCTTTAAAAAAAAAAGTTTCTTTAAAGCTCAATACCGCCAAGGAAACCTCCAGCAAAACAAAATTAATTCATGTACAACAAAGTTCAAGGAAAAGAAAATAAGTAGCATTTTATAAAAACATAAATTAACTCTATATGTGTGTGTATGTGTGTGCATGTGTACATATATATTTGTTGATCAATAAAATATCATAGCAAGATGAATCACAACTATTACTTTGTCTAAATTAATTTGATGCAACTCCTAGGCCAAGCAACAGTACTCCCCAAAGCTTTATTGATTATTCGAGCTGCATCTGTCATCTTGTACAATTCAACATCTTCCTTACTAAGAGTAATTGACTCCACCCAAACTTTCCAACAATCCCTACCAAGAGGCACGTGATGGACTCTTGCCTTAGGATCAGTTGATGCAACCTTCCCCTCAGCCATAACCTCAACTGGATCATCTGAGTACCAATGCAATAGTTGACACCTTGCATTTTCTAGCTCAAGATTTTCATGCATTGTACCACTTCCTTGTTGTGACTACAAGTATCAAAAATAAAATAAAATAAAATAGCAAAACTTATCACAAACTACAGAAGTGGGATATGGTAGGAACAAAAGAAACTTACTCGAGGAGTGCATTCATGAGCGCTCATCACATCATCAGGTCTACCAAGATTCTGTAAAATTAAAAGTAACTATATTAAAGTGAAAGTAAAATAAAAATGATTTTATATTACATAATATTGTTGATGCATATATACTTTATCTTATTTTTTTTAGTTTTGAAAAAAAATAAAAATAGTAAATGATTTACCTGTTTTAACATAAAAGCAGTCATTTGTTCAAACTTTTGTTCAAGTATCTCCACTCTTTGAGATTGAGTATGCAACTGGCTTTCAAGTTCTCTCACTTTTTGAGTAGATCGATTACGCAAATTCTCCGCAGTAGGAGTAACCCCAAATCCACGTGCCCGAACTCGTCCACGTTTTTCATAACCATAAGCTTTTGCAACAGCATCATTTCTTATGTCTATGTTCTCATTCGGATTATTATCTATTTCTTGATACTCTACAACCTTTTCCTCAAGCATAAATTATTTATATATTAGTTACATGGAAATATAAAAGTCACAGAAGTAATAAATATATGATTTGGTTTCAAGAGTTGCGAACCATTCTTCTTCCAACTGCTTCATTAGCAGGCTCACCGTTCTTTTTACGATGTCCCTCAAGCCAAACATCAACCCTTGTTATTTTTGTTGGATCTGAACATTTCTTTTTCTACAATAAAAAGAATAGAAATTGTAAATTATAGCAAAATCAATAAAAATACAGCAAAATTATTTTCTGTATCTTACCATATTATGCTCTGTACGAGCATAGCCTCTTCGACCCATTGTATGTACCTCTTCTTGTTCATTTAGCATATTTCGAAACTTCTTGCTTATTTCCTATCACGTAAAAATAAAGTCTTGTATTGATATGAATTTATCTTAACATAAATAATAGATATAATTACTTACTTCAAACTCTGGAGACAATCTATGTTTCACAAAAGCTTCCCAATATTCATCAAATATAACATTTTTTGGCCGAATAAAAGCAAGGGCACTTGACCTATTCGTTTTCTTGTTCGCTTCCTTAATCTTTGTTGTTATCTCTGATTTGTATTGTCTCCATCGATCTCCTAGATTTCGAAGTGCTAAGTGCTTTTGGGATTCATTTACAATAAATCTTTGTTGTAAAATAAAGAAGCATCTTAGTAGTTAAAACAATAAATTATTATTAATATGAATACAAAATATACCTTAATTAATGACCAAAGATCTTCTTTAGTTTTTGAAGGAACTAGACGCCAATCTTTGATCACAATAGGCACATGCTCTCTTGCTGCAACTCCAGCAAAAGTGGCGTACTTCTCTGAATTAACTCCCACTGGTTGACCTCTTTCATTGAATTCAACAAGTAAGGGAGTATGATCTCGAATCACTGCCAGTGTAGTAGGGCCTCTTTTTCGTTTGCCATTGTTAGTGCTAGGTATAGATGTTTCGACGTTCTCATGACTGTTAATTGTTAGCCTTACATTTTCTTCTCGAGTGGCAGCAACAAAGAGCGCTTGCTGTTGTTTTTTGGCTCTTTTTTCAGCTTTTTTAGATGACTGTATAATGAAAACTTTATATTTAGGTAATATTGTGAAATACAGTATGAATAAAATAATTAATGTATTAAAATAAGTAACGAATTCACTTACCTCTGCACCTGTCATCTTCTCCCACTGTTAATGCTTGCTACAAAATACAAGAAAACAATTATATATCTTATGATAATAGTAAGCAAAGATTAAACAAAAAAAAAAAAAACTACAATACACATATTATATGAACAATACTTTAAGTAAAACCAAAATATTACAGCTGTACGAGTTGACAAATCAATATCACATAAAATCATTATAAGAAAGAAATAGAATAACATAGCACTTAAAACAAAAAGTTACACATCACAAATTATATCATCAACATCAGTTCTTTTATTTGGTGCATCCTCATTGTCATCTTGTATTTCAAGTTCTCCCACTTCAATTGACATAGGTGGCTCATTATCACTTTCATCATATAATTGTAAATCTTGAAATCCTCGTGATGGTGCTTTCAAAACAACATACCAATTTGAAGAATTTGTTTCCCTAGAATAAAATACTTGATTAGCTTGCGATGCTAAAATAAATGGGTCTTTTTCAATTTGGCTTTGCCCCTTATGAAGGTTAACCAAGGTGAAACCATCATCATCTCTGACACCATTTACAATATTTGCCCAATCACATCTAAAAATGGGGAGTTGAAAAGTATGGTAATCAAGAACTATAATCTCTCTCAAAACCCCATAGTAAGTGACTTTTCCAATCACTTGTGTATTGTCTTTTGCACTAGCTCTACAAATTGTAGTTGCTTCGAGTGAAACACCACTATTTTGTCTTGACTTCTCTGCATCCTTCGTGTGAAATCGAAGGCCGTTTATTACAAATCCAGAATATGACATTGATTGTACTCTTGGTCCACGTGAAAGCCATTTCAAAATATTTGATACATTAATGTGATTCTCCATAACCTTAATCTGTTAAAACAATAAGAATTGATAGAATAAGTTAAATAATTATATAAAATATTATGTTCCAAAATAATTTAAAATAAATATTTGATAACCTTTTCATGCAACCAGACATTAAATGTTTCCACATGTTTCTTTTGTAGCAATTTTTCATTCTTTTCAAATCGTCTATCTGAACCTTTTAATTCTTCCAAGTGCTCTCTGAAAATAAAGATAAAAATATTAAACTTAACTATTAAATATTAATTCAAAATGTTAGTAATAGATATGACTAAAAACCTTACTCTATATAAGGCTGGACTTCCGAACTGTTGAATAGGATACAACGATGGGCAATCTTTAACATCTCATCCGAAAGAGTTATTAATTTACCTCCTGATATTGGACGCCCTTCTAATAAAAATTTGTTCTCAAATTCCTCATTGCGTCCATGTTTGGATCCTATTTGAGCAGCCTTTTTTACATACTTGCCACAAAAACATTGCATACTCTTCAGCAAGGTACCGCTCAGCTATGAACCCTTCAGGCCGTGCACGATTTCTAACATATCCTTTTAGGATCTTCATATGCCTAGGACAAAAAGTAGCTAGATTAATGATTTATAATTAATTCTATTTTAATGATAATAAACTGTAAAGTTAAATAGTTACCTTTCAATAGGATACATCCAACGATATTGTACAGGTCCACATAGACAAGCTTCGCGTCCAAGATGAATTGTTAAATGAACCATAATATCAAAGAATGACGGTGGAAAGAATCTCTCCAACATACATAGGGTCTCAACCACTTCTTCCTCTAGCTTTTCTAATCTATTTCTATCCAAAACTCTACTACATAATTCTTTGAAAAAGGCACACAAACGAAGAATTGCTTTTCTTGGACCTTTTGGTAAAATTCCTCTCAAAGCTACAGGTAAAAGTTGTTGTATTAAAATATGGCAATCATTAGACTTTAGGCCAGTTATCTTGTGCTCTTTCACTGAAATACAGTTGGTAATGTTTACAATATTTTTAACTTCTTTATATATATCTTCACCAGTGAAAAATTTAGGTTTACCTTTTTCTTCAACATGCCCATTGAACCATTTGCACTTGTTTCGAAAACTATGTTTACGAGGAAGAAATCGTCTATGACCCATGCACACATGTTTCCTACTATCTGGTAACCACTCTGAATATGTGTTTGTACGACATACAGGACATGCCAACTTTCCTTTTGTAGACCATCCTGATGTGTTTGCATAAGCTGGAAAATCATTGATCGTCCACATCAAGATTGCATTCAAATTAAATGTTGATTTCTCCACAGCATCATACATCCTAACTCCATTTACCCACAACTCATTTAAATCTTCTACAAGTGGTGCCAAGTAAACATCTATGTCATTACCGGGCTGTTTTGGCCCAGGGATTAGTAAAGTCAACATTAAGTTTTCCTTGGACATGCACAACCATGGAGGCAAGTTGTACATAGATAAAATAACAGGCCAACAACTATAACTCGTGCTAAGATCTTGAAAAGGATTGAAACCATCAGTAGCAAGACCAAATCTGATATTTCGAGGATCTAATGCAAACGATGGCCATTTTCTATTTATGGTCTCCCATGCAAGAGAATCAACTGGATGTCTCATCTTACCGTCTTGGCTTTTATGACTTTGGTGCCATCTAAGTTGTTTTTCCAATTCTGTGATCCCAAACATCCTCTTAAGTCTTGGTATTATTGGAAAATAGCGCAAGACTTTTGCAGGTATGCCTTGATGAATCTTATTAGTTCGTTCATCAACTTTCCAGCGAGAAGAACCACATTTAAGACATGTATTTCCATGTTCCAAGTCTTTTCTAAATAGACAGCAATCATTTATACAAGCATGTATCTTCTTGTACCCAAGTTCAAATGCCTTCAACAATTTTTTTGTTGAATAAAAAGAATCTGGAAGTGTATTTTCTGGTGGTAACATATCACAAAAAATTTGAAGCATCTCATTAAAACTACTGTCAGATAACCCGTGGGTAACTTTATGCTTGAATAACACTACAGTTGCTGACATTTTAGAGTAGTTTGTACAGCCTGGGTACAATGGAGTCTCAACATCTCTAACTAAATTTTGAAGTTCCTCTCTTTCTACATATGTATTCTCTGTAGCATTTGCTTCTTGAAAACATGCTTGATCTTTATACATCCCATAAGTTTCTGTCATTTCAAAATCTATGTATTGATTTGATGTGTATGTATTCCCTCACCCCTGTATTGCATTGTTGCAGTAGAACTCTCCCCTTGAAGGACCCAATTTGTATAAGTCGGATCCATGCCCTTAATAACCAAGTGCTCGTAGACTATATCAAAATGATGGCGTTGTAAATTCTTACAATATCTACAGGGACATACTATAACATCTAAGTTTCCCAAACAAGCACGTGCATTATTGACAAAGTTACGCACTCCCAACCTATAATCCTCTGTGTGTCTACAATAAAGATTTTACCGAACTGGAAAGTTAATTGAATTTCACTAATTTCGTACAAACAAACTGTTTTTTTTTTTAAGAGGAAAAATGAAAAATAATATTTAGAAATAAGGCAAAATAATACCTTGATAGGTGAACCCACCCTTTATCCATTTTCGAGCAACTATTAAAACCTGTTTACATGAGCAAATAGTAAGTTGAAAATATAAAAAGTTACATAACAATATATTCAAGACAAGAACACAGTTACACATGACTCTTTCTATTTTATTTTCATAAGACTTTGTATAATTGTTATTTTTTAAATTCAATATCTTCTATATTATTTACTAGTTTAAATGTCTACACAAAAGTAAATAAGAAAAAAATTTATTTATTTTGTAATAAGAAAACAGACGAATAGTGTATTATTACTATTATTATTTTTTATAAACAAACAATTATCTAAGAGTAAAAGAGACATCTTTGACTAAGAGTAAAACTAACGATACCCATTATTGACAAAGAGTAAAAGAGACACCTTTTCATGTTATTTTACTTGCAAAAAAACAATAAAGAATGAAATATATATACACCTTTTCAATTTCAAGGATGTTGTCTTCTTTGTTCTGGACCACAATCAAAAGCTTCTTCTTCTTGGGACCACAACGTATACACCTGGAATTTTAGATAAAAAATCAAAGAGTAACTCAATTTAAGTTCCAATAGAGAGAATGTGTGTTGAACAAAAGAAGACCCAAACCTTATTTCTTCTTGACAGTCACAAAGGGGAAGGAATAGTTGAGGGATTTTCACCAAGAGGAAGAAGACAAGTAAAGAGAAAGATAATGCTGGAAAGTGAGAAATTGAAAAAGTGAGATCAGGTAACTTTACCAAGTGCTAACGTTTTGTCTTATTAGTAATTAAGATATTATTTTTTATTAATTGATAATGTAGAGTTTTTTTTATTTGTGCCCTTTTTTTTTTGGGCTGACAAAAGAGATTTTCATTAGTTGAAAATAATAAATAGATTTGAATGTATTTATGTCATTTTTTATTTAAAAAAATTATTTGTGGTAAAAAAAATTATTTACATTTTATACAAAAATAAATTAATGATTTAATAGGATAGATTCAATAATTATATGAATAACCACCTATTATTTAAAATTGGTTGGTTACTTTTTTATTACTAGTTTTTTAATTTGAAAAGGCTTTATTATTACTATAGAGAAATTATAAATATAAACATTTTTCACCTATGGCAAATTATTTCATGGTTGAAAACAATTGACAACAAACTAAAAAATGTTGTGCTACATTCTCGATAGCAATGTGCCTTTTAGAACGTTGTCGAAAATGAATTTTTTAACAACATGCTTATATTGTACGTTGTTATTTGTCTTACCAAAACCGCCACAATTAGAAAACTGTTGTAATAATGTTTTTCACAACGCGCCTTAAAGCATGTTGTTGAAAGTAAACTTTAAGCAATTTTTAACAACGCACGATCTTAAAATGTTGTTAAACATCATATTTTACAACACGCGTAGCATGCATGTTGCTGAATTCCTGTTGCTATATCTCTTTTTTCTTGTAGTGTACCCATGGCATATGATGGTTGGATAACTGATCATGATGTTTAGCTAACTGTTGTGGTGGTTCTTCAGCTGTTCAAATCATTAAGAGAGCTTATTCAAGTGAGCCAGAAGGTAGTTGAGGTTTTTGGAAATATTTTGAGAGCAAAAGTGAAATATTTTTCGGAGTAGAAAGAGAGTTAGTAAGCTCTCTAACATCTGAAAATCAATGCATTTCCATTGTAACTGTTGGGAAAATATGCTCTTTAAAAGCATATGTGTTTATTTAATTGTAATAAACAATTTTTCTGATTAATAAAATAAATGAGGTATTTTATTCAAATATCTTAATTGCATTAATATTTGTATTAAAGTCCATTTAATCATATTATATGTATTTATGTGATCACCATGTAGATTCACAGAAGACATAAATACAAGTTATCTTATGATTAAATAAATTTAGTTCGCAGTTGATAAATAAAGTTGGACACTTTATTTAGGTATAGACTGTAATAAATTCATTGAATGATTTGTCTTAATCATGTATGAATTTATTGATGTAGTACGACTACATTGAACAGGATCACATATGAGATTTAATTAACTTTGTAATAACTGTCAGACTTATTAAATCTCATAGGCGTTGATTTTACTGTAATCTTAATCTTGAGTTAATTATGATTTCATGATTGTGATTGTTATTTCATTTGAGTTACCAATGGGCACGACACATCCTTGTGGTCAAGATTACCCGGTATCTTGGTGGGAGCAATTATGAGTATTGGAGTTATGGATTAACAATATAGAATTTGTACAACACATCTCTTGATAGGTTTTCGGTACTTGTTCATAAAATTCTCTGGCCAGAGTGTGTCAACATATTTAGTATGTTGAAAATGATCATTAGAGAAAACCAGTAAGGATCAAGGAATAAGATGTTATTAAATTGATTGGACAGTTGAGATATCAATTTAATTAACGATGTGGTACAGAGGATTGTGCAGTAAAGAAATCAATGTGGCTTGGGACGAATTATTATTCGAGCATACAATTATGGAAGTCAGTTCCAATCTTTTAGTGGAGTAGATTTGGAATTAAATAATTGGGCTAGTTTAATTACAGGCCTAATTATTGTAGCCACTATTGTATGTTCCCAAATGATCCCCGGGTTAGCTCATTTAATTGATTGCACCACTACTGGACTAATAAGTAAGATAACTAGCTATTTGGGTCAAAAGCCTAAATATATCATTTAGTGGGAGGCTCCATTTAATTAGCTTTTGTGTAAGGGGCCTTATGTTATTTTACAAGGTGGGTCCCTTATTGAAAAAGCAAATAACGTGGGTTTTGTTTTTTGGATTATTTGGAGCCTAGGGTTTTCACTAAAGGGTGATATAAAAGGCTTATTTTCTCTAAAGAAAAAGAGTGAAGCCACTTTATACAAATCGGAGAATAAGATTTTTCTCTCTATTGTTGAGAGAAAAATTTTCTCGTGCTAGTTGCTTTGGTAGTGATAACGGCGCCCACACGTCAAGTGCAGATCGAACCTGAGTCATAACCTGGAAGATCATTGGTGACAGTTCGTGATCTAACAAGCGTGGTGGTGACGGATCGTGATCTAACAGGAGTGGTGGTGGTGGATCGTGATCTACGAGCCTAAATCACTTCAGCGGAAAAAGCCAACTCAGATTTTCAAGGTACGATTTCTAGAATACAAATTTTTATATATTATATGAGAGCGATCTTCAAAAGGTTTTATAAAAATTTAAAAACCTGATTTTTCCCCAACAATTGGTATCAGAGCCATCTCATATTAATATATAAGAATTTCGTATGAAATTAATCTTGAAATTTATGTATTAGAGTGGCACATTTATTCAGATATATATTATTTGTTTAATATATGAATAAAGCATGTTTATGGTTTGTCTTAATTCATGGTTAGATTTTCCGTTGTAATTTTTCTTTGGATCTGTAACAAGAGGGGTGGTCTTTTATCACCATGTTTCCCTCTTGATTTAGTTTATCGTAATAAAAATTTTGTTAGCCAAAATTAGCATCGGATAATTGTAAATCACTGGAATATTACGGAAACTTGCTGGAAACTGCAGCAACGAACCAGCGCACGCAGCAGTCGAGCGGCCAGCAGCACACGCTGCTGCGCGAGCAGCGCACGGCCAGCAGCTCATGCTGCCAGCAGCACGCGCAGCGGCCAGCAGCCACGCTGCAAGCAGCGAGAGCTGCACACGCAGCAGCTACAGCGCGCGCTGCACATGCAGCAACTGCAGCGCGCGAGCAGCAGCTGCAACGCCCAAGCAGCAGCGTGAACGTGGGCTAGAGGCGCGGAGTGTTTTGGTTGGAGTCTTTCCGGCGTTGATGACGGCTGTCCGATGTGGAAACAGTAAACAACGGCTGGGCTTTTGTGCTGGTGGCGGCTGGGGAAGAAGAGGAAAAGAAAAATGTGATTTTAGGGTTCCATGGTTTTTATCATGGAGGTCCCTATAGTTTCATATTTTTCAGTTGGGCAGAAACGTTTTTAATTTTTTGCGTTTAAATCCAAACATAGTTTTGGGTTTAATGAATTCTAGTTTTAGGCCCAATTTCAATTAGGCTTAATGGATTAAAATGCATAGATAAAATTAAATACATTAAATTTATTTTTGGTCCAAAAGTTTTATTTTAATAAAAAAAATAAAATAAAATAAAATTATTTATTTATTTATTTCCTTTTAAAATTAAAATTGGACCAATTATAAATTTAAAAGCCCAATTTTCCCTAGTCCATTAACAAAAACAAGCTTATGGAAGATGGACATTGACAAGAAGCCCAATGAAGATTAGGCTTAGGGTTAATGTATTTTTCATTATTAGGAAAGCCATGAATTAAGATTATTTAATTATTTTTCTATATGTTATGTTTTGGATGATAACATGCCATGATAACATGTCATATAGAATAGGTAGTGCCACTCTATGCATAATGATACATGTCATTCATTAATAATGAATTTCATTATATTGTTTGATATTTGCACATGCTTAATAATATTTGATATCATCTAGATAATATTATAGGAAGCATGCTATTAACAATATGTATGTTTTAAAAAGGAAAAACCAATTTTAAAATATTGAGTGGGAGAGGGAAAATTCAAGATAATTTTCCCACGGGCTCCATTGTTAGTTCAATAATAAAATTATATATATACCTCGACTTCATGATACGGTGATGCTCCCTTCGGAGGGTATATATATTAGATATTTTATTTGATGAACTTCTTCAAAAATAAAATTGAAATATTTTTCAATCGATTGTTCACCCCAACGGTGACTATTGATATGAAAAATACGTAGATTGAAACAATGGTTATACACTCAACTAAAGTTTGTTATTAACATTCCCAACGAAGCTCTGTTAACAAATTTAGGCCCAAAGAGATAACGATAATTATTTATCATGTCTCTACATGAAAGTAAATAATCTAATGGATAATTGGGTCTAGTAAGTGTAGACATGACTTCCCCAACGGATAGCTTGTCAAAGCAGTACTAGATTATTGTTACAATAAATTAAAATGCATTTATGGTTTTTTGCATTTTTGTCATTTATTGTGAATATTGTTTCAAAGTATTTATGCATGTTTATTTTATTTTTTTTTTTCAGAAAATGTCTTCCATCAACCCATTATTAATTATCCTTGTTAAAAATGAACTCACTGGCAAAAATTATTTAGATTGGAAACGCAATCTATTTAATATTCTCACTGCTAAGGGAAGCAAATATGTGTTGACCCAGCCTTGCCCTCCTGAACCATCGTTATACGATTAAAGAAATCAGAGGGAGCCTTATGAGAAATGGTGCGAAGCTAACAAAATGGCTAAGCGCTATATATTGGCTTCGATTTCTGTGGAACTGCATAAGAAACATCGGAGCATGGAAACAGCCACTGAAATAATGGCTAGTCTTCATCAGATGTTTGGGCAAAATACCCATTTTGCCAGAGAAGCAGCATTAAAACGTATTATGGATACTAAGATGGAAGAGGGCACAAAAGTTCGTGATCATGTCCTCAAAATGATGGACTATTTGAATGAGGTAGAGATTCATGGTGTTCAAATCAATGATAAATCAAAGATTAACATGGTGATTGAATCTTTACCTGATACATTCAAAGAGTTTAAGGTCAGTTATATCTTAAACAATAAAGATATGACCTTAATTGAATTAATGCACGAACTACATGCTATAGAAGAATTTTATCATAGCAGAAAACTTCCTGAAAAAGGATTCTCTTCAAGGCTTAAGTCAAAAGACAAGAATGAGCAAGCAAGAGTTGGGATCGGCAAACTGTCCACTAAAAAAAGTGGCAAGCCAAAAGGCAAGTGTTACAAATGTGGACAGAAGGGTCACTGGAAGAAAGATTGTCCTAAGATTATTAAAATCAGGTATAGGAAATCTTTAAGCTTCCTAATTAGTTCATATTTCTATTGCATCATACAATAATGAATTCTGAGATAACTAATCTTATTTGTAATTCATTTATTTGGTTTTCAGAAAACCAAGAGATTAAGTGAAGAAAGCTTCTAACAGCAGTTGAGGACATGCTAGTTTATATCAATTGAAAGACTAGATCAATTTTACAAGACTTTAGTTTTGATATTTGTCTTTATTTTTCCAAATATTAGAGGAATTTAATTTCGGTGGCTTGTTTTAATAAACAGGAGTACACTGTTATTTTTGGATCCACTGTTTATTAATTATTTTGGTTATTTATAAAGACAATTTATATCATATAAGTCTATTGATCTATTCAAAGTAAGATATAATGATAAAGAGTATATCCATTTATCTAAGAAAAGAAATGTTTCTTCAAACCAAAATTACCTCTGATATTTATGCTTAAGTCATATAAACTATAATAAGATTTTAAGAAAATGATTAATGATAGACTTGTTGGCCTATTAAGATTGATCATTGTAACTCTATAAATCTTATTTAGAAAAGTAATATGACAAGGATGCTCCTTTTGAGCTAAAAGCATAACATTGTATTTGATGATTTAGCGCATACAAATGTATACGGACTAATCAGTTTACATGTTATAAGAGGTTATGAGTATTCTATCAATCTTGTTGATGAATATTCATTTTATTTATGTTTGTCTAAATGCGTCATGATTCCATTGCTTTTGAAATTCAAAAGAGTACGTGGATAAGACAGAAGCAATTAGACATGAACATAAAAGAACTTCGATATGATCGAAACAAAGAATATCTCTATGGAGAATTCAAGCACTATTTAGTTATCAATGAACACTATGATACAATAGTGTAATTAAATGGAGAAACAAGATTCTTTTGGATAAGACAAGATATATACTAAGTGGTTTATCATTTACCTTTTTGATTCCAGATACTAGTATTTGAAACTACAAAGTTTATTGAACTTAGTTTTATCTATCTCGGTGTCTACTACTCCAAGAAATTATGAAAAAGTCACAAACATGGTTTGAGACACATTCGTATTTGGAGTTTACTAGTATTTCTACTAGAATAAGAGATAGAGAAGATGGATTCGTGTTCAGAAGCTTGCATGTTTTAGGTATCTTAAAGGAATAAGGGAAAGTCTAAATTACAGTCCTCAAGATAGGAATGTATTTATAGAAATATTCTTTACTTTCTTTGAGGAAGACTATATAATGACTTATAACCTAAGAGTAAGGTAAAACTAGAGAAGTAAAAGAGATCAGGTTGATGCTAAGCTTTCAACACCTGTTATAGAACTGGAAGAACAGCAACAACCAGCTGATCAGCAAAGGATTATCCTTGAACAACCATCACTTTTAGAACCTCGTCGTAGTGGGAGGGTAACTAGGTTACCTGCTAGATACATGCTTTTGGGAGAAACCTATACGGCTATCTCAGATGAACATGTACAAGATCCCACTAGTTACAACGAAGCTCTAATAGATAGAGATGTTGAATTTTGAAAAAAGGTCACGAATCAAGAAATGGAATCTATGTATTCCAATAAAGTCTGGGAACTTGTAGAGGCACTAAATGGGGTAAAACCTATAGGGTGCAAGTAGATCTACAAGAGAAAAAGAGGAGTAGACGGAAAGGTGGAAACATTTAAAGCAAGATTAGTAGCCGAAGGGTTTACTCAGAAAGAAGGAATCAATTATGAGGAAACATTTTCTCCGGTTGCTATGCTTAAATCCATCAGGATTCTGCTCTCCATTGTTGCAGTGCTAGATTATGAAATTTGACAAATGGATGTCAAGACTGCCTTTCTTAACAGGCATCTTGAAGAAAACATCTACATGCAGCAACCAGATGGATTTATACAAAAAAGGCCAAGAACACATGGTATGTAAGTTGCAGAGATCCATTTATGGATTGAAGCAAGCATCCCAGTCATGGAACATTAGATTTGATCAAGCGATTAAATCGCTTGGATTCATTCAGAACATTGATGAACCATATGTGTACAAGAAAATTCAGGGAAAATTTGTAGCCTTCCTAGTTCTTTGTATGAACAATATTCTCCTGATTGGAAACAATATAGGAGTATTGACTACAATAAAGAGTTGGTTAGCAAAACAATTTGATATGAAAGACCTGGGGGAGGCAAGTTATATTCTTGGTATCAAGTTACTATGAGACCGGAAGAATAAAACTTTAGCCTTGTCTCAAGCGGTCTATATCGATAAGATATTGGCTAGATTTAGCATGGAAAATTCCAAGACTGGTTTATTACCATTCAGACATGGAATTATATTCTCTAAGGATCAATCACCTAAAACATCTGAAGAGATAGAGAGAATGAGACGAGTTCCCTATGCAGAAGCTGTGGGAAGTCTCATGTATGCCATGCTTTGCACTAGGCCAGACATCTGTTTTGCGGTAGGGATGGTTAGTAGATATCAATCTAATCCTGGATCTGAACACTGGACTACGGACAAGCATATAATGAAGTATCTGAAAAGAACTTAAAATTATATGCTTGTGTATTCTAGTGATAAACTTATTCTAGTGGGTTATACTAATTCTGATTTTTTGTCAGATAAGGATTTTAGAAAATCAACTTCCGGCTATGTGTTTACATTGGGAAATGGAGCTATTAGTTGGATGAGTGTGAAACAATCTTGTATCACAGACTCAATAACTAAAGCTGAATATGTGGCTACATCTGAAGCTGCAAAAGAAGCTATATAGCTCTGCAAGTTCCTACGAAATCTTGAGGTGGTACCTGTTGTAACTGCACCCCTTAAACTATTTTGTGATAATGGTGGTGCGGTAACTCAATCTAAGGAACCAAGGAACCACAAGAAACAAAACATATAGAAAGGAAGTATCATCTTATAAGGGAATAGTGTAGAAAGGTTATATGAAAGTACCCCAAATGGCATTAGATGCTAAATGGCAGATCTTATTACAATGGCCATTAGTGGAAAACCTTTATAACCTGCACTTAGAGCCCTAGAGCATGTGCAATATGCCAGATATGCTTTGAGAGCTAGTGGGAGATTGTTGGGAAAATATGCTCTTTAAAAGCATATGTGTTTATTTAATTGTAATAAACAATTTTTCTGATTAATAAAATAAATGAGGTATTTTATTCAAATATCTTAATTGCATTAATATTTGTATTAAAGTCCATTTAATCATATTATATGTATTTATGTGATCACCATGTAGATTCACAGAAGACATAAATACAAGTTATCTTATGATTAAATAAATTTAGTTCGCAGTTGATAAATAAAGTTGGACACTTTATTTAGGTATAGACTGTAATAAATTCATTGAATGATTTGTCTTAATCATGTATGAATTTATTGATGTAGTACGACTACATTGAACAGGATCACATATGAGATTTAATTAACTTTGTAATAACTGTCAGACTTATTAAATCTCATAGGCGTTGATTTTACTGTAATCTTAATCTTGAGTTAATTATGATTTCATGATTGTGATTGTTATTTCATTTGAGTTACCAATGGGCACGACACATCCTTGTGGTCAAGATTACCCGGTATCTTGGTGGGAGCAATTATGAGTATTGGAGTTATGGATTAACAATATAGAATTTGTACAACACATCTCTTGATAGGTTTTCGGTACTTGATCATAAAATTCTCTGGCCAGAGTGTGTCAACATATTTAGTATGTTGAAAATGATCATTAGAGAAAACCAGTAAGGATCAAGGAATAAGATGTTATTAAATTGATTGGACAGTTGAGATATCAATTTAATTAACGATGTGGTACAGAGGATTGTGCAGTAAAGAAATCAATGTGGTTTGGGACGAATTATTATTCGAGCATACAATTATGGAAGTCAGTTCCAATCTTTTAGTGGAGTAGATTTGGAATTAAATAATTGGGCTAGTTTAATTACAGGCCTAATTATTGTAGCCACTATTGTATGTTCCCAAATGATCCCCGGGTTAGCTCATTTAATTGATTGCACCACTACTGGACTAATAAGTAAGATAACTAGCTATTTGGGTCAAAAGCCTAAATATATCATTTAGTGGGAGGCTCCATTTAATTAGCTTTTGTGTAAGGGGCCTTATGTTATTTTACAAGGTGGGTCCCTTATTGAAAAAGCAAATAACGTGGGTTTTGTTTTTTGGATTATTTGGAGCCTAGGGTTTTCACTAAAGGGTGATATAAAAGGCTTATTTTCTCTAAAGAAAAAGAGTGAAGCCACTTTATACAAATCGGAGAATAAGATTTTTCTCTCTATTGTTGAGAGAAAAATTTTCTCGTGCTAGTTGCTTTGGTAGTGATAACGGCGCCCACACGTCAAGTGCAGATCGAACCTGAGTCATAACCTGGAAGATCATTGGTGACAGTTCGTGATCTAACAAGCGTGGTGGTGACGGATCGTGATCTAACAGGAGTGGTGGTGGTGGATCGTGATCTACGAGCCTAAATCACTTCAGCGGAAAAAGCCAACTCAGATTTTCAAGGTACGATTTCTAGAATACAAATTCTTATATATTATATGAGAGCGATCTTCAAAAGGTTTTATAAAAATTTAAAAACCTGATTTTTCCCCAACAGTAACATCCTTGATGATTAATAAGATCAATAAATATGTGGTTGTCTCTATGGATATAGGACTGACGAAGCATAACCACATAAATATCCTATCTTATTCTTTGTATTGTTTCTACTTTTATAGTTTGTCGTTGTATGTGATACTCTCTTATGTTTCTTTATTTATTTTGGAATTGGGTCGATCTAGCTTAGATATGACACAAAATAACTGAGTTATTCCAAAAGCTATTCTGACCAATTAATTTGAATACGATGCTAAGATATTTACAGACCGGGAAATTCTCGTCCCATACATGTCATAAGAAAGCCAAAGACCAAGTCCTGCTGGAGGTTCCTAAAAAAAAATGAAATCCGAGAAGTAAAGATCCCGCATTCTTAGATAAAAAGTCAGCTGCAAATTTGGCTTGGCTATAGATATGTCGAAGGGAAACATGCCAATCCTTCGTGAGAAGATTCTTGATCGAATTTATCAAAGGGGTGTCCACATTCGGGCTATGATCTCTGGACTCCATCATATACATTATGCAAAAGGCTATCGACCTCTGCCTCTAAAAATTCAATGTTGTAATTCCACGCAAGGTTAAGACCTTGATATGGCCCCCAAAGTTCTGCCATAATAATGGAACAAGATTCAATATTCATCCCGAAGCCCCGAATCTAATTTCCATTTGCATCACGAGTTAAACCAGCTGCACTAGCTGTTCCATTAATTGCTCTTGAGCCATCAGTATTTAATCGGAAATAAGGCCATCTAGGGGCTGTCCAGCCAATACCAACTGACACCTTGGAATGTCTCTGTTGCAGATTAGCCTTGGAAGTCTGTTGTATCTCATGCACCTATTCTCTGATATCCGAGACCACATGAAGGCTGCATGGGAAGTTGATGGCAAAACGAAATTGATTCCGCCAGTACCAAATTTTCCTTACAGTAATCCCTAACACCAAGGACCAGCTATCTCCCACCTCAACACTCTCCCACAGAAATATTGTTAAAGAGCCATTCCTTGAAGGTAGCAAAGAACAAAGCGTCTGTACTAGTAATAGGAAGCAAAGAAACCCATACCCGTTTTGGCAAAAATGCAGTCACGGAGTGCATGCAAAATAGTCTCCGTGTCAGCTCCATAGATATCACACACCGAATTGCTACGAATATGCCTTTTAAAAAGTTACTCCTTCGTTTTTATTTTTCCATGCATTAAGAGCCAAAGAACTACCCTTACTCGGTGTGGGCCTTGCCAACTCCAAATGAGCTTCCAGTCCTTTTTATCTCCACAAATGACTTGGTCACTGATAGATTCATAGGCGGATTTGGTAGTAAAATTGCCATTACGTGAAAAGCCCCAGAATGGTTGGTCTTCACCATCCAAGCTAGAAGGGGGGTTTAACCGCTGCAAGTTCGAGGATATGTTTATTAGATAAAAGGTAGCCAAAAGCATCCCGTTGCCATGACCTATCCAGGTTAGCCATATCAGCCACACACATGTTTGCCATCCCCAAAGGAATCTGCTGCCTTGTGTTGGATCCACAATATGATGTAATTCAATGAGTACCTTACTAACTTCGAAAATATGACTTCCATCTTTATTAGTGCTTAAAGTTTTTTCTCTCTTTCTTGCTCGCTCTTTATCTCTCTGTGAACTAAATATTTACATAAATGAATGTATTTTTTTTTTTTTTGAAATATCAATTGGAATCTCTCTCTGAACTAATTATTTGCATAAATTGAAGTTTTCAAAAATCAATTGGAAATGATGCTTTAGTGGTTTTAAAATCTGTTAGTACAGGTGAAGCAGGGAGATAGATGAGAAATAGATGAGAAACCCCCTCGAAGTTTTCGTAAAATTTATTGTATACTTGTGGCATTTTTTTTCAATGAAATTCTTCTTTGTTGTTTGAAAGCTTTGACCTAATGTGTTTTGAAGATGCAGCAGAAGATCCAGAGTGGCATAGTGCTATGACAGAAGAGATGCAAGCCATTGAGAAAAATTCTATGTGGGAGTTGGTAGATATTCCTGAAGGCAAAAATATTATAGGGCTACAATGCTGATGGAAGCATTCTAAAGCACAAAGCAGGGCTCATGGCCAAGGGATATTCACAATAGCAAGGTATAGATTTTGAGGAACCCTTTTCTCCTATCGCTCATTTTGAGATGGTGAGAGTTATTTTGGCTTTAGCTGCACAATTTCAACTACCTGTATATCAATTTGATGTGAAATCCGCCTTTTTGAATGACACTTTAGAGGAGGAGGTTTTTGTGTCTCAACCTTAAGGCTTTGTTATTAATGGTTGTGAGGACAAAGTGTCCAGGTTGAGAAAAGCCCTTTATGGATTAAAGCAAGCTCCACATGCATGGTACAGCAAAATTGATTCTTTCTTTCTGAGTAGCGGATTTATAAGAAATGAAAATGAGCCCACTTTTTATTTAAAGCGGCAAGGTAATAGAGATTTTCTGGTGATTTGCCTTTATGTAGATGATATGATCTATATGGGTTCCTTAAAGTCATTAATTGATGATTTTAAATCTAGCATGATAAAAAATTTTGAGATGGCAGATTTAGGCTTACTACAATATTATTTAGGGCTTGAAGTGAAACAAGGTGAAGATGAGATTTTTGTATGTCAAAAGAAATATACTGCAGATCTTTTAAAAAAGTTTTAACATGAGCAATTGTGAAGTGGCAGCCACACCAATGAACATCAATGAGAAGCTACAGCGTGAAGATGGGACTGAAAAAGAAAATCAAAGATTTTTTAGAAGTTTGGTTGGTGGATTAAATTATCTGACACACACTAGGCCCGACATTGTTTTTCCTGTTAGTGTTGTGTCCAGATTATGCACAATCCTACGAAGCAACACTTTGGTGCAGCAAAAAGAATCCTTCGCTATGTGGCTAGAACATTTGATTTTGGCATTTGGTATTCCAAAGTTTCAAATTTCAGATTGTTTGGATTCATAGACAGTGACTGGACTGGTTGTTTGGATGATCGAAAGAGCACTTCTGGCAATATTTTTAGCTTTGGTTCTGGCGCAGTAACCTGGAGTTCAAAGAAGCAGGAAACAATAGCTTTGTCATCATCTGAAGCAAAGTATGCAGCAGCAACTTCAGCAGCACGACAAGCTTTATGGCTCAGAAAACTCCTTGCTGATTTTGGCTATGAACAAGAGGAAACTACTGACATATTTTGTGACAAGAAGTCTGCAATTGCAATGGCCAAAAACCTTGATTTTCATTGCAGAACCAAGCATATTGATATGCAACATCACTTCATTCGACAGCTGTTGGCAAATGGAAAAATCATGCTGAAATTCTATGGTACAAATGCACAAGCAGCAGACATATTTACAAAGTCTCTTCCCCAAGCTAAGCATGAGTTTTTCAGATTACAGTTGGGAATTTGCAATTTTGAATCAAGGGGGAGTGTTGATTGACTGATTCAAAATTAAGTGGCAGTGTTAGAGATTTATGTAGATTAGTGGTTAGTAAGTTGTTTTATTTATTGCTAGAGTCATGAGATTATGGTTTAGTAGTGTGTTCCTGTTTTTAAGCTAAAGTCGTTAGTCTTTTACTTGTATTTAAGACTTGGTGTACTCTCTCTACAAATAACAATGTAGCAGATTTCAGATTTCAAAATTGTCTCTCAATTATTCTATTTAGAAAATTGTCTCTCTCTTCCTAACACTGAAGAGAGATTTTAATGATATTATCCTAAAAGATTGATGCATAACTTCCAATTTAAATTTCTCTAAGTTTAAAATATACATGAGAAATTACAAGCAGGTAGAATATGGAAGCCAATTACATGGAATTCTGGTTCTTGAGATAATAATTATAATTATCTAAAATTGGTTTCTTACTCAAAAGGATTTTTTAAAAAAAAAAAAAACTGTAAATCAGGGGGGATTTTGTTGTGTCGCCATAAACAATTGCAGCGTGATATCCTGTGACTTGAGTGTTTTGGATTTTATTGTTGAAACTACATCGACCTCTAATTATTGAAACAAAGTTAATTTTCTTAGTTTCGTTAGAGACAATAGCAAGGTTGCTTAATGGTGAAAAACCATTTAGAGTATCCGCTGCATGAAGAGCTCCACATGTGCTCGCCCTATTAACATCAACAGCTAAAAGAAAAGAAAGAAAAATAAAATCACGCTACATTTTCTCAAGAAACAAACAAAGAGGTGAAAGAAAAACTTTATCTGAAATGGCAGGAAGATCAGGGAAGTGGACCGAAAGGAGTTTTCAAACAACAAAGAAGAATTTCATTGAAAAAAAATGCCACAACTATACAAGAAATTTTACGACAAATTCGAGGGGGTTTCTCATCTATTTCTCATCTATCTCCCTGTTCCTCCTGTACTAACAGATTTTAAAACCATTAAAGCATCATTTCCAATTGATTTTTGAAAACTTCAATTTATGCAAATAATTAGTTCAGAGAGAGATTCCAAATGATATTTCAAAAAAAAAAAAAAAAATACATTCATATATGTAAATATTTAGTTCACAGAGAGATAAAGAGCGAGCAAGAAAGAGAGAAAAAACTTTAAGCACTAATAAAGATGGAAGTCATATTTTCGAAGTTAGTAAGGTATTCATTGAATTACATCATATTATGTATCCAACACAAGGCAGCAGATTCCTTTGGGGATGGCAAACATGTGTGTGGCTGATATGGCTAACCCGGATAGGTCATGGCAACGGGATGCTTTTGGCTACCTTTTATCTAATAAACATATCCTCGAACTTGCAGCGGTTAAACCCCCCATCTAGCTTGGATGGTGAAGACCAACCATTCTGGGGCTTTTCATGTAATGGCAATTTTACTACCAAATCCGCCTATGAATCTATCAGTGACCAAGTCATTTGTGGAGATAAAAAGGACCGGAAGCTCATTTGGAGTTGGCAAGGCCCACACCGAGTAAGGGTATTTCTTTGGCTCTTAATGCATGGAAAAATAAAAACGAAGGAGTAACTTTTTAAAAGGCATATTCGTAGCAATTCGGTGTGTGATATATATGGAGCTGACGCGGAGACTATTTTGCATGCACTCCGTGACTGCATTTTTGCCAAAACGGGTATGGGTTTCTTTCCTTCCTATTACTAATACAGACGCTTTGTTCTTTGCTACTTTCAAGGAATGGCTCTTTAACAATATTTCTATGTGGGAAAGTGTTGAGATGGGAGATAGCTGGTCCTTGGTGTTAGGGATTACTGTAAGGAAAATTTGGTACTGGCAGAATCAGTTTCGTTTTGCCAACAACTTCCCATGCAGCCTTCATGTGGTCTCGGATATCAGAGAACAGGTGCATGAGATACAACAGACTTCCAAGGCTAATCTGCAACAGAGACATTCCAAGGTGTTAGTTGGTATTGGCTGGACAGCCCCTAGATGGCCTTATTTCCGATTAAATACTGATGGCTCAAGAGCAATTAATGGAACAGCTAGTGCAGCTGGTTTAACTCGTGATGCAAATGGAAATTAGATTCGGGGCTTCGGCATGAATATTGAATCTTGTTCCATTATTATGGCATAACTTTTGGGGCCATATCAAGGTCTTAACCTTGCGTAGAATTACAACATTCAATTTTTAGAGGCAGAGGTCGATAGCCTTTGCATACTGCATATGATGGAGTCCAGAGATCATAGCTCGAATGTGGACACCCCTTTGATAAATTCGATCAAGAATCTTCTCACGAAGGATTGGCATGTTTCCTTTTGACATATCTATCGCCAAGCCAAATTTGCAGCTGATTTTTTATCTAAGAATGCGGGATCTTTACTTCTCGGTTTTCATGTTTTTCAGGAACCTCCAGCCGGACTTGGTCTTTGGCTTTCTTATGACATGTACGGGACGAGAATTTCCCGGTCTGTACTATCTTATCTTGGCTAAGATATTTGTACCAAAAAAATATATATATATATTATGAGTCGCAAAATTTAAAAGCAAAACAAGGCAGTAACCCAATTCCATCCTCGTAGACTGTGGAAAAATGTAAAGTGACATAACACTGAAGAACATATGATTGAAGGCCACCTATTGGTCGTGCATTCGTATATGCCACTATCAAAATTTATATTCTACTGTTACCACAGCAAAATGACTGTGTTCTTCTTATAGAGGATTAGAAACAGCGCTGCATTAACTTAGTTGAAGGCCGGGGAAGTGTGCGCAAAGCGCTACTTTTATAGCACATAATTCATTTCATCCAATGTGTTCTACGTCTCATGAAAGGAAATAGGCAGCTAGCCAGATACAATTGCAATTTTTCATTAAATTACTCAATAGACATCTCCTTTACATCTAAAATCTCATAAATCTTTGCAAAACCCATTTGCAAGTCTCATTTAAGTGTAAATTTTTCACTTTTTTAAACACACTTTATCGAAATTAGCCCATCTAACAGAATTTTTTAACAAATAGCAAACTCTTATCACACGTTGTCAAGATGCAACAAAACCGTTGTTTGTTTCCAGGAAAATGAAGGAACAAAGTCCTTAACTTACCCTTTTCAGCAAAATCCTCTAGTAAGTGGTGACGGAGCGCAAGACAAGCGGTGATAACAACTTAGGTGGTGAGACAGCTCTAGATAGTGGTTTGGCTTGCTTGACTTATTCCGAGTTTCAAGTTTTGTGAATTTAATATTTTAGTATTTTCCCAAAACTCTAAAGTATGTTAAAGTGTAACGCTACAAATTTCCATAATATTAAATTATGGAAATTGGGCTTTCATTGGGAATTATGGGTGGCCTATAACCTTTATTAAGAAAGGGATACTTTATTATAAATAGAGGTTTTTTATGAGATAATTTTGGAAAAGGGTTATTTTTCCTAATTACATAGGATTTCTTAAGACTCCCTATAAATTCATATTTTTCCCCTTCCATAACCCTAAGCCCACGACGTTTATTCTTCTTCTCTGCTGCTCTTTACGTTCCTACCCATTCAAACCTTTGTTTAGGAGAGAATCAAAGCGACGGGTAAGTTATTCTCCCTATTCTCAACAGATTTCTAATCACTCTATCTAGGGTTTATATTGGCACGATTCTAGATGGTTTTAGATCATAATGCATGATTTAGAATGTATTTAGGTTTTGTTTAGGGTTTTGATTTATTATGAGTTTAGTTAATCAATCATTGACGTCTTAAGCACACAGGATAATTCTGGACAGCATGAGTATCTCGAATTTAAACCTATATTTTCTGAACGATTTTCCCTATGAAATTTATATTTCTGGAAACTAGACATGTAGGGCTTCTTGAGTAAATTTTATTTCATTAAATTCGATTCGTTTTCAATTTTATATGTATTTTCGAAATAGAAACCACTGCACTGGAAGACTGACATTCCAGCATTGTGATCGGATTCACAAGATTATTTGTACCACCAAATGAACTCGGAAAATTATGAAAGTTTATATTTAGATTAATATATGTGTCTAGGATTCCCATTTTTAATTTCATAATTTTCGGATTAGTATTTTATTTTATAAAAATCACAGAACCCGTTCGATTTGGTTTAGGTTATGTGAAAACAGTTTCGAATTTGTTGAGAAATATGTAGTTTTGAAAATGTTTTTGATATCGGATCCTCCTGAAAATTTTACATGGAATAGTTTCATAGAACATTATGTCAATATGAGTTTTGGATTAAGAATCAAAATTCTAAGAATCAGACCTGTACGGGTATGAATTAGAAAATCAGATTCTTAGAATAAGTTATTAATTGTCATATCTTGTATTTGTTTAAGGTGTTGAAGGTGATTGAGGCTCTTAGAAGCTTAGAGGTGTGTTAATTCAAATTCATTTGTCGAGGTAAGTAATTTTATTCCGAGTATACTGGATATGTATAAGTATTTTGATATTATTATTATAAGTATAAATGTTTTTATACTACTTAAAGGATTAATTGATTCTGATAACAAAATTAGTTTTATGTAATTGTTTTCAAACCTAAATTCTTTTTTAACAAAGTATTTTATAAATGCTTTTTAATATGTAAATGACTTTATGACATGACAACCTTTTATGATTTTATCTATAAAATAATTTGCAAGCCTAAATTGTTGTTATGGAAATTTATGAAACTGATACAAATGTTTTGTGCTTATGTATGATTTTAATTATTTATGATTGTACGCTATGTGACATGAGCTAATATTTTATTTTCTGTATATGTATTATATGATTTGCTTCGTAAGTAAATATGCTTTTGGATTTTCTGAATTATTAAGAATTTATGTTATGTTATCGTGATATATCGTTTTATGAAATTTATGGATTATGGTATATGTTTTAAACAAAAGAAGGCTTGCAATATTTTTGGTATCGATAGGTCTAATGTGTTAGGAATAGTTTTACTTACCGAGTTGACGGCTCACCCCTCGTCATTACTTTTTGCAGATTAAGTTCCTTTTGAGAGGTGTGCTTAGCTTTGGAATTAGAGATTTCGTTTCCGTTTGCTATTTGAATAAGAGGAGGAATAGACTCATATTCTTTTATTTTATTTCTGTTATGAACTTGAAATTTGGAGTTTGAGACTTCTATTATTTTTATGTTTTGGGAGAGATTATTTAGTGTTAGACGTATGAATTTGTGGATTTATTTGAATAAGAATTTGAGGTATTTCATATTTGAATTTATGAGTAAGGATTCTGTTTTGTAAGTAACTTCCTTCTTCACGTGCTCCGCACGTGTTAGATTTGGGGTGTTACATAAAGAGTCTTTAGCATCGTATTCAAATTAATTGGTCAGAATAGCTTTTGGAATAACTCAGTTATTTTGTGTCATATCTCAGCTAGATTGACCTAATTCCAAAATAAATAAAGAAACACAAGAGAGTATCACACACAACGACAAACTATAAAAGTAGAAACAATAAAAAGAATAAGATAGGATATTTATGTGGTTATGCTTCGTCAGTCCTATATCCATAGAGAGAAACACATATTTATTCATCTTATTAATCATCAAGGATGTTACAATGGAAATGCATTGATTTTCATATGTTAGAGAGCTTACTAACTCTCTTTCTACTCCAAAAACTATTTCACTTTTTCTCTCAAAATATTTCCAAAAACCTCAACTACCTTCTGGCTCACTTGAATAAGCTCTCTCGATGATTTGAACAGCTGAAGAACTACCACAACAGTTAGCTAAACATCATGATCAGTTATCCAACCATCATATGCCATGGGCAGTTATTTAACCATCATCAGCTACTCCAATTACATCACAAATGCCTAATTAACTTTTGCAGTAGTTATTGAGTTATTATGAGCTATTTAGACTAAATCTCTAATGCCAAATCAATTTACAATAACATAGGTGCACCCTAACTACCCTGTTAATACATCTCAACTACCTGCCGCATTGGGTTGGTAAATAATACCACTCCCAGACCTCCTATTATAAGACCCGATACTAGAAAGACTAAAAGAAAATCGTGTGTTGGTTTCAAGCAAATCCATTATATTAAAATAGGAGATAAATAAATCAAAATCTTTTTCATGACCTTATTGAGCAGACTAGGAAAAATTATTTATGAGACATTCTCCTTATGGAAACTAGAATTTACAACCATAATCTTACAATTCTTAACCTTGGTTATAAAATTCCATAATGTTTCAATTAAGTTAAAAGTTGGCGCATTGTAGTGGTTTAATGATAACATCTGCTAGGTTATTTGAGATATGGACCTTCTTTAGCTTCAATGTTCCTTTCCTAATTTCATTTCAAATGAAATGTATTATCATGTCTATGTGCTTTGTTCTCAAATGGTGCAATTCATTTTTACTTGAATCTATGGCACTTTGGTTGTCATAAAGATCTCATACCACCTTCTTATTTAATCCTTTTAACAAGATTGACTCATTTATTGCCTCTGTCAAAACAATATACTTAACTTCTATTGTAGTTAGAACAATCGCAGATTGCAAAGTAGACTTTCAGTTTATTGTATTGTTGTCTGTCTTGAACAATGCCTTATAATTAATCTTTTTCCAACTCGATCACTTGCATTGTCTAAATTAACATATCCTCAATGTTGGTTATAGGATCCTTTGCTTTTTTGTTTTGTACATCTCTATTTAAGATTTCCTTGAGATACATAAGCAACTGTTTAACAGCTTCTTAGTTTTTCTTCCCTAAATATGCCATGAACCTACTCACCACACTCATTGCCTGGGCTATGTTAAATCTTATGCATATTATTGCCTACATTAAGCTACCCAATGCACTTGCATAAGGAATTTCGGCCATAAACTCCTTCTGGCAACATTCTAATGTGATTATTCTATTGACAACTTGAAGTATTTATCAATAGGTGTTTACGCTGCTTTTGACCTTTCCATGCCGAATCTCTTATGAACCTTCTCTATGTAGTTCTACTGAGTTAAGAAGATATACCATTATGTTTTGTTCCTGATAATTTGCATTCTAAAGATTTTCTTAGCAGTCTCTTGGTCCTTGATCTCGAATTTACCATTTAGCAATAATTGCATGTCTTTGATTTCTTCTGTATTTTTTACATCTCTAACTTGCTTCGTGTTCTTCAAGTTTACATGGTTGTCAAACTTGCTTTTATTGAAGCAATTCTTGAGCGTAAACTCATCAAACCTCTTATATATTACTATCTTGGAGATTGTTTCCGCCCATGCAACTGTTTCTTTAGTAAGCATACTTTGTTTTCACCTGGGGGTATCTTGAACCTCTTAGAGTCATATAAATTTCTTCGTGTAATTCTTCATATTCTTGACATCCATATAATCCAACTTAATGTCCAAATGTATTATCAAGGCCAGTAGTACCATTATAGATGTATGCCTGATAAAAAATGAGAGCACTTCAATGTAGTCTACCTATTCCTACTAAGAAACCCTTTAACCACAAGTCTTGCCTTATACCTCTTAGGCTCATTTTTCGAGATTTCTTTTTTGATCATGGAGATCCACTTGCATCTCATGATCTTTTTATCGGCAAGCCTCTATATAAATGACCAGGTCTAATTCATTTTTAGTGAATCCATTTCATCTTAAATAACTTGACTCTCTTATTTCTTATCATTGCTCATCGTTACTTTTGCATATGTCTTTAATTTATCTTGGTTTACCTCTTTTGCATTAGACAAGGCATATAAGATCATATCAGCAAAAACGTATCTCTCTGGTGGTCTTATTATCCTTTTGTACCTATCCATTGCTAACTGATAGTTTGAGCCTCCAATTTAAGGAAGCTAGGTTTCTTGTTGATCTTCTAAGTGCTCCTCAAACATTCCTGCTCCTTGGTCAACTTCCTTAGCGTTCTTTCCAATAGACTTCACCTCAAACTTTGTATTATTCACAACATTAATTTTCTCCTGATTTTTCTTATAACGATCAGTTGCATCCTTTATCATATCAGCTTAATGGAATGTGATGTCTCTGTTTATGATGCACTTTGGAGTCTTAAAATCAGTGCATCACACCTTATAGCCCTTTGACACCTTCAGGTAGCCTATAAATATCCCTTTCAAGGCTATTGGTTATAACTTTGCTTTTTCTCCTGATTTTTCTTATAACGATCAGTTGCATCCTTTATCATATCAGCTTAATGGAATGTGATGTCTCTGTTTATGATGCACTTTGGAGTCTTAAAATCAGTGCATCACACCTTATAGCCCTTTGACACCTTCAGGTAGCCTATAAATATCCCTTTCAAGGCTATTGGTTATAACTTTGCTTATTTCACATGAACATACATGGGGTAGCCAAAAATCCTTAGCTTTGTAGTCCAAGTAGCTTTTCTTCAAATGTTAAGTAATTTTTAGCAACTGAGGTACTCCTATTAACCAAATATGTCATTTTCATAAAAATGTTTGCCTAGAATTCTAAAGGAGGTCTACTTGAATTATCATACACTTAACCTTGTTTAGCAGTTCTGTTCATCAATACTATAAGCCCGTTCTAATGAGGCCTCATAATTATAGTTTTGTGCCTAGCTATTCGATGATTCTAAAAAAAAAAAAAAAACACACACACATACATCAGACTTCGTGTTGTAAAACTCCAGCCCATTTTCAGCCCTGAGCTTTTTAATAGTCCTCTCAATTTGCTTCTCTATCAATGTTTTGCAAGTTTTTGAAAATATTGAATATATTGTAGAGAAGCAAAACAAAAAGCAAAACATAAACCCAAAGTTTCTTTAAGTAATCATCAATCAATTAGAAAAAGTACCTATCACCTTTGTATGTGTTAGTTGAAGCAGGTACTCACAAGTTTGAGTGGATGTTATCCCGTTTACCTTTAGTTATGTGTTTAGTAGTACCAAACTGCACTTTGGTACCTTTGCCTAGCATGCATTGTTCAATAAACTCTTAACTATTAGTTCTATTAGCACCTAAAATACACGGCCTATTTAGCTCCTTCAGAACTTTCTCACTAATATGACTAAGCCTTAACTACCAAAACTTGGTCTAAGAAGTAATCTCACTATGGACAGATACATTTCCAATCACTAAGATACCCTTCAACACATAAATACTATTCCTCCGTTCTTCTTTGATCATAACTAATTACCTTTAAAGATCCATTTTCGCCCTTAAATCTATACTCTATATTTGCTTACCTGATAAGAAAAGATTTCTTTTTAAGTCTAGTACATGTCTAACCTCTTTTAGTTCCTAACTATTCTATTAAATATTTTAGTCCTAATGTCTCTTACAATAGATTTCTTACAATAGTCTTTTTAACCATTGTCCTTAGACTTAGTTATGTTATATTTCTTTTTAAGATCCTTCTTCTCAAATCACCCTTAGTTGCTATTAAACCTTCTATACAACTTAAGGTACCCTCAACTTTCTTCTCTATCTCTTTCGAGTTTAGAGTAGCCTTTACATCTTCCGTGGTCAAATTTTATTTTCCATATGGCAAGGTATCCATAAAGTGCTCATAAAAGTCTAACAGAAAACTCAGCAACATAATTTGTCTGTCCTCATCTTCAGTATTTACATCAATACCCTCAATATCCATAGTCACTATTTTGAAGTTATGAATATGCTCCACAACAAAAGAACCTTCCTCTATTGAAAGGGTATAACGCCTTTTTTTGTTATGTAAAGTCTATTTGCTAAATACTTTGCCATGTAAATCTTCTCTAGCTTTGTCCGAATATCTAAGAAATACCTCTCTCTCGAAACTTCTTTCAAAACTTCATCTTCAAGGCTTAATATGATAATGCTACATGCCTTTCCTATTTTTTCTTTAAGGTCCTTATCTTGATGTTCTAATAGGGCTTCTATCTTCACTTTCTAGATATTGATGTCATCCTTCCCATCAAAATTCTCAATGTCCAACTTAGTATGAGCCATAAAACCTAAGCTCTGATACTAGTTTGTTAGGATCGTAGTCAAATTAATTGGTCAAGATTGCTTCTAGAGCCTCTTCATCATAGCTCAGCTACCTCAAGTCAACTCGGTTGTGGAACAAATACAGAAACACTAAAAGATGTCACACACAATAAGAATCAATAAGAATAGGAACTGAAAAGTGAATAACATAGGAGATTGAAATAGTTTGGCTTTGTTAGGCCTACATCGATGGGACAAACAAATATTTACTGATCTTATTAATCACTAAGGATGTTATAATGGAAATATATTTTTTTCAAATGTAATGAAACTTATAAATTCTCCTTCTAGTCGAAAGTTTTCTCAAAGTATTTATTGAAACCTCAACCATTTTTTGGCTTACCTAGAGAAACTCCCTAAATAGTTTAAATACCTAAATAATTACCACAATGGTTAGCTAGACGTCATGGTTAGTTATCCAATTATCACGTGTTATAGGCAATTATCTAACCATCATCAGCTACACCAACTTTGCCCTAAATGCCTAAATACCTTCTATAACAGTTATTTGGTCATTATATGCCATGTAGACTAAATATTTAATATCATATTAGCTTCTAGTGATATAGGTGTACACCCCTTACCCCGCTAATATACCTTAATTACTCGCTACATCTAAATCACTCTTGAAAAATAGACTTTACTAACATTAGGATAATGTCAATAATTACTTTTGACAATCAGAACACAGCAACACTTATTTGTGATGTCACGAATATGGTGTCAGTAATTATTATTATTATAGTATCGCCAAAATTATGACATTGTAAAATCAGACTGCTGTAATACTCTATTAGTGTTTGTGATCAATATTACCATGATATCAGTTGAATATTACCTATTTGCAACTAAGATTATAATGTATTATAAAATTAATATTAAACATTAAAAAAATAACCAAATTAACTTTTATTTACATAAAAGATAAGTGTAATATAAGAATGTGAGTACTGATCACAAGCTAATGAGAAAATAAGTTTCAAATAGTTGTTACATCAAATAAAACTAAATCAAAATTAAACCTCAAATAAGATGCTTGAAGTTGCAAAGTTATGATCAATTTAGATAGCAAATGGCCTCCACATACAAAGAAAATATTCATGGGTTCCCATCAGCAGAGATTCTTTTAGCAATCTCTTTTACATATTCGTTTACAAAATATTCATATTTGACATGAAAATGTTCTCAACTTTATAGCTTTAGCATATAAGGTTCAATTGCAATGCATAGATCAAAGATAAGGTGGGATTAGCATACACTGTTAGAAAAATGGTCTTTTGTGACACTTGCCTTGTGACACTTTATTATAAAGTATTAGTAGTTACATGTATTTGGGGCATTTTTCTTGTTTAACAGATAAGTATCACAAATTGCTAATATTATGGTGTCAGTAAATTAAAGTAAAATTTTAATTTTATATCAATCGAACTGAAGACCGCTAAGCCATAACCTTTTGATTTTAACCGCTATACCACTCGACCAAAAATTACATTTTTGAACTTATAAATTAATAAATAAACAAATATTAAAACTTAAAATAAATTACCTAGAAACCATTGATACTATGTTATTTTTCATAGATGGTCTGTGTGAAATTCAAAACCTAAAAATTTTTATTAAGTAAAAAATCTATCCCACGGCCGCTGAAGCTATCTTCCTTCTCTCTCTAACAATGATCTACCTTAAAAGCCGCTTCCATAAACACCTTGAAAGCCACCGTCCTTAAGCTAAAATATCCCTGAAAAGAACCCAGAAAGTGTTATGAAAAATTTGGGCAAAGCTAAGGTTTGAAAGTCTGAATCAGTGTTGTGGTAACTCTTTGTCTCAATCTCTATTCTCATTGTTTAAGTATTTATCTATTAATTGGTTGATGTTTATAAGTGCAAATGAGAGCTTGCACTTGTTTGGAAACCTAGCCATCTAGGGTTTTTGTTACTTATAATCTAATTTAATATTTAATAAAATAAATAAAAGGCAGTTGTATTATAGGTGGAATTCAATTTATTAAGTGAAAGAATGATTACATTAGGTGATTATGGATTTAGGTTGAATGCAATTTGTTAATTAAAAGAATAATGGCAATCGACAATCATAGGTTTAGTATATATTATATATTTCATTTAATGGTGTGTGCGAAAACCCAACACCTAAAACTTTCTTAAGTAAAAATCTCAGTTCTCCCTCATGACCATTAAGCCCATCACTCTCTCTCACCCCCCCCCCTCTTTCTAGCTAACAACCCAAAACTTATTGTGAAATCGCCATTATCAATTGTTGAAAGCTTATTAGTTAGCTGTTCAAAGAAACATTGTCTTTTTGGTGTCGAAACCTAGAAGTCATCGTGAGGAAAGTGAAATTGCCATTATCAATTGTTCAAACCCAGAAGTCAACTTCTTGGAAATTCTTAATCTTCCTCTCTATTCATATATTTTTAAGTGCTTATGTGTTAATTGATTAATGTGGTTACTGAATGTGATTGAGACTTTTTATTTGTTTGGAAATCTAGGATTTTGTTGCTTATTAAAGTGAATGATTTTGTTAATTTAGTGTTTAAAGTGAATGATTTGGTTAATTAAGGCTAGAGGTGTTTAATAACAATCATATCCTCACTTAGGCTAGTGAAACCTTTTTCTCTTTTGGACGGTTTATATATTTACAAATCACTGAGGTTATGGTAATGAAATTAGTGAATTTGGGATTTTAGTTTGTGAATCACCTCATTATTTAGTTATGTATCTATGACTTCAAGTACTCAAGTTTATACTTTTAGATATTTCAAAAGTGAAAAGCAAGGCTATTGTTTGCTTTTATGTATAATTTTACTTTAAACATGGGGATTGATTATATTCGAGTTGCTTGACACTTGATTTTGAGATGAAAGATTGATTAATAGTTTACAAAATAATGCTGAAAATTTGAGGATTGATAGACTATTGTTGTGAACTTGGTTGTTTCCGAACTTGACTAAATGACTTTTAATTGATTTGAAAGTTTGATTAAACTAAGTTTAAATGAGAACATTTTAATTCTAGAAATTTTGGAATGAATTGGTTTATATTTGATTGTGAATGAATTTCTCAATATGGTTGGTTGTTGTCCAATTTTATTAGAAATTACATATGTACCATGTTTGATATTGCAAATGTATAGTCTAACATAGTTAGAATAAGCTGAAATTCGGATAAACTACACTTCTATTTGCATACTTCGAATTTGTATAATTTTATTTTGATTGAACTTGTAATTTATTTTTAAGGATTTTTCAAACTTTGCTACCTCTGTAGTAACTTCTTTTGACAGAACTGTTCATTAATCTTTGATTCTATCGAACACCAGCCTAATAATATCGCAATAACCTCAAATTTTAATATGTTGTTGACCTATATGTCCACTTCAAATCTGGAAAGTATCATTATGATATATTTGGTATTTTAAATTTAATAAATATTCAAACACCTGTTGCTGCTTTTACAGTTTCATATGCAGTTTTGACTTATACAGTTATATCATGTGAGAAGCAAATGTAGAGTTGTCCAAATGACTTGGAAATTTTATTGATGGTGCATTGACATGTCTAATTATGATTTGTAAGTTTCTTAGCATTCCAAATAGTATGGAATTAAAGAAAATCTCAAATTCAAGCTGATAATGTTTCCTATAAAATCTGATTAGTGATAAATCTACTAACTTACAGTAATTTTTAGGAAAAACAAGTGTGTCAACACTGTGAATTGCAATGGTAGAAGAAAGTACCAAAGGCATAAATCTTTTTTCATTATATTTGAGACCATTCTTAAAGGTTGCTCTTTTCCTTTTTTCTTTCTAATTTAACTAATTTAACTTAAATATTAGCTCGATTATTGATTTCTATGGTTTGCGAATGATTTGAGTTTTACATTCTTGTTTTGTGCTGGCTTGAGTTTGACATCCTAGTTTAAGACTTTGAAGGCTTCCAAGAAATAATTTTGGATGATGAGCATATGAGTAATACCTTGAAAATAAATTTACTATATTAAATATCTACTTAGTGTAGCGTATTAATTTTATGAACTATGGATTATTCCATGAATATTCTGGTAAATGGTTATGTTATATATGCATGTCTTAATATATAATAATTATGTTTTTAAAGTTTTTTTTCCCTTTCTAGCTTTAGGAAAAATGTTTAAAGTGATTTTGGGTGATGATGTCAATCAAGTTAAAGCCACATTACTTGTGAGTGGAAATATATAATGATTATATTTTTATTCTACTTTTTTTTTTTTATCTTCTTGAAGTTTTATAATTAGGCAAAACTAATGAATACTTAATTATAATTTAGGGTGATATTCTTTAAATGGTTCACATGAATAGATTTAAGTAGTATAATAAATCTCATACTCACTTTATAAAGGCTTAACTAAGTTTGCAAATATTATTTTTTTTAGTAGTAATGATTTTGGATTGAACTCTCAAATTACTGAAATTTTTATGGCCAAACTTCATTATGTCTAATATAAATATGGAGATGCATAGTTATTTTATGCCCAGTTTAAGGAAACTGCAGTTCAAGGATTTATTTTTTGCCTTGTTAAATAACCTTCTAGAATGAATAAATTGAGGAAATGAGTGGTGATTTATTTATAATAGAGCATTGTGATAGCTTTTAACTATGCAAAAAAATCATTTGGTATATGTAGATAGAGTAACATGCTTGTGCTAAAAGTATATATTACATTGAAAACTTCTTGTCTGCTATAGTGTGCTATATGTATAACCTTTACTTAAAGAGAATAATTGAGTTTATTTATAAATAGCTTATGAGTATTTTTTCTTTTGAACAAAATAATTTTATTTCTATTAATTGTTGTTTCTCTAATGGTTGGAAATTGACAGCCATTTTTTTTTTCTTTTCCATGTATTCATATGCAGATTTGATCAATGTGTTTGAAGTGTTTCTTCCTCAACTTCACTTATATCCTAACCCATATAGTTTAATAAATAAAGAAGCTGCTGGTGTGATAATGCAATTACATTACTCATATTCAAAGAGTGAAAGGCAGTCATCCTTACCAATTTAGCTTCTAGATTTATTAAATTTAGCCACAAGTAGTAGGCATTTGATTGGATAGTAGAAATTTTTATGTATTTAATTTCGATATTTAGTTATGAGAGTATGATATCTCATATTTTGGTTATTGAAGTTTTGAAATTTGTAATATATACTAATAATATTTAAATGTGAAATGAAAGATTTTGTGATATAAATCAATTTCTTTTTGTTATTTTGTGGTGCCTTTTAATTTTACCAATAAATCAAGAGGTAATGATCCAATTCAAGTTTTTAATTTTTAAAATCAATTAACTAGTGATACCATGGTAATAGTAATCATAGATACTAATATAATATCAATAACTACTAACATTATGGTGTCATAATATTAGTAATATTGTAGTAATAGTAATCACTACACCACAAACAAGTGTCACTATTTTTCTGATTGTTAGATTACTGACACAATTAACAAGTGTCACTAAAAGTGATAGCACAATAAAAGGCTCAGAATTTTTAATATATTCAATATGGCTACTTCTATCTAAATAAAAACCTAAAATCACAAAGTATGATATTGATCAACATATACATTTACTTCCAAAATAAATATATTCAATCTGGCTAGAAATTCAGTGACACTATTTTAATGTCAATAAAGACCAGTTTCTAGTAGTGATAGCACAATAAAAGGCTCAAAATTTTTAATATATTCAATTTGGCTACTTCTATCTAAATAAAAACCTAAAATCTCAAAGTATGATATTGATCAACATATACATTTACTTTCGAAATAAATATAGTTGTATATATTTACGTTACAAGAAATTAGCTCAACAATAGAATTAATTTGTCAATAAGTTGGTTCCGCAACTAAGAAACTTAATATTTGAGAACAAGAATGGTTACCTATCATTAATTTCTAGCCATAGGTATTGGCCAAAACTTCTGCACCTTTTTTTTGTATTTTCCCTATAATTTTTTTTTTAAAACTCGTAAGCTAATTTTACATTGACCAATAAAGAAATTAAAAAAAATACAAGAGTTATGATTAATAAAAATTAGTTCAACTAAGCTAGGATTAGTAAAGCTGCTTAAATGGAATTTGGACATAGTAAGCAACTAATTTGGAGCATAGATTAATTAGAAGAAAATCCATAAAAAAGGCCAAATTCAAATCAATGTGATGCAAATAATTAAATTTAAAAATTATTAAGAATTACTTTATCTAAAAGCACAAATTCTGGTTAAAAATGCAAATCTTTGGTCACTAGGAAGAAACCATATTTGGTAGCTGTTGCCCATTCATATATATGTAAACTATATGCCTTGCATGTGCAGATACCGAGACTTGCAACATGTTTTGATTGAACTTTTTTTTAATTTTGTTTTACTTTGTAAGAATTAAAGCATAATAAGCTTGAAAGTCAAGGTTTTTAAGATGTGTCAACAAGATCTTTTTTATTGAGGTACTGATGACATATAATGAAAATTGATGAGAGAAAATACAATTCCCAAACAAACAAGTTTAAATAAGAAATGTAAAGCTAAAAAAAATGAAATGGTGCACATCAATCGAGAAAAAAATCAAACAATCAAACAACAAAATAACAGTAAAAGAAAATAATAAAAAAAGCTACCCATTAAAGAATTAATCAAGATTTGGTGGGTCACTTAAATTGATTTCGGTGTCTTCTTCACTCATTAACTTTAAATATGACACCATTCTTTGAATTTGTAATTTTTATGGCCCACATGAATATACATTTTTTACAACTAATGGGCCACTCCATTTTGACTTTAACTTTACTGAAAACAAATGAAGATGAGAATTATAAAGTAACATTTTTTGACCAATCTCAAATATTTTTTGAAAAATTCTTTTATCATGAAAAACTTTTGTTCTTGCCTTAATAATTCTTGAATTTTCATATACATCATTCCTTAATTCTCCAGGTTCATTCAATTGCAATTTTAGCATATTAGCAGCATTATCCAAATTTGAATTAAAAACGTTAACAGGCTAAAATGATTTATATTCAAGCTCAACAGGTAAGTGACAAGGTTTACCATAAACTAGCCGATAGGGTGACATTCCTAATGATGTCTTAAATGTAGTACAATAGGTCCAAAATCCATCATTAAGTCTAAGAGACCAATCTTTTCGGTTTGGGTCAACCGCTTTTTCCAAAATTTATTTTATTTCCCTATTTACTAATTCAACTTGACCATTTGTTTGAGAATGATAAGGGGTAGCAAATTTATGTGTAATTATGTATTTCTTCATTAAAGACTCAAATGACTTATTATAAAAATGCTTACTCCCATCATTGATAATGGCTCGAAGGATTCAAAATCAAGTTAAAATATTTTTTCTTAAAAATTTAACCACAGTTTTGGTATCATTCTTTCGATAAGAAATTGCTTCAATCCATTTTGAGAAATAATAAACTATAACTAATATATACACAAATCCAAAAGATGATGGAAATGGACCCATGAAATCAATTCCACAACAGTTAAATATTTCGATTTCAAGTATGGCATTATGTTTCTTTTAGTAATTGATCCAAATTTTTTACATTTTTCACAAGTTTTACAAAATTCATATTTATCTTTGAATATAGTAGGCCAATAAAATCGACACTGCAAAATTTTAGCTGTAGTTTTTCTTGAAAAAAATTGTCCACCACATGCTTTAGAATGACAAAAATTGAAAACACTACTTACCTCACTATCAGGATACATCACCAAAAAAATTAATTAGGTCAATATTTGAACAAATAAAGATCATCCTAATAAATTTTTTTTACTTTAACAAAAAAATTCTTCTTCTCTTAAGCATTCCATTGCAAATACATTTTACCTGTGACAAGGAAATTAACAATGTTAGCATACCATGGCATTGAAGTAACATAAAATAAAAATTCATAAGGGAAAGAATCATTGATGGGTGTTATGTCAGTGCATAATTCATATATGAGTCTTGATAAATGATCAACAACAAAATTTTCGGCACCCTTTTTATCTTTCATGGTAAGTTTAAATTCTTGAAGTAATAAAATCCAACAAATTAGTCTCGGTTTGGCATCCTCTTTACTTATCAAATATCTCACAGCAACGTGGTAAAAAAAAACAACAGATTTAGAGCCAAGCAAATATGAACAAAACTTGTTGAATGTAAATACCACAACAAGTGATTCTTTTTCAGTTGTAGAATAATTCATTTGAGCACTATCTAAAGTTTTACTCATGTAATAAATCACAAAGGGCTTACCATCACTTCTTTGTCCTAAAACAACACCAACAACAAAATCACTAACGTCATACATTAATTCAAAAAGCAAAGATCAATCAAGAGATTGCATAATAGGTATAGATGTTAAAAGAGAAATTATTTTCTCAAAAGATTTTTGGCAATCATTAGTCCATTCAAACGGTGCATTTTTTAATAAGAGGTTACAAAGTGGTTTAGATATGACAGTAAAGTTTTTTATAAATCTCCTATAAAATCCTGCATGTCCTAAAAAGAATCGCATGTCTCTAACTGTTTTTTGTTGTGACAATTTATATATGACTTTTATTTTGCTTTGTCAACTTTAATTCTTTCAACAAATTCAATATGACCCAAAACAATTCTAGAAGTAACCATGTAGTGACATTTTTCTCAATTCAACATGAGATCTTTTTCAACACATCTTTTTCAAACTTTCTCAAAATTATCAAGGCAATCATAAAAAGAATTCCCAAACATAGTCAAATCATCCATAAAGACCTCTAAACAATGTTCAACCATATCACAAAAAATACTTAGCATATATCTTTGAAATGTTGTAGGAGCATTATAAAGCCCAAATAACATTCTTTTAAATGTAAATGTTCCAAAGGGACATGTAAATGTAGTATTTTCTTGGTCCTCAAGTGCTATAAGAATTTGATAATAACCTGAATATCCATTAAAAAGCAATAGTAGGGATGGACAACTATTCTTTCTAGGATTTGGTTAAGGAATGTTAATGGAAAATGATATTTTCTTATGGCTTCATTTAACTTTCTATAATCAATGCACATGTGCCAACTAGATGTAATACGTGATGGAATTAATTCGCCTTTTTCATTTTTAACAATAATGATTCTATATTTTTTTTGCACTACTTGTGTAGGACTTACCCACTTACTATCAGAAATAAGTTAGATAATTCCCACATCATGTAATTTAAGGGCTTCTGTTTCGACTACCTCTTTCATGTTTGGGTTTAATCTTCTTTGAGGTTGTTGACATATTTTAGCATTTTCTTCCAAATTAATTCTATATGTCCAAATTAAGATATTAATGCCTTTAATATCAGTTAAAGTCCATCCAAATGCATTTTTACGCTTTTTAAGAATAGTTACTAACTTACCTTCTTGGTTGCTTGTTAGAATAGAAGAATTCATAACAAGTTAAGTTTGTTTTTCTCCAAGAAAACCATACTTCAATCCTTCAGGCAAAGTTTTCAATTTCAATTTAGATGCTTTTTGTTGTTCTGTCTTTTCAATAATTCCAAACTCTTCAAATTTTGGCTCTTCATCATAATTTTGTAAAGTCTGTACAAAATCAAGCAACGAATTTATATTAGAAATATCAAGTTCAAGTTGCTTAGTTGGCTCAATTGAATTAACTAACAAACATCAGAGAGTTCCGAAAATCCCTATTTTGAATATTTTCCTCTATACAAGATTCAAGCAATTCCTTTTGTTCATTAGTATCATCTTTATTCTCATTTTCTTCATTAAGTTTCTGCACATGTTGAAAACATTCAATTCCAGAGTCATATTTCTAAAGGATAAATTCATTAAACCATTCCTACCGTTAATCAAAGCATTAGCAGTTGCTAAAAATGGTCGACCTAAAATTACAGGAATTAGTTTATAATTATTCACAACAAGTTCAGTTTCTAAGACAATAAAATCCAAAGAGTATATGAATTTATTAACTTGTACTAAAACGTACTAAAATATCTTCCACTATTCCTTTTGGTACTTTAACTGATCTGTCGGCAAGCAAAAGTGTAATTGAAGTTGATTTTAACTCACCAAGATTAAGTTCAAGATAAAATGAATATGGAAGTAAATAAACACTAGTGCCAAGATCTAATAAAGCATGCTCAATTATGTGATCACCCACAATGTAAGAAATAGTAGGACAACCATATTCTTTATATTTCAACTTATTATTAGTAGACAAAATGGCACTTACCTGTTCGGCCATGAAATCACTTTTTCTTACCTTCAATTTCCTCTTAACAATGCATAAGTCCTTAAAAAATTTGACATATGAAGGTACTTGCTTGATTGCATCTAATAAAGGAATGTTAACTTTCACTTGCTTAAAGATTTCATAAACTTCAGAAGAGTGGTTTGATTTCTTTGGTTTATTCAATGCATGCGGAAATAGTGGTTCAGGTGGAATACTAGTTATTTCTTCACTAGGTATAAGTTCATTTAGTCCTTCCTTACCTTTTGAATTTTCACCATCTTCACAAGGTTCAGGAATAGGTCTATCAACAACCTTACGACTATGAAGAGTCATAACTGACTTGACTTGGTCCATGGATGGATTTTGTTGAATCTTAGGATTTGGTTGTGGTTAAATTGGAAATTTTCATTTTTTCTTAAATTGTGAGTGCAGAAGCAATTTTAGCAAGAGTATTTTTCAAATCAGCAAAAGTTTGTGCATTTTAATTGTTAATAACATCTTGTTTTCTAATGAATGAATGTATTATGTCTTTCAGATTTTTCAATGGTGGTGGAACATATGGTGTATAAAGTTGATTATTTTGAAAATTTTGTAGAGGTGGTGCTTGTGAAGATTGTACATTATTATTATTCCTGCAACTGAAATTTGGATGATTTCTCCAACCAGGATTATAAGTCTGTGAATATAGGTTTAGCTTATTAAAAGTGTTAATGACATTAGCTTGATCATGTAGACATTCTTTAAGTGTAGGTAGGGTTGGACAATCTTAAGTGAAATGATTATTAGAACTACAAATAGTACATGCAATTTCTTAAACAAATTTTACTTGATCACTCTTTTTATGCTCTAAACCTTCAACCTTCCTAATTAAGGATGCAAATTTTACTTGTAAATCATGATCTTCCCTATGGTTATAGATTCCTCCGCTGGATGGAGATGGTTGTGGTTTATTTGTTAATTAAAAAGTTCTAACAGTATCCCAATGTTGTGCATTTTCAGCTAATTGGTCAAGGTAATTTAGTGCATTTTTAAGATTTTTATCTTTAGTAACATTTTCAGCTAATTGGTCAAGGTAATTTAGTGCATTTTTAAGATTTTTATCTTTAGTAACATTTTCAGCTAATTGGTCATGCAATGATTATGTCACAAAGGTAATATTTAAACAAATTAGTAACACAAGAACTAAATGAAAATTGCACAAAAAAATGAAAAATTAAATATGCAAATAATATAAGTGTACAAAAAAATAAATGTGAAAAAAAATTAAAATTAAAATTAAAATTAAATAACAATTTAGGTGGTTGACCTGACCATATAAATTAACAATATAAAATAAAGCATAAAATAAATGCGAAATAATAAAAAAATGAAAATTAAATAACAATTTAGACGGTCAAACTAGCAATATAATAACATAAAAAAAATAAATATGAAAATTAAATAACTAAAATTAAAAAAAGAGTCAATATTTGGTTTGTTTGGTCCAAATTGAGTCCAAATAAGTTCAAGTGTGATTATTATGAGAAATTTCGTCAAATGATCTTTTTGCAAATTCTTTATAATTTTATGGCCACACAATAATTTTTAAAAGTTTAGAACAAAACCACGTGGGATGAAAGTGAAGATTTTGAAAGATTTATGGATAAAACAGAATTTAAGAAGAGGAAAAGGGTGTAAATGAAAATTTACACAAGAGAAAAATGAAAAATAGAAAAATAAAACAAAATAAAAACATTTCCCTGGCAACGACATCAAAAACTTGACACAACTTAAAAGTGATTTTTAACTCCTAAGTATAAGTGTGTCTTATTATATTATAGTTCGGTGAATCCGAGGTCGATCCATAGAAAAACAATTTAATTTGTTTATTTTATTTTTATCTAAAAATGAAAATAAAACTTGAATATATGCAACTTAATTTAAGTGAAATTATAAAATTAAATTAGTTAGGATTATGGATCCACTCTTTGTAGTAAATAAAATTTAATAAATTCTTTTTGCCATTTTTTTAGGTTTATTGCCCAAAACATTAATTATGTAAATTATTATTATTAATTAATTTTATTATGGATTAAATATTAATTTATTGCCCCAATTTAATTTGTCTACAATAAGTTAAAATACTATTTTACCATACCTTATATTAAGATATTAAGAATTTACTGTGTCAAACTCCCTTATTTGTCTACAGTAAATCAAAATTTTAAAATATAAAATATGTATAAAATTAAGTAGAAAATAATTTAATTTATGTAATTAAAAATAGAATTTGATTAAATTATATTTATTTCCTAAGAGTTTCACATTACCCTAACTATTATTATTTAGCCAAGCATAATTGAAATAAAAGTAATTATTAAAATTAAATTACTCATAATTAAAAAGAATTAAAAACAACTAAACTTGAAAATAAAACTAAATTTATTTATAAAAATAATTATGCAAAGTATTAAAACACACTTGAAAAATAAGATTA
Organism: Citrus maxima; assembly: GCA_029641205.1. NCBI lineage: Eukaryota > Viridiplantae > Streptophyta > Magnoliopsida > Sapindales > Rutaceae > Citrus > Citrus maxima. Next base: position 21,412,563 of record CM056369.1, read on the forward strand.
CAGGGAAATTGAGAGAAATTGAGAAGAAGAGAGATACCCAAAACATAAAAATGAGGCTCTATTTATAGAAAAATACATTCATAATCCAGTATTTTGCGGTTCATTATAAGTCTTATGCATGCACTCCTCAAATCCATTAGATCAAAATCCAACAACTGGTCAAAATTCAAAAGTCAACATTACACGTGGTATCATGTGAAGCGTCCAATTCAGTCAAAGAATGGTTGGGATTTGGCAGTTTAATGGTTGGATTGGGTCGATCCGACTACAAAAGGTTCAGATCCTACAACTTGCTTCACCAACCGTTGCCACGTGGCATGATCATGGCCATTGAATCATGAATGGTTGAGATTTAGTCAAAATTGACAGCTATCTAATGCACCCATATCCATTGTAAGCCCATTTTATCATCCAATCAGTGCTCAATCAACAGAAAAAGCCAACTTTGTGCACAAGCTCAATTTTAAGCCGGTCTTGACTCATCTTAAGATTTTCGGACCTTTGAAATCCAAATTTGATATCTGTTTATCTGTTTGGAGCCTCAAATTATGTGAATTGAATATTTTACCTAATAAAAATACAAAAATACACAAATTTAAATATAGTTAATAAATAATTAATAATCCCTAATATATTGCATTAACACAAATATAAATTATAATATAAGTACAAAATAATATTTTTTATCGCAAAATAATCAAACAATTTTTAATACTAATCACCTTAGAAAAACTGAAGAATCAATTTACAGTGATTAGTTGCATATGTTGTGAGTCTTAGCCCCTGCTACTCTGTTTACCTTCATCCAATTACAAAATTAACACATCGGCAGACTGCCACTCAAACAATAAAAATTAAACCACAAGTTAAAATACCTTAGTGGTTTGAATAACATAAAATACTTTGGCCTGGTGGTTTGATGTTTGAACATAAAATACATTAGCTTTGAAGTCTTAGGTTCGAATAACAACTAGAACAAAACTCAACTTTTTTATTTATATTTAATCTACAAATATCCTAGATCAATAATTTGTGATACTTGCACATTAAACACGAAAAACGACCCAAATATATGTAACTACTAATATTTTCTAACAAATTTTTATAAGATAAATATTAGTAAAGACTTTTTTTTTAGTGGTGAATAGCTAAAATTTAAAGTAGCGAGTTGGCAATACAAAATCGAAAAGAAGGTAAAAACTGAATTTAAAAAGGTAAGTAATCTTAAATTGTCTTTGGAAGCACACTAGTTCTATCTTAGCTTATCAACTATCTTGGCTTATCAATTTTGGTTTAAGAGAAAATAGAAAAAAAGCATACTACTGCCTTAGCTAGCATGTTAATCTTTATTGCTCTTCCATTATCATCATCTTTATTGCTCTCACATCTTCTTTTCGTTGAGAAATTTATCAAGTGGAAAAGTATGAACTTAACGCCAAAACTTCTAGAATCTAGTTCTGATAATAACTAGCTACTTGTGCAAAATGTGAATGGATCAGAGATGGTTCATTCTATGTAAAACAAAACTTCATGACTACATAGTAGATGCCATTTCTATAGTTAGCTAAACAAACTGAGTTGCACATGGCGTATATCCCCCTCATTATCAAAATGCAAGTGAAAAAAAAAGTTGGCTAAAGGAACCAACTACCACCCATTCTGTGGATTTCATAAACTTTCAAAACTCCTCTTTGAATCTTGAAGCTTAGCAGCTTCAGTACCTCTCCGTAAAGTAAGCCTAGTAGCAAGGTTATTCTTGCACGAAGCAATGAAATCAACCTTGTAGCAAATAGTTTTACCTTTCACAACCCCTTCATCTAAAGCTCCTTTTACCAACTTTCCAAGCTCTTTGGCTCTTCCTTTTCTTGCATCTCTTTCTTCTTCATGACCCATTAGTATGTTTATAGTTGTTTCGACATCTTCTTTCTTCACCAACACTCTTTTCTTCTTCCCCAAAATTCATTAAAACTTCCAGCTTCATCTTCTCTATAGTGTTACGCTTGCTGCTAATTTCACTTTGGACATTTTAACTCTAACATCTTCTTCTCATGCTTAAAAGAAACCTTTAGAGAGAGTGATTAGATATTATTCTCCATATATGTTGTATTGTAAAACTACAGTATGCTCTATTCGTTCATTGAGGTGAAAAATTTTTGATATCAATAAAACACGATTATTTATCTCATGGGATAGGTGAAAAATCAACTTGTCAGAATTAATGTTTTGTTTTATATATAATTTATAAGCACGTTAAAAAGAGAACGGTAATAGCCCTACAAGTTAATAAATTATGCCTGAATGATTTGTAGTTAGGTGGTACAAGTAAAACTCATGAAGCTTGATCTTTCACTTGTCTTATTGTATTAATTTTCTTGCTTAAAATATAAATTCGATAGTGAGACTGTCCTTATAAATTAAGTACCATAGCGAATCAATCTTTGTTCGCAATATATTTGTTCTTGAGATTTTCTTTTTAGTTAATTAGGCATGGGCATGGTATGGCACGGGCAACGCATGGGCACGACACGTCACGGGCACCACATAATACGAGCATTTTTAAGTAAAGTGCGCGGCATAGTATGGTATGCTCACGGACTAGGCTGAGCTAAGAATTTTTGGTATTTAGGCCTTAAAAGCACGACGAGATTAAAGATAGATTAAAGTACAACATGTGAGAAAACTTTTTAGGTGAAAATTGAATTGGAGCGCACTATTAACTTTGCTGGCATGTTTAATCTTTACTACTCTACCATTATCTTTATCTTCATTGTTTTCTCATGCTTCTTTTTTATGAGAAATGTGCTAATCAGATAAGTATGAACTTGACCCTAAAAATTCCGGAATCTAGTTCTGATAATGACTAGCTACTTGTGTAAAATGTGAACTTAATTGGCTCTTTTGACTTAAGAACCGAATAACATCTAGAAACATTTTCAACCTTGTATTGATGGTTTATTACATAAAAAACATAACTTCACGATTGTATGATGGCTGTCGTTTCTTTGTTTAGCTAAACAAATTGAATTGTTTGTTTATTACAAAATGTAGTGAACAAGGCAACAATTTTCATCCCCAGTGGTCAAGTTATCTGTTATGATTAAGTGATTGGTGGGTGAGTAAATTTTAATGGGTCCTTGTTTCCTCTTTCTTACACAAGTTTTAAAAAGCAAAGACACATATGTAGAACTGGTCTATGTGTTATGATCAAACTGCATATCCATACTTCTTGACTTTAGTTTAGAAACAAAATTAATAAAAAAAAAAGCAAAGGCTTTCAAAGAGCACGCATAATTCTTTTTGATGAGATATAAATATTCAATTTAATGTTGCTAATGCTCCCTTTGGGTTGCCCTTCTAACATTCTCTCTCAATATAAGAAATCACTTACTTACTTTAAAAATACAGAGACCTAAGTCATATAAATGTACACTAAGAGTATGATGTTGAAAAGTCAAAGAGCCCACATGCATAAAGCAAGAAATATTCAAAAGTCAGTACCAAAAGCATGCAATTTTCAAAATCAGCACCGAAATTTGAAAAATGTGAAAGGTGGCCAAGTTTTTTTAAAGATATTAAATGCATTTACATGGTAAGCTTTGGATATAAATAGAGAAGCAATTATCATTTGTAAGGCATCTCCAAAATGTAGTGCAGCAGCTTAGGTGAAGAGCTATTTAAGGGAGTGCAGAAAGGGTTTTTTGTGAGTGAGTCCAAAGAAAATAAGCTTTTGCAATTGAGCTCTTAAAAAGTTTGGGAGAGCATTTCATTGGGTGCTGAGTTAGGTTGTGCACTATTTATAGAGATGTAATAGAATGTGTGCTTTGGGGAAAATGTTTCCTTTAAGAGTGTGTAAGAGTACTGGGTGTATCTGAGTTTTTGGGAAGTGAAGTTTCATTACTCAAAATTTGTACTCTATTAATTGTTAACAAAGCAATTATTCTCTCTTACCTCCATAGATATAGGCTTTATTACCGAAATATGTTAAATCTCGTATCTTTTATTTTCTTTGGTGAATATTTGGTGTCTATTGATTCTGCATTTGTGCACAACAGCACAAGTGGTATCACACCACAATAAATGATGTTTCCATAGCAAAACAAGTGGTATCGGAGTACAATAAATAGTATGAAAGCCAATGGTTCGTACTTAGAGTATATGTATTGTTCATGAATGTGGTGGAGCAAATGATTCGTACTTAGGGTGTATGGTACTCTTCATGTACATAACACTACTCATGTATACTATATTGTTTACGTATATAGTATTGTTCATAAATATAGTAGAGCCAACAATTCGTATTTAAAAGTAATAGTAGTTTATGTAGTAATATGATGAAGATATTTTGGGATCTTATGAATAAGAAGACTTTTGATTATATTGAGTCTTAGACTTTTGATCATATTGAGTCTTACTTGTTTATAAAGTGAAATACGTGGTTGAAGATAATGAGTGCTTGGTTGCTCTGTCGCATACTTTGGAGGAAAAGTAATTGTGAGATGTTAGAAAATCACATTCATGTAATGAACTAAGTGTATGGCTTTCGAATGATGCCTAAGGTGTCAATACACATGCATGTATTAAGATTATTTGAAAAATCTTGATGCAGAGATCAATGATGAAATCAAGGCTAAGATTCTTTTCTACTCACTTTTAGAAAAATATAGCCACTTTGTGACTATATTGTTATATGAAAGAGTATAATCTTATTCAAAGATGTCAGCACACCGTTGACCAATTTAAGGATTCGAAATAATGATAATTATTCTGAATGAGCATTATTAAAGCTTTGGTGAGAAGAGGATAGACAATGAAGAAAAAAAGGGATGAAGCACGGTGGAAAGAATTTTGGAATTGAATCAAAAAGTAGAATAACCTAAGATGAGTGTGCCTTTTATTATAAAAAGGGGTCATTAGAGGAAAGATTGCTTGAAGGCTAGAAAGATGGGAAAAAACCAGTAGCAGTTAGGATTACATGTGACATTGACTATTCATTGAGCATTATGCTGATAGCGTATATGGCAAGTTTGAAAATGTGAATACTTGACACCAAGCAACATATCATTTGTGTTCCTTTAAGGAATTATTGGCAGATTTTTGTGACATGGAACTCAATATAGTTGTGATGAGGAGTGATCAACCTTGTCGAAAAAATAAGGATAGGAACAATGCGGGTTAAGACGTTTGATGGAGTGTTAGAAAATTGGAAAAAAAATTAGGTACATTCCTGTTTTAAAGAAGTATCTAATTTTTGTAGCTGCTTGAGAGGCTAAGGCTATAGAGTTTGATGGCACAATGAAGTTCACATATAGGGCTGTGGATATTCTACAAAGAGGTCCGGTGTCTTTGGACTATTAGAAGGGAAGTACAAGTGATGTTATGAACATTTTTAGTGCATAGTGACACCATCGAGATATAGAATATATAATGGCAGACATGTATGAAAGAAGTCTTTGCAAATTGAAATGAGGCATGGACTTTTGAAAGATACCAAAACTTGTAAAAACAATGAGTTTTGCAAGTATTGTTTAGTAGGCAAGAAAACAACACAACTAATCACGATACTAGTGAGATCCTTGTGTTGAGTGTTAGAAAGTGTATATTTATAAAGGAGAAAATCATCATTTTACATTTCAAGTCTCACTAATATTCTTACTTTTATGTATTTAATTCTCTTGTGATTTAATTATGTGTGTTATATTATAATTAAGTATTTTATGTATTTTAGGGGCATCATAGTCATTTCACAATAAACGAGAGATTTAGACGGAAAATCGGATATCACTTTTGAACTCAAGACGGTCGAAAACCTAAGGAGGAGCATAAAAAGACATTGTTTACATATACAGTACTATTCATATGTACGGTACTGTCTACGTTACTGTTCATGACACTGTTCGCATATACAGAACGATAACGTGGCATTGACCAATGATGTGGCATTGACTGATGAAATGTCACGATTCTATTGTACTAAAGTCTTATGTAATGTTGATCGGTGACATGGCAGCATGTAAGTGGACTAAAAATCGTGTTTACGATACATGTGATAACTCTAGAAAATGAGAGTTATTATATCAATTCTAGACTTGAATCGAGATCACTTAGAGAACGAATAAGGTGTTTTTATTACATTTTGCATAAACATTCATTTTAGTTAAGTCTTAATAAGTTTTGCTTGAATCAAAGTAATTTGTGCTAAAAACAGGTGCATAATTGTAGGTTTTCAGAAAGTCTAAATTTATGAGGAGATGTTGAGACATTAGAAGAGCAAGAGGAAAGAAGATGGTCACAAAAGAAGTAAAGCACAATCAGGAATAATGCAGTGTTGTTGTGGATGTTAGAGCAACCAGTGCTGTAGCAATCTGGGAGCAATGCGGGAGAAAACTTAGGCGCAGGTCAGCCACAGAATCGCAATCTGCATGTTTCCTAATTTAACGTATGCACACTCATGGGCTTTCGTTTACCCTAATTTGCAATATAAAAGGGAGGCGTGCACCACATAGAAAGGCGGTAATGAATTATCATCAGAATAATTACAAAAGAAAGAAGAAGAAGATTATAATTAGAGAGTGCTGTTTCGGCAACATTGAAGAATCGTGCAGAATTATTTGTTTTTCACCGTGCTCAACTTATATTTCTCTTCTTCCTTTAATTGTTTTGATGTATCCCGTGATCAATATATTTATGTTTACTTTTCTTATTCAGAATATGAACTAAATTTACTTGTAGTTGAGTGACAAACAATCCAATGGGTTCTTGACTGTTCTTATATGTTGTTATGGCATTGCTGTAGCAATTTTACTCTAGTAGTTTTTATGAATATAACTGTTATTTCGGTTGACCACCCATTTAATAGTTTCAGTTAAGATAGAGCGGCAAAATGGCATGTCTTAGCGGATATTATTAGAGTATTACTTGATCTTAAGTCGAGTTTCCTAGATTAAGTTATCTTGAATCCCATAAGGGCAATACTTGAAGTTAAGATTTGTGACACACTAGACATAAGTGTTCACCTTGTAGGGTGGAAATGCTAAAGATCATAATGCCATACCATAAGTAGATTAGCAACTGGTCATTGTTAATAGATTTAAGGGTATGAGACTTCCAATATGCGATAGCTGAGGATGCAGATAAACTCTGCCCTGTGCTGCAGCACTGGTCGTAACAACTGGTGCTAACTTGATGAAAAACAGTAAACCCCTAACGAGAGTTTGATCATTCAACTACCATAATCTTAATTGAATCTTAGACACACTTAACCTAGTTTATTTCATTACGGTATTGTTTTATTTAATTCTTATCTCAATCATTGATTACGATAGAAATTACTTGACAATTGCTTACTTCGGTTTTAAGTTGAGTTTCATTATTATGATTGTTTTAGCATTTCGAGTAACATCAATCCCTGTGGAGACGATCTTGAATACTTATCACTTTATTACTTGTTTGCACATTGGCATTGGTAGTAATTGCTTATAAAAATAACCAACTAGTTTTTGGCTTAGTTGTCGGGGATTGATTGTTTATTTTTGAAGTGTGAAGGAAATCTTGATAGCACCAAACTTGATTTGATTCATTCTATTTATTGGCAGATCAGTACGTGCATGCGCAAAGACAGATCTATGGTATTCCAATTCGATCCTGAGATTGAAGGGATTGTTAGGAGTTTGCGAAGAGAACAAAGGAATTCAAAAATTGTTTCAGGCATGAATAATTTGCAGGATGAGGGAAATTTGAACCCTCACGGGCCCTTACAACCAGTCAACATTCAAGAAGAGCAGAATGAACATGCTACAAGAGACAGCCAGGTAATAACAATATTATTTACATGGTTGATGACAGAGACAGAGCTATAAGAGATTATGCTGTGTTAACTCCGCAAGTTGTACACCCTGGGATCATCAGACCTGAAGTAGAAGCTGCAAATTTTGAGTTAAAGCCAGTGATGTTTCAAATGTTGCAAACAGTAGGTCAATTCAATGGATTGCCAAATGAAGATCCTCATCTCCATCTTAAATTATTTTTGGAAGTAAGTGATGCTTTCAAGATTGCTAGAGCAACACAAGATGCCTTAAGGCTGAGGCTTTTTCCTTATTCCTTAAGAGATCGAGGAAGAGCATGGTTAAATTCATTACTATCTGATTCCATCACTGCATGGAATGAATTGGTTGATAAATTCCTAATGAAATATTTCCTACCGACAAAAAATGCAAAGTTGCAGAATGAGATTACTTCCTTCCATCAACTTGAAGATGAGAGTTTGTACGAGGATTGGGAAAGATTCAAAGAATTGCTGCGAAGGTGTCCTCATCATGGTATTCCTTATTGCATTCAATTGGAAACTTTCAACAATGGGTTGAATCCGAGTACAAGGTTAATGGTGGATACTTCAACAAATGGAGCCATGTTATCCAAATCTTACACTAAAGCTTATGAAATTCTGGAGAGAATTGCCAATAATAATTATCAGTGGCCTTCAGTCAGGCAACCAGCAACAAGAGGATCAATATAGGTATATAACATAGATGAAATTACAGTCTTATCAGAACAAGTAACTTCATTGACTAACATGGTAAAGGCCATAACATCTGCTCCAACAACAGTAAAACAAGTTACTAAACTTTCTTATGTATACTGTGGAGAAGAACATGACTTTGATAATTGTACTGGAAATCCAGTTTCAGTAAACTATGTGGGTAACTTCAATCGACAACCTCAGAACAACTCATATTCAAATACTTACAACCCTGGCTGGAAACAACACCCAAATTTCTCATAGAGCAGTCAGAATCGAAATGCTCCAGCATTAAATGGACAAAGTAGAAACACACAACCACCTGGTTTTCATCAGCAGAGTCAAGGGCAAAAGCATATCAGTCAGGACCCAATCACTTCACTAGAAGCACTGATTAAGGAGTATATTACAAAGAATAAAGCAATTGTGCAGAGTCAAGTTGTATCCTTGAGAAACCTAGAAAACCAAATGGGACAACTAGCCACAGCAATGAGCAACAGAACTCAAGGAAGCTTATCTAGCAACACAGAAGACCCTAGGAGAGAGAGCAAAGAACACTGCAAAGTAATTAATTTAAAATCTGGAAAGAATGTTGATACCCAGTTAATGTGACAAAAAATGAGATGAAATTCAATTCAGCACAAAAACCACCTCAAGATGGAAGCATGTTACAACAAGCCCTCCATCAAGACACTGGTTACATGAGCCCAGCTACACCAACTGCAGAGGAAATTCAACCAGAACATTCTGAAAAAAAAAGTTACAACACCAATAGCCATAACCTGCACCAACCCAAAAAAACAGGGTTTGATACCTCCTGAAACTACTCAGCAATTTAGACATCCACCACCTTTCCCACAAAGGTTCCAGAAGCAAAAACAAGACAAGCAGTTCAGCAAATCCCTGGAAGTGCTGAAGCAATTACATATAAACATACCTTTTGTGGAAGCTTTGGAGCAAATTCCAAATTATGTGAAATTTCTAAAGGACATCTTGGCACGAAAAAGAAGGCTGGGACAGTTTGAAACTGTTGCTTTAACACAGGAAAGCAGTCATATGCTCCAAAATAATATTCCTACAAAAGTGAAAGATCCAGAGAGTTTTACAATACCCTGCTCTATAGGAACTAAGTATGCTGGCAGATCACTTTGTGACCTGGGAGCTAGTATTAGTTTAATGCCATTGTTTGTATTTAAGCAGATGGGAGTAGGGGAGTGCAGACCAACAACAGTCATTCTGCAATTAGCTGATAGATCTCATGCATACCCTGAAGGAAAAATAGAGGATGTACTGGTAAAGGTTGACAAATTCATCTTTCCAGTGGATTTCATTATACTGGACTTTGAAGCTGATAAAGAGGTACCCATTATACTTGGAAGACCTTTTCTAGCAACTGGAAAGACTCTGATAGATGTGCAGAAATGAGAGCTCACAATGAGAGTAAATGATCAGCAAGTCACATTTAATATACTAGAGGCTATAAGGAACCCTAACGAAGTAGAAGACTGCAATTTCCTAAGTGTAGTAGATTTTGTTGTAGCAGACAGAATGGACAGATGCTATAGTAATGCAGTAGACAAAGTCACTACCTTTGATGATGTAGAAGAGGAAGATGTTGCAGCAATTCAGACAGATTGGATGGAAGAAAAGCAATCTGATATGCACAACAGGTTTGTTGAACATCTGAATCTTTCAGACAGGGAAGTAAAAACAACTTTACTATCTATTGAATCACCTTCTAGTCTTGAATTAAAAATGTTACCTTCACATTTGAAGTATGCTTATCTTGGTCAAAACAACACACTCCCTGTAATCATCTCTTTTACTTTGGATGCAGGTCAAGAATAGAGTCTAGTAGATTTGCTTGGAAACTACAGAAGAGCAATTTGATGGACCATGGCAGATATAAAGGGGATAAGCCCATCAATATGCATGCATAAAATCCTGTTAGAAGATTGCTCTAGCAATTCGGTGGAGCACCAGAGAAGGTTGAACCCTATTATGAAAGAAGTGGTGAAAAAGGAAATCGTCAAATGGTTAGATGCTGGAATCATATACCCAATATCAAACAGTTCATGGGTGAGCCCAGTTCAATGTGTTCCAAAGAAGGGAGGGATAATAATAATAGCTAATGAGAAGAATGAACTTATTCCTACAAGAACAATGACTGGATGGAGAGTATGTATGGATTACAAGAAGCTCAACAAAACCACAAGGAAATACCACTTTCCACTGCCATTCATAGACCAGATGTTGGATAGACTTGCTGGAAAACAATACTACTGTTTCTTAGATTGGTATTCAGGCTACAACCAGATTGCTATAGCTCCAGAGGATCAGGAAAAAACTATATTTACTTGTCCTTATGGAACATTTGCCTTCAGAAGAATGCCCTTTGGGTTATGCAATGCTCCAGCAACTTTTCAGAGATGCATGATGTCTATATTTTCTGATATGGTAGAGCAGACTTTAGAAGTTTTCATGGATGACTTCTCAATTTTTGGAGAAACATACAATGATGGTTTACATAACCTGGAAGAAGTTCTTAAAAGATGTGAGATGACCAACTTAGTACTCAATTGGGAAAAATGTCATTTCATGGTGCAGAAGGAATAGTGTTGGGTCACAAGGTATCCAAGAATGACATTGAGGTAGACAAAGCCAAGATAGAGGTAATAGATAAACTGCCACCTCCAACTTCAGTAAAGGGTATTAGGAGCTTTTTGGGTCATGCTGGATTTTACAGAAGATTCATTAAGGATTTTTCCAAGGTGGCTAAACCATTATGCTCATTGCTGGAACATGATAAGCCCTTTCACTTTGACAAAGAGTGTCATCAAGCATTTGAAGAATTAAAGAAAGCTCTGATAACTGCTCCAGTAATTATATCTTCAGACTGGACTTTACCATTTGAATTGATGTGTGATGCTAGTGATCATTCTGTGGGAGCAGTATTAGGGCAAAGAAGGGATAAGGTTTTTCACTCCATATACTATGCAAGCAAAACTCTTACTCAAACTCAAATAAATTACACCACTATAGAGAAAGAGTTGCTAGCAGTATTATTTGCTTTTGACAAATTCAGAGCCTACTTGGTGGGCACTAGAGTGACTGTATATACAGACCATGCAGCCATCAAATACTTAATTTCAAAGAAAGATGCCAAGCCAAGATTAATCAGATGGATCTTATTGCTACAAGAATTTGATCTGGAAATTAAAGATAGAAAGGGGACCGAGAATCAAGTAGCAGACCACCTGTCACGGCTGGAAGCAGACACAAGCACATTGACAAGGAAAGACATCACTGAAACTTTTCCTGATGAACATCTATTGGTGGTACAGCAAGCACAGATGTTGCAGCAGTCAGAATCTCCATGGTATGTAAACTTTGCTAACTATTTAGTAAGTGGGTTGCTACCACCTGAGCTGAAGTTTCAAGAGAAAAAGAAATTTCTTCATGATGTTAGAAGTTATCAGTGGCATGACCCACATTTATATAAGTTGTGACCAGATCAAGTAATACGAAGATATGCTGCAGAAGGAGAGATTCCTCACATATTGGAGTCATGTCATGCTGCAACATATGGAGGACATTTTGGTAGTCACAGAACAGCTGTTAAAGTACTGCAATCAGGTTATTACTGGCCAATTATTTTTAAAGATGCTTATGAATTTGTTAAATGTTGTGACATGTGTTAAAGGACAGGGAACATAACTAGAAGACATGAAATGCCATTGACTAACATTCTAGAAGTGGAAGTTTTTGATGTCTGGAGAATATATTTTATGGGACCTTTCCCACCATCCTTTGGGAACTTATATATCCTTGTTGTTGTTGATTATGTCTCCAAGTGGGTTGAAGCTGCAGCATTACCTACCAATGATGCTAAAACAATAGTGGCTTTTCTTCATAAAAATATTTTTTACAGGTTTGGCATTCCTAGAGCAATTATTAGTGATGAGGGTACACATTTTTGCAACAAAATCTTTGCTGCAACAATGGCAAAATATGAAGTCAGACACAAAGTAGCAACAGCATATCACCCACAGTCTAATGGTCAAGCTGAAGTGTCCAACAGAGAAATTAAAAAGATCTTAGAAAAAGTGGTGAACCCAACGATGAAGGATTGGTCTTACACTTACATGATTCTCTATGAGCCTACAGAACAACATACAAAACTCCACTCGGCATGTCCCCTTACCGAATTGTTTATGGAAAGGCTTGCCATTTGCCACTAGAGCTAGAGCATAAAGCACATTGGGCACTGAAGAAATTAAATTGGGATATTCATGCTACAGTAGAGCAAAGAAAGCTTCAACTTTGTGAGCTTGATGAATTACGGCTATTTTCATATGAAAATGCAAGAATCTATAAAGAGAGGACAAAACACTGGCACGACAAGCATATTCAATACAGGCAATTCAGTCCTGGTCAATTAGTGTTGTTCCACAATACAAGACTAAAATTATTTTCGGGAAAGCTCAAGTCCCGATGGTCTGGCCCATTTAAACTATTAAAATTTTATCCTCATGGAGCTGTTGATCTTCTAGATGAACAAACAGGTCAAGAATTCAAGGTTAATGGACACAGGGTAAAGCACTACATACATTTAGCGACAAATCGTTCAAAGGAGGTGTTACTCCTTAAAGAACTCAGCTATTGAACAATGAAAGAAGGTCAGGCTGAAGGACCTTAAATCAAGCGCTGCATGGGAGGCAACCCATTGTGGAGACAGCCACTTCAAACCAACTTTGATCTCCTTTGGTTTTGTTAACAGCTCTTCCTCTTTACCATCTTATTTAATTTTGTTTTTCTATGTTAGCCATTTAATTTTATCCTTTCACATTATTGCATTCTCTACTTTCGCTATCATTTGATCTATTTATTTTTAAATAATTTTAGAATTAATTTTAGTTTGTGGGAAGTATGTGTGACAATTGAATTCCGTATTGACAAGTGAGAGTGTATGATGGCAGAATGCAGAGGTGAGCCACGTGTCAGAAGCTTTAGTGTGGAGTATGTATTTGTTGCTAGAGTAAGCGAATGGGTGCTGCAGCAACCAATTTTACCGTTACAGTAAATTAAAAAATGGAGCCTCTCACTTACCGTTGGAGATAAAATCGTGACAGATGGATGCATGGATGTGGATAGAAATTACGGAAACAAATCTCTGAAATTAAGGCTTTAATTTCACTGGCCAATGTTTTTGGGATATGCACATTTAATTCAAAATATTTTATTCCCACAATTATCTCTAGTTACCATATTTATCTTCAATTAAAGTCCACTATAAAAAGGAGTCACTGTGCTTAGTGCTCTACGACACTATTCCCCATCTCCTTCGCAAGTACAACTCTCCTAATTCTTATCCTCTTCTTCTCATTTTACTCTCGGGAACATTAGCTTCAATTTGTTACTGCTACAGCAATGCTGAGGTATAAGAAAACAGCCAGCCGCCTCAAAGATTCGTCGCGCTTCCGAAGTTACCACGCCGAAGAAAAATATAAAGAATTCATAGAGCCGCGTAGGATTTTGGAAGAAAAAGGGTTTCAATTTCCAGAACAACTCACTGGAATTGTGCAAACAATTCACAATACTACAGCAAAGCACGGATGGTTAGAGTTTTTTAACCACCCTCGAGATCCTGTGCTACCAGTAATCAAAGAGTTTTACTCCAATTTGGTAAGCCCTAATTAGCACAATATTTGGGTAAGAAACACACTTGTTCCATTAGACTCCCGCGTTATAAATGCTTTTTATAATTTACCTGCTGAAACTAATTGTGAGTATGCCAAGTTGCTTGATAAATTGACCCCGAAAAAGTGGAACACCATTTTCACAACTCTTATAATCGAAGGAGAATCATGGGCTAACGAGGAAGGGCGCGTAGTTAATAGGATAGATTTGAAACTTATTGCTAAGGTATGGGTAAAATTTCTGAAATCTAGGCTTATGTCCACCACTCACACTACTACGGTTTTACAAGAGAGGTTGGTCTTGTTATATGCTATTGTTTGTGAGCTTCCCATAAATGTGGGTAGCATCATCGCAAAAGAAATCTGGGATTGTGCAGTTAAGACTCACCGAACTGCTGCCTTGCTATTCCCTTCACTCATCACCAGCATTTGTGTAGTTTCCGGTGTTCGTCTTGACGCCAGAGATGAACATGTCAAGAATAATGGTGCCTTTACGGCACGTACCATTGAGAGAGTTGCTGGTGAGAGTGCTGGAACAACCACTGAACCAGCTGTGGTAACAGGAGCAAGACGAGCTATTGGCTTAGAACATACTATCCAGGCACTCAGCACCAGTATAACTCAATGTGCGGAAGCTCAGCAGAGGGAAAACGATCGATTTTAGAGTTATTTATAACACCTGGACAACCAACTACACCAATTTGCTCTGTACATGAAACGCACTCACCGAATCTTCCCTGACTCATTGCTCCAGCAGTACAATTTTGGCACCAACACCACAAGTGCTCCAGCAGAAGCCAGTGAAGAAGCCACCGCCACAGATGAACCAGCAGAAGAAGCTGCAGCTGAACCACAAGCAGAGGTACAATCAGAAGATGCTGAACCATCTAATCCACCTGAGGAAGAAGGTGACAAGTCTGAGACTGATAGCTCACCCACAGAGGCAGAGGACAACTCAGAGAAAGAACGTGAAGAACCTTCCATACCCATCCAGTCCAAAACCAGGAAAAAGCACATTATTCAAGAAGAAGAGGAGGAGGACCTTGAAGAGGAACCGTTTATTCCAGTCCTTGCAAGCAAGGGAAATGACAAGGGTAAAGCAAAATGGCAACACCTCCAGCCTCTGAAGATGAAATAGAGCAAGTTGATGTCGAGCTGGCTGCTGCAACAGTCAGAGTTACGTCTACACCTGCACAAGCCAAGCAACTACTTGCTATCATTACTGCCATCACGACTGAGGGCTAGGCAACTGATGCATCAACCCCAATTCTTCCACAGCAAACTCCTAGCCAGCCTCTTCGTACCAGTCTGCGGCAATCCAGCAAAAGAAAAGGCAGTACGTCTAAAGGCACTGCTACAACAACCCCAACCACAACTCCTATCACTAGCCCCGTGAAGAAAAAGACAAAGACATTGCCAGCTACTTCCCCACAAGCTTAACCAAAGGATAAGTTGCGCAGTGCATTCAAAAAGCGCTCATAGCAACCCGTCATGTGCCGCAGTTCCCACCACAAGGGAGTTTTCTTTCCTTGCTAGTTCATTTCCTTCTTAAAAAAAAAAAATGTTTGTCAATTCGTGTGGTATTTTCTAAGGTCTTTCATATCCTTGTCAGCTCGTGTGCCTTTGTTATGTCTGCTTGTGAGGACACATCAACTCTCAAGTTTGGGGGGTTGTGTTTCCAAATGCATGTGTTTATGTTTGTGTTGTGTGAAGCTCTATTATCTAATATTTGTGTAAGGATTTGAAAACCTAATGAAGATAAATTGAGTGTTATTCAGTATTTATAAGAATACCAAGTAGAGATAATTATAGATGAAAGTGAAATTCTGTCCCGACACTTAGACTTCGGTTGAATTGTATGAGACTGCTAGAGCAGAGCCAAAAGAATAGAAAAGATCCTAAGTTTAGGGGAGAAGCAAGTTTAATTGACTGTGATATCTATGAAATACACTCTGTTCCAATGGCTCAAGTTGCTAAGTAACCAGATCTGAGTATGTACCCCATATGCATAATTGTGTTCAAAGGTAGTGAGAGTTATGAGCAATGCTGTAGCATACATATATATAAAAAAAAAAAAGTCCTATGTCTAAGGCATTGAGTAGCCAGGTCTGTTTATGAGCCCCATGTTCAGCCTTGAGTAAAAGATACCTCTAGATAAGATTACATTACAGATATTGCTACAATAACTCTAATCTGGGCATGGTTTGAGTAATTGGGTGTCATCATTACAATTGATTGACATTCACATGAAAGATAAATGTTACAGTGAGGAGGTTGAATATTCCCTAGTTTATCAATCTTAAAATCATAACAGTTTGAGTATGTGAAAGTTATGTTACCCCATTTATGAATGAAGTGTTCTCACTGCTGAAATTCATGCAGTCCCTTGGTGATGTTATAGCATCTCTGGAATTCAATCGAAAGAGCGAACACACACTATGGAATGAAAGAAGCTTATGTCTAGAACTAATTTACTATGGTCATCTTGCATGATTGGGAGTGTGATATGAAGGTGGAAGAATCCTTGCAAAGTTAATAAAAGAGCTAAAGTTGTGTGCATGATTGTTTGCGTGAAGTGTTAGTATGTGTCATTACTTGAGGGCAAGTAATGGTTTAAGTTTGGGGGTGTAACAACTCTAAGAAATAAGAGTTATTACATCAATTCTAGACTTGAATCAAGATCACTTAGAGAACAAATAAGGTGTTTTTATTACATTTTGGTTACATTTTGCATAAACATTCATTTTAGTTGAGTCTTAATAAGTTTTGCTTGAATCAAAGTAATTTGTGCTAAAAACAGGTGCATAATTGTAGGTTTTCAGAAAGTCTAAATTCATGAGGAGATGTTGAGACATTAGAAGAGCAAGAGGAGGAAAGAAGATGGCCACAAAAGAAGTAAAGCACAATCGGGAATAAGGCAGTGTTGTTGTCGATGTTAGAGCAACCAGTGTTGTAGCAATCTGGGAGCAATGCGGGAGAAAACTTAGGCGCGGGTCAGCCACAAAATCGCAATCTGCATGTTTCTTAATTTAACGCATGCACACTCATGGGCTTTCGTTTACCCTAATTTGCAATATAAAAGGGAGGGGTGCACCACATAGAAAGGCGGTAAGGAATTATCATCAGAATAACTACAAAGGAAAGAAGAAGAAGATTAGAATTGGAGAGTGTTGTTTCGGCAACATTGAAGAATCGTGCAGAATTATTTGTTTTTCACCGTGCTCAACTTATATTTTTCTTCTTCCTTTAATTGTTTTGATGTATCCCATGATCAATATATTTATGTTTACTTTTCTCATTCAGAATATTAACTAAATTTACTTGTAGTTGAGTGACAAACAATCCAATGGGTTCTTGACTGTTCTTATATGTTGTTATGGCATTGCTGTAGCATTTTACTCTAGTAGTTTTTATGAATATAATTGTTATTTCAGTTGACCACCTATTTAATAGTTTCAGTTAAGATAAAGCAGTAAAAGGGCATGTCTTAGCGGATATTATTAGAGTATTACTTGATCTTAAGTCGAGTTTCCTGGATTAAGTTATCTTGAATCCCATAAGGCAATACTTGAAGTTAAGATTTGTGACACACTAGACATAGGTGTTCACCTTGTAGGGTGGAAAGGTTAAAGATCATAATGCCATACCATAAGTAAATTAGCAACTGGTCATTGTTAATAGATTTAAAGGTATGAGACTTCCAATATGTGATAGCTGAGGATGCAGATAAACTCTGCCCAGTGCTGCAGCACTGGTCGTAACTGGTTCTAACTTGATGAAAACCAGTCAACCCCTAAGGAGAGTTTGATCATTCAACTATCATAATCTCAATTGAATCTTAGACACACTTAACCTAGTTTATTTCATTACGGTATTGTTTTATTTAATTCTTATCTCAATCATTGATTACGATAGAAATTACTTCACAATTGTTTGCTTCGGTCTTAAGTTGAGTTGCATTATTGTGATTGCTTTAGCATTTCGAGTAACATCAATCCCTGTGGAGACGATCTTGAATACTTATCACTTTATTACTTGCTGTGTATACTTGCACATTGGCATTGGTAGTAATTGCTTATAAAAATAACCAACAACATGCATATACATAGGATAACTTACAACCAAACCGCGTCACTATTCAAAACGCGTCACTATTCAAACCGCGTGGTCAAACAACATCACTATTCAAACCGTGTGGTCAAATCGGGTATTGTTGACCGATGATGTGGCGCAATCCTGAGCGTCCGAAATATTTTTAATCTGATGACTATGATTTACTCAATGTATCTATAAAAAGGGAGCTTCCCCCCCTATTTTGATATCCCTGAATTCATTTTTGAATTCAATTTTCTATAATTCCTTCTCTATCTTGTATTTTCTATATATTTTAATAAATTCTCATTTTACCCCTAGTTCAATTATGAGTAGCTAATCTTCTTTCAAGCTTGGGTTGAAGGTGAAGTCTTAACATGTGTCATGGGCTTAGCACCATACTGATTAGAGTTTGGTTCATGAGGAGTGAAAATCCCCCTTATGATTTAATTGGCATTAATAAGAAATTTAACTCATGATGCATGTTGATGCAGATCCAGATAATCAAGTGCTTCAGTTATAATAGTTTCCACTTTAATTTAATCCTGACATTTCAATTTAAATTTTAGGATATTCTAAATCATTTTTACCATAAATCCAACCACCCACTTAGAAAATTAATTCTACACATAATTAAAATCCACCTCCCCATGGGATCGACACTCGTCACCATTAATTTATTCTACAATAGATTCGTGCGCTTGCGAGTTCAATAAAATTTGCACAACAAGTTTTTGGCGCCGTTGTCGGGGAGGTAAGTTATTTTAATTCGTAGAATTAATTTTTGTAAATAATTTCTTTTAATTGTTTTCTTGTAATTGTTTTTCTTATTTAAAAAAATGAATCTACATTTTAGAGTAAGAATTTCTTTTTCTCTTATTTAAAATTCTGTAATTTAATTTTCAAGTTATTTTTCTTTGTAATTTTTCATTTATCTTATTCATTTATTTTAATTTTTAGTTATTTTATTTCACGTATTTTTTAGTGTGTTTTTATAGAAAGGTTATAACAGCATGATAAGGTTAGTATCGTAATTTCTCATTCTTCTTTATTTTTATTAATTTATTTCTCATTTCTTTTTATTCTTTGTATGCATGGTCGAAAGTCATTTATTACCTAATCTTGAGCCCATACACCTTGAACTCGAAAAAATACTTCGCACACGCAAACACGTTGCAATTAAAATAAAAGTGAAATTGAGTTAAAACCTAGTGTGCTAAATTGTCTCCTAACATTTTATGACCTAGAAAATAAGGACCCATATAATCATCTGAATGATTTTCATGTTATTTGTTAAACTTTTAAATATGATAATTTTTCAGACAATGATGTTAAACTTAGACTATTCCAATTTTCTTTAAAGAATAAAGCTCGTTCATGGCTCAATACATTGCCTGCTAATAGCATTACATCATGGGAACAAATGGTAAAAAAAATTTTGAATAAATACTTCCCAATGCATAAAACCAATGTTATTCGCAGAGAAATTTTAGAGTTTACCCAAAGAGAAGACGAGCAGTTTTTCGAAACATGAGAGCGAATCAATGGGCTACTTTCGAAGTGTCCACATCATGGGTACGAGAAATGACACCAATGCTAATACTTTTTGGAGGGACTATTGCCGCATGTGCAAGAATGGCTAATGGCAACAAGTGGAGGAGAGCTAATGTCAAAAAGTGCATTAGAGATTTGGGATTTCTTCCAGCAACAAGCGGATAATTCCCAACAACGGAGTCGATCGCTTAGGAATACTAAAAGAATTAAGGGAGTAAATGAGGTTCAAATTGGCGAGTCAGGTTTGGGAATTAAAGAAGTTAAAAAGATAATTGAAGGTCTTTCCCGACAAATAGCATCATTGACGACTGCTAAATCAATAGAACCACATGACCATAACTCATACTTAGATCAAACCAATGCTATAGGTGAATGAGAAAACCATCAAATTACAACCCATATTCCAACACATATAATCCTAGATTGAGAGACCACCCTAATTTTTCATGATCTCAAGGATTCCAACAGAATGGATTGGTAGCTTTAGCTCTACCAATGCAACCAATTCCTCGAGTTCCTCAAGCCTCTCAACCACCATTTACACCATACAATCAAAACCAGAACTACTCTCAACCTAGACCATGGGAGGATGCATTCCAGAATTTCAAGAATCTTACTCACTCCACGATCGAGCAACAGAACCGCACCATTGATGAACTACGAAATGAGATGAGAGCAGGCTTCAACTCACAACCCCAGTCAGTTTCAAACCTCGAGAAGATGGTGGGACAACTTACTTCTTCAGTTCAAACCTTAGCAATGATTGTTGAGAAAGGCAAGTTTCCAAGTCAACTAGTGTCTAATCCTAACGGAGTGCATTAAGTAAGTACCAGTTCACCACAACAGCATGGAGAGGTCAAAGCTGTCATGACTTTGCGAAAAGAGAAAGAAGTCGACAACAAAGTGGAGATGCCGGTGACAAAAACAAATCAAATTATACCTGTAAATGCCGAAACTCATCACCAGAGGAGAAAGAAGAAATCAACTCTCAAGAATATGTTCTTAAAGCTCCATTTCCTTAGAGACTAGCTAAAACAAAGAAGGAAAAATCTACGGGTGAGATTCTTGAAATCTTCAAACAGGTTAGTGTTAACATCCCTTTGCTTCATACTATAAAACAAGTTTCATCTTATGCTAAGTTTCCTAAAGACATTTGTACTAAAAAGAGAAATATTCATATTCAAAAGAAGGCATTTTTAATAGAAAACATTAGTTCTATACTCCAACACAAAATTCCTTTAAAATGTAAAGACATAGGCTCCCCCACCATCTCATGTAGTATAGAGAACCACACAATTGAAAATGCTTTGTTGGATTTAGGAGCTCGTGTAAATCTGTTGTCTTATTCAGTATTTGTGAAACTTGGATTGGGAGAATTACACACAACTCCAGTGGTCTTACAGCTTGCAGATTGGTCCACGAAAATACCTCATGGTGTTGTAGAGGACGTGTTTATCCAGGTAGACAAGTTTTATTTTCCTGTTAATTTCACTGTAATTGACATTCAACAAATCTAGGATTCAAGGAAGCACATCCCCATTATCCTAGGCCGACCTTTCTTGGCAACTGCCGATGCTCACATTCAATGTAGGACTAGAAATATGCAGTTGTCCTTTGGCAACATGACTATGGAGCTAAATATTTTCAACATTGCCAAACAACCTCACAATGCAGATGATGGAATTGTTGATGTGGATTTAATAGAAGCATTAGTTGATAATACTTTTCTTTCAAACCTTAGTGATGATCATTTACAAACATGTTTAACTCACTTTGGTTTGGATTTTGATATTAACAGATCAGATGATGAGGTCAACACCCTGCTTGACTCAGCACCATCCATAGACACTAATAAATGGAAGTCAAGAGTTGAACAACTACCACCATCAGAGAAGAAACTAAAACAATTATTGACATCATCACCCATCATTCAGCCCCCAAACTGGAGCTTACCATGTGTGATGCATCTGATTATGCAGTAGGATCAGTATTAGGACAAAAAGTTGATCAAATTTCCCATGTTATTTACTATGCTAGTATGACATTGAATGATGCACAGTTGAACTATTCAACTACTGAAAAAAAAATGCTAGCAGTAGTGTTTGTATTACAGAAATTTCGATCTTATCTCATTAGTTGTAAAATAATTGTGTTCACAGATCATGGTGCTCTTCAATATCTTCTCACAAAGAAAGATGCAAAAGCTAGGCTAATTCGTTGGGTGTTACTTTTGCAGGAATTTGACTTGAAATTCAAATATAAGAAAGGCACAGAAAATGTTGTGGCAGACCATCTCTCTCGTCTCAATTTTGACACAATTACCGAACCATTAACATTAAATGAGTCATTTCCATATGAATAATTGATGAGTGTGGAAGTATTACCATGGTATGCTGATATCGTTAATTATCTTGCTACAGGTCAACTTCCAGAGCATTGGACCAAGTAAGACAAAGCCAATTTTTTTGCAGAAATAAAGAATTTTTTTTAGATGACCCTTATTTGTTTTAGTATTGTGCCGATCAAATTGTTAGACGATGTGTCCTAAAAAATAAAATTCAGAATATTCTTTCATTCTGCCATGAACAAGCTTATGGAGGTCATTCCAGCGCTAAGAAAATAGCTACTAAAGTTTTACAATATGGTTTCTATTGGCCAACTATATTTCGAGATGCTTACACTTTCTATTCTTCATGTGATAGGTGTCAACGAATGGGGAGCATTATACGAAGGAATATGATGCGACTAAATCCAATTTTAGTGGTTGAGATTTTTTATGTATGGGGTATTGACTTCATGGGACCCTTTCCTTTTTCTTTTGGCCATCAATACATATTGGTTGCTATTGACTACGTATCAAAATGGGTAGAAACAATTCCGTGTAGAACCAATGATCACAAAGTTGTGATAGGATTTTTAAAAAGCAACATTGTTTCACGCTTTGGATTCCCTCGAGTAATAATCAGTGATGGTGGTGCCCACTTTTATAGCAAAGCATTCAAAGCTCTTTTAACAAAGTATTCCATCACTCACAAAGTAGCGACCCCATATCATCCGCAAACCAGTGGCCAAGTTGAGATCTCCAATCGAGAAATAAAGCACATATTAGAAAAGACAGTGAGGCCGGACAAAAAAGATTGGTCATTAAGACTTGATGATGCATTATGGGCATATAGAACGACTTTCAAGACCCCGATTGGGATGTCACTCTACAAGCTAGTGTATGGAAAAGCTTGCCACCTAACTGTGGAACTCGAGCATCGTACATACTGGGCCATCAAGAAATTCAACTTTGACATGCAGCAAGCTAGCTCAGAAAGAATATTACAGCTAGCAGAACTTGAAGAAATTCGCAATGACGCATACGAAAATGGTAAAATTTACAAGCAGTGAATGAAAGTCTTCCATGACAAACAAAATTTCCACATGGAGCAATTGAAATTAAAGACCCAAAGAACGGTGTCACTTTTAAAGTTAATGGTCAAAGATTAAAGCCATATCTAGAGTACTAACCACATGGAGAGGACACCGAAATAAATTTGAGTGATCCACCAGATTTTAATTGAGATTTTTCTTTCTTTCTGGTGATTTTTTTCGTTTCTTTCTTTTTACTATTCTTTTGCAAATTGAAATTATTTTTGCAAAAGTGTGTTTATTTAACCATCAAGTTTTTTCTTATTATTGTTAATCATGAGTGCCTTAGTTAAACAGTTCCTCCTGAACATTCTTAGACGACTTTAATGTGTAAAATTGCATCTCAAAAGGCAGATTCAATTTTATAAAACACATCATATTTGGGCACTACAACCACCAGAGTTAGTATCCCATGTTGAGGATTTAAAAAGCCAACTCAGAAACATTGAGGTGGGTGTCTACAATATCCAGTTGGAGCTTGAGGTAAATTCAATAAGAGGAAAATTGTAATTTTCTTTGTGTGTTTTCTTTTGTTACTTTGTTTGTGTACTTTAGTTTGTTACCCCGGTTAAGTGGCGGATAACGGTACTCCGTGACAATCAAGTCGATTACTTCAGTTTTTCATAATAACTGATATTCTGAGGTGAAGGTATGGACAGAAACGAGATTCTAGCAAAGCTTCACAATCGATTCCCTTCACTTTCTCAGAATGCCCTCCTTACAATCTATAAAGCTCGATCCGAATGCATGCCATTGCTTATAGGAATAACATACCTGCTGACATCCGCTAATTAATCGAGGCCAAAGTAAACATAAAGAGTTTGTTGAGGCAACCATAGATATTGGTAGAAGTATAGCAGAGAGAAAATTACACTTGGTGTATGGAGGAGGTAACCGAGGGTTATCAAAATTGGTCTCAGAAGCTGCTTTTGTCAGAGGAAGCCAAGTGTTAGGCATCATCCCAAGAGCCCTAAAACCTTTGGGCAGTTTGTCTAACTCACTGACTGGAGAAGAGTTAGTCGTCTCAGGTATGCAAGAAAGAATAACTGAAATGTTTAATCATGCTGATGCTTTTATTTTCCTCTCAGGACATCTTGCAACTCTAAAGGCACTTATCACATTAGCATCTTGGGACCATCTGCACATTCACCAGAAACCCATCGGTTTGTTAAATGTCAATAACTTTTATGATGTCTTCATCGCATTTCTTAACCATGTAATAAAAAACTATTTCATTCTTTCCACAATGAAAAAACTTTTTATTTGTGCTCACACTGCTAATGAGCTACTTGATCTGTTACAAACTTATAAACCAGAGCCAAACCCCAGAACTTTTGTCTTGGAGTCTCCAAATAATGATGGTAACAGTAGCCGCAGTAAGAAGTACAAATTAGATTTAACTCTCTGCTTGTAAATATTTTCTTCTTTGTTGCACTACCCAGATGATGTCCTCTAAACTCTACTTATTTCCTTTAAAACATTGAGGACAATGTTTCGTTCTAGTTGGAGGAGGGAAGAGTTGATAATTGTAGAATCTTGGTTAAGCTTTTACTAATTTTTTGTTGTAGAGACTAACCGTGGCAAACTTTTTGTGTTGAAGATGGCTGAATATGGAGTGTAGTTACTCTAGAAATGCATTTTCTTCGTTTGAAAAAAAAAATTCCAGACATTTTCATTTTCTTTATTAAGCTTTGAAAAATCATTTCTTTTTCTAACTTCTTCTTTCTAATTTCTCCTTTATAAATATACACTTTCAAATTTTTGAGTTGAAGATGGCTGAATATGAAGTCTAGTGACTCTAGAAATACATCTTCTTAATAAAAAAATAATCATTTTCTTTTTCTATCATTTTTAGCGTAACTTTTCTAATTAGTTTTTCTGCATCATCTTCACCTTTCTGCATGCATATTTTCATTTCATGTTTAGAATAGGTTGGGGGTAGAATATCGTTTGAACAAAAAAAAGTGTGAATTTTTTTTTTCTAAAATTGGATGACATGATGACTTTCAAATTTAAAGTATTTGTATTATCTTTGGTCTTAAGTGATGTTACGCTATGTTTGCTACTCTACATGTTGATGTCGGAGACAACTATGAGTTGCTTGAAAGAATGCACATGTCATAATAAGTACCAAGTGAGTTTTTGATCCTATCATTTTTCTTGGAGAGTAACCTTTTTTGCACATTCTTTATACAACTTAGCAATTTATTATTGAATACACGATCTCTATATTTCTTTTGAGTCAACCCTTTAAAAAAATTTATAATAAAAAATTTATAATAAAAAAATAATAATAAAAGAAAAAAATGTGTTGATTCATCTGAAGGTCCATCTAATTAGTAGATATTGAAGATTATTTAGAGCCCTAAAAGATGATGGAAATGCTATCTTTGATCTGTTTTGAGCCTTTCTAGCCATCCCTTTTGTGAAATATCCATAGTTAACCCTTTTGAGCCTTTAAAAAAAAAATATTTTCTTTATCAACTTATCATCTTGACCCACCCGATATCTTACAAGTTCCATCACTTATTCATGTTTGAGAAAAAGTTAAATAAAATTTTATTCAGTAAAGTTGTGCCATACCAAAAAAAAACTAAAAAATAAATAAAAAATATATAAAAAATGTACCTTGTGATTTCCAAGTAACTCTACTTTTTCTCAAACATATATTTTGTTTTTCTTATTTCCCCTCCTTTGTTAGCCA
The DNA here is from genome assembly GCA_029641205.1 of Citrus maxima. Classification (NCBI taxonomy): domain Eukaryota; kingdom Viridiplantae; phylum Streptophyta; class Magnoliopsida; order Sapindales; family Rutaceae; genus Citrus; species Citrus maxima. The sequence goes on from CM056369.1 coordinate 21,438,541, forward strand.
TGTCCTTAGCCTACGTTACATCCTAATAAAAGTCATTCCTAATTTTAGGGAGCTATAGTTTGAAATATAAGCCGGTTATATGGGCTAAAAAGATGTAGTGGTGCATAAAAAAAAGAAAAAAATAAATTGGATTGACTAACATTTTTGTTTGACTTAAGATCGTATTATTTCTAAGCTGTGGGCATATTTCTTTTATCTTGGTGAGAGTGTGTGATATTATTTCTTTATTATTTTCTCTCAAATTTACCATTCATTGGAGTGACTATTTTTATTGGGTTTAATTTCCTTGTGAGAGTGTCACTACTTCCAGTGAGATTTTGCGGTTTGACATGTCATTCTTGAAAGTAGCTATGACAAAGTCTGCTGGACTAATGCAAGTGGATGGTTGATGTGGGAGTTATATTTCTTTAGACTAAAGATAATGCTTATACTTTTATTTGATTGCTATCATTAGTCTAATTGAATAAACACGATTGTTTAAAAAAAAAATTTGTGTTTGAATTTTGTCTTCGCTTTATTTGCTAGGGACTAGAAATAAACTAGTTGGGGGTGTGTTGAGTATTAGAAAGTGTATATTTATAAAGGAGAAAATCATCATTTTACATTTCAAGTCTCACTAACATTCTTACTTTTATGTATTTAATTCTCTTATGATTTAATTATGTGTGTTGTATTATAATTAAGTATTTTATGTATTTTAGGGGCATCATGGTCATTTCACAATAAACAGAGATAAGACGGCAAAACGGACATCACTTTTGAACTCAGGACGGTCGAAAACTTTTGGAGGAGTATAAAAGGAAAAATGGCATTGTTCACATATACGGTACTATCCACGTTACTGTTCATGACACTATTCGCATATACAGAACAATGACGTGGCATTGACTGATGAAGTATCACGATTCTATTGGACTAAAATTCTTATGTACTGCTAATCGGTGACGTGGCAGTATGTAAATGGACCAAAAATCGTACGCACAGTATATGCATATACATAGGATAACTTACAACCAAACCGTGTCACTGTTCAAACCACATCACTATTCAAACCGCGTCACTGTTCAAACCGCGTGGTCAAATCGCATACTGTTGACCAATGACGTGGCGCAATCTTGAGCGTCCGAAATATTTTTAATCTGATAGTCAAGATTTACTCAATATATCTATAAAAAGGGGGCTTCCCCCCTAATTCGATATCCCTGAATTCATTTTTTAGTTCAATTTTCTGTAATTCCTTCTCCATCTTGTATGTTTTACATATTTTAATAAATTTCCATTGATCAATAGGTGAGTAATTTTGAAAGAGCCCTTGTTTCTTGTTTCTTACCCAAGTTTAAAAAAGCAAAAACAATAATGCTCCAACGTATTAGGAATTGGATCAACGTGCTATGATCAAATCGAATATTCATACACCATGACCTTAGTTGAGAAACAAAATATCACAACAATATATAAGAATTGAATTAGATAAAAAACGGAGAAAAGGCTTTCAAAGAGCACATGCTTAGTGCTCCCTCTTGAGTTACCCTTCGAAATCATTTTCTTACTTTTGCAACCTGAATGCCAAGTTTACTTCTGCTGCTTCTACCTATGGTACATCTCCAAAAAAAAAAATTGTTTGGTGAGTTACTACAGCTATCATGCTTCCACTTCCATCTCTAATCACCACCCATATCATTGATGTTTATCTATATACTGCTGCATCTACCTTCACTTTGATTGATGTTTATCTATATGCTGCTGCATTTACATTCATTTTGAAATAGGCCTGACGAGGAGAAAACCAGCTTGATCAAGGCTTCCCGGATTCTTAACATATGGCTAAGAGCAGGAAGAGTATCAGTAGTCTTTACCATTGCAGGTCTGTCCTTCTCTTTCTGCCTAGACGACCCTATTTTTTTTTCAGGTCTGTCCTATGGTAGTAATTTAAGATACAAGTTTTTTTTTAAGAAAAGATAAAACTTTCCATTAATTAATAGAATTGAGAATACAAGCAATGTCGGCTGGGAAAGACTCCACCCATACATTTGAGACTCCACTTCTAATGGCATATTTAGCAAGCCTATAAGTTGTTTCATTGCTAGATCTATGGACATGCTGGAAAAATAACATTCTGGAATTCAAAATTCATGTCTTTAATTGCTGTTATCACCCAAAATATTTCAGTTTGCTTCCTTTTTATTGCTAACAAGGTCAACTACCTCCTGATAATATGTTTAAATAATAACTTATGCCAAATTTGCCTCTTTGGCCACTTGAAGCTCCCATTCTGCAGCCTTTGCTTCTGCAAACGACACACCACATCTTAACCTTGAGGGCTTAGTTGCAGCTGCCATAATTCTTCCTTCATCATCTCTGATAACAACTCCTTCAGGTTCAACATCTATAGCAGTATCCACATTGACTTTAAAGCTTCTATTGGGGAGGTGGGGGAGTCCACTACTATTTCCTCATGTCTTTTGGCTTTTCAGCTTGAGTTTTCTCCACATGGTTTACCTTTTGAAAGGCTTCCGTTACTGCTTGAGCTTTTGAGGCTGAAATACTTGGGTTAACTTTCTTCCCTTTAAATAAGATACAGGTATTTAAATTAAGTACTAGAAATTTAAAAAAAAAATGAGTGTGAAAGATATTTTGATCACTCGGTGGATTCAAGTATCTTCATTTTTTATGAAATTATTGAATTGTCTTATACTAAATATGTATGCATGGAAAGCCTCTTTTCTAAGTTCATGTGTACTTTTGTTCAACAACATGAATAAGCGAAGAGAAAAACATGGGCCACTTTGTCATCTTTATTATCTACCTCCACTCTCTTTTTTCACTAATGTATGCATTTGTTATTTGGAAGTCTTCATCTATGCACTTTCCCGACATTCTTGCCATTTACGGTAAAATTTTAGTTTTACCTCCTCCATAATTTGTTTGTTTCTTTGGAAAAATGTAATATATATTGTAGAATAATTTTGTTGTTCTTTACTTTTCTTTTCCTTTAGATGTTAATAAGAAGGGCATATGTGGAGCTTTCCACGTAGCGGATCCTCCAAACAGTTGTTCCATATTAAGTAACCATGTTGTTGCTTCTAATGGAATAACCGACTTTGTTTTAATAATTCGTAGTGTGTGTAATTATGACACTAAAATCCAGAATGCTCAATTGTGTACGATGATAGAGTAAACGGCCAAATGAATTCACGTATATAATAAAAAAATTATTAAAAAATTTAGATTATTAATTTCTTTGTGTAAATCCTTATTTTTGTGTGTGTGTATAATTAGTGTCCATAAATTTAGAGGGCGTAAACATATATGCTATGTATGTTTCGTTCGGTGCCGGCTAATATCTGAAAGAGCATGCGCTAGGAAAAGCTGGGGAATGTTGTTTATTTCCTCCATCGAATTCTTCTATGCCTTAGTATTGGCTACTAGTGGTGGTGCTGCTACCTTTAGTGTGGGTAGCATCATCCACTATTTGTGCATGTATGGAGGGCCATATTCTCGGAACCAATCCACCCAGTCTTGTGATGATGCAAGAACAGAGTCAATAGCAACAAAGTAGAAGTCTAGTGAATGCATTGCACATCTTTGTGTTTACTTCTGAAACTTCAAACTAATATGTTGGAGACTCGATGTGTGCCATTTGCCTTGAAAATCAAGAGGGAGAAAATCTGATACAGCATAAAATATGAGAGTCCAAATAGTAGAATAGAGTAAGTGTGTTTTGTTAGTGGATTGTAATTGGTGTGTCTGTTGAGTGGAATGTAATACGTATAGCTGAATATGAGTACTATAAATATGTGCTAAATCCATTATAAAAATCAATGAATGTTCAATCAAATTTGTGTTTTCTTCAATACAAATTCTTATTGTGAATTTTTCATATTATCTTCTCTCTATGAGAGTGCAAGTTAGAGCGAAATCTAATAAACTGCTGCGTCAATTGGTATCAGAGCCTTTCTCTCTATCATGTGGAGCTTTCCTGATAACCAAAACTTCCATATCTGTCCATCACTAACCACTCAAATTCTGCATCACCGTTTTCCATTTTGAAAAAATAAAAAGAATTGCCAAACTGAAACCATAATCCTAACCACCACCACATCCAACACAACTGACCACACCACACATATCCAAGCCATCTAACTCCATCATTGTCCATCTCTATTTCAAAAAAAAAAAGGAAAAAAAATTCACTACCGTTCATCAATCAAAACCACTATTGCAACACACCAAACCATCACCATCTTCTAGTTAATTTTGCACACAAATCACGACCACCGACGCGTTCTTCTTATCTCCAACCATCATATTCCACCAACTCTAATCCCATTTCTAGTCTCCAGTCACCAAATCAAACAATTTTTTGTGGGTTTTGAGAAAAAAAAAAAGGGAAAGAAACTAGCAGAAGAGGAAGAACCGAAGAAGGAAGCTTGAGTAGAAAAAAAGAAAAGAGAAAACGTGAAGTAATAAGAAACCGTGTAGAGTGAAAAGTTTGAGGAAAGAAAAAAAAACAGGGGCGTGAGTGTGTTGAGCAGGGTGTATAGTATTTTAAAAACAAAAAGTGCGAGTGTGTGTTCTATGCAGTGGGGAAGCTAACACTATTTTTTGGGGTGGGCTAGATTTTTTAAAAAATTTAATTACTTCTCAAAAAATTATTCTATACAAATGAAATTATTAAAATTCACTAGACAAGTAAAAAGAATCCAAGATAATTAATTTTTTTTTCAAGAAACTAACCCGGACTACAGCCCAAGTTAGCCCCCTCATAGTTTCGTCCCTGGTTCTATGTTGTGCAAAAAGTGTGAGAGGAGTGAGAAGAAAGGATTAAAAAAAACAAGAGAAAAAAAAAAGTTAGTGTGAGTGTGTTAAAAGAGAAAAAAAATAAAAAAAAATAAGGTTGGCGTGAGTGTGTAGTGTAGAGTGTTATAACCAAAAAGAGGCATGGGTCTGTTTTGTGCATGTGAGTGGGTATAAAAAAATTATGAGTGTATTGTGTTTGTGCGTGTAGAAAAAAGAAAAAGGGTGTGAGTTTATAAAAAAAAAGTGTATTGTGTTGTTGCAGGGAATTGAAAAAAAAAAGTGAGCGTTAAAAAAAGGAGAAGAAAAAAAAGGGGCATAAATTTTAAAAAAAAAATTGTTTTGTGCAGAAGTGTTTGCGCTCAATTTTTGGGAATTGTGGGTGTTTGTCGGAAAAAAAATTAGAATTTATTTTTTAAAAAAAGGGGGATTGAAGCATGAGTCAGCGAGGATAGAGAGAAATTTTTCTGAGTGGAATTGTGTGATATATATATATATATATATATATATATATAAAGAGAGAGAGAGAGAGAGGGGTTAAGCGCGAAAAAAAAATGTGTGGCAAAATATAAAAAAAAGAAGAGAGATTAAACGAGAGTGGGAGAATTAAAAAAAAAAGTGTAATGAAAAAAAAAAGAGAGGATTAAGTGCGAGTGAGTACTAAAAAAATGTGTGAATTTTTATTTTTTTTCAATTTCGAGCGTTGTGCGAAAAAAAAAAAGAATTGTGTTAGTTTGTATGTATATGTGCTTATTTACTTGAATTGTGAATTTAAAAAAAGAGAAAAAAGGAAAAAGGGAAAAAAAAGAAAAAAAAAGGCTCGTTGAAGTTGATGGCCTATTCATAATTGAGGAATTTCTTGATTGGTTCACAGAAGTCGAAAAGTTCTTTGAATATTAGGGGACTGAGGAGCACATGAAAGTCAAATTGGTGGTTTATCGACTCAAAGGATGTGCGCACATATATAAGTAATGTATGTTTTAAAAAGGAAAAACTAATTTTAAAATATTGAGTGAGAGAGGGAAAATTCAAGGTAATTTTTTCCAAGGGCTTTATTGTTAGTTCAATAATAAAATTATTTATATACCTCGACTTCATGGTACGATGATGCTCCCTTTGGAGGGTATATCTATTAGATATTTTATTTGATGAACTTCTTCAAAGATAAAATTGAAATATTTTTCAATCGATTATTCACCCTAACGGTGACTACTGATATGAAAAATACGTAAAATGAAACAATAGTTATACACTCAACTAAAATTTGTTATTAACCTTCCCAACGAAACTCTATTAACAATTTAGGCTCAAAAGTATAACGATAATTATTTATCATGTCTCTACATGAAAGTATATAATTCAATGGATAATTGGGTCTAGTAAGTATAGACATGACTTCCCCCAACGGATAGTTTGTCAAAGCGGTACTAGATTATCGTTACAATAATTTAAAATGCATTTATCGTTTTTTACATTTGTGTCATTTATTGTAAATTCTATATCAAATTATTTATGCATGGATATTTTATTTTTCAGAAAATGTATTCCTTGAGCCCACTTATTATTATTCTAAGTCAAAACAAACTTACTTGCGAGAACTATATAGATTGGAAAAGAAATCTATTTATTGTCCTGACTGCTGAAAATTATAAATATGTCTTAACCCAGCCATGCCCTCCAGTTCCAGCAGAAGATGCTCATAAAAATCCGAGAAGGCTTTATGAGAAATGGCAAAAGGCCAATAAGATGGCAAAATGCCAGACCAAACATCAGAACTTGGAGACTGCCACTGAAATAATGGATAGTCTCTAACAGATGTTCGGGTAGAGTACTCGCTCCGCGAGACAAACAGCGTTGAAAGGTATTATGAACATCAAAATGAGGAAGGACACAAGAGTTCGTGATCATGTCCTCAAAATGATGGACTATTTGAATGAGGCTAAGATTCAGGTAACACAAATCGATGATAACTCAAAGATGGACATGGTGCTAGAATCTGTCAGAAACATTCAAGAAGTTTAAGGTCAATTATAACATGAATAAAAGAAATATGACCTTAACTGAGTTGATGAACGAACTTCATTCTGCTGAAGAGATCTATCGTGCTGAAAAATCTCTAGGAAGCATAAATATTGCTGAAAAAAATTCTTCTAGACCTAAGCCGAAAGGCAAAGGTAAAAAGAAAGCTGGGAAAATAAATCGTCTACCAAGCAAGATGGCAAGCCGAAAGGAAAATGCTTTAAGTGTGGACAGAAAGGTCACTGGAAAAAGGATTGCCATAAGATTGTGAAATCATGTATAGGAAATCTTTTTGTAATTGAAGTCTATTTAGTTCAGAATCCTATTGACACTTTATTGGTTTCAGGAAAACCAAGAAAATAAGTGAAGGAAGCGTCAAGCTGCAGTTAGGGACAGGATAGTTCATGTCAGCAGTGAAGACTGGATTTGTTTGATTATCTTTTAATAATAGGACTTTAGTTTTGAATAATTGTCTTTATGTTCCAGACATTAAGAGGAATTTAATTTCAGTAGCTTGTTTGTCAAAGTAAGGGTACATTGTAAATTTTGGATCCTTTGTTTCTTTTTTTTATAATAAGAGACTTATTTGTTCTGATACATTGGAAGATAATTTATATTATTTAAGTCCTATGATCCATTTTATGCATGACACGGTGATCAATAATGATGAGCATACACATTTATCTAAGAAAATATACATTTCTTCCAACCAATGTTACCTCTAGCATTTACGCTTAAATCATATAAACCAAAATAGGATACAGAGAATGATCAAAGATGGGCTCTTGGGTCCATTAGAAAATGAATCATTGCCACTCTGTAAATCTTATTTAGAAGGGAAAATGACCAAAAGCCATTCTCAGCCAAAGGAGTGCGTGCAACAGTACCACTTGTATTGGTACATACAGATTTATGTGGATCAATCAATATACAAGCATGAGGAGGTTATGAGTATTTCATCACTTTCACTAATGATTACTCAAGGTACGGTTATGTTTATCTAATGCATCATAAGTCTGAAGCTCTTGAGAAATTCAAAGAGTTTAGGGCTAAGACAGAAAAACAATTAGATAAGGACATAAAGAAACTTCGATCTGATCGAGGTGGTGAATTTCTCTCAGAAGATTTCAAAGAGTATCTGGTTGAAAATGGGATTATATCTCAGTTAACTGCCTCGGGGACACCACAACAAAATGGGGTAGCTGAAAGAAGAAATATAACTTTTTTGGATATGGTGAGATCTATGCTTAGTTATTCGTCATTACCAATCTCTTTTTGGGGACTAGCACTGAAAACTGTAGTTTACCTCTTGAACTTAGTTCTATCTAAGTCAGTGCCTAAAACCCCAATAGAATTATGGCCAGGTCGCAAACTAAGTTTACGACATGTCCGTATTTGGGGATCACCAACACATGTGCTGAAACCAAAGGCATACAAAATGGATTCATGTTCTGAGATTTGTATGTTTGTGGGGTATCCCTAAGGAACAAGGAGAGGTTTATTTTATAGTCCTCATGATAGGAAAGTGATCGTGAGCACACATTTCACTTCCCTCGAGGAAGACTATATGAATAACTTCAAACCTAAGAGTAAAGTAATACTTGAAGAACTGTCAGGTGATCAGGTTGATGCTCAGCTTTCAACATCTATTATAGAACATGAAGAACAACAACAACCAGTTGATCAACATAGGATTATCCCTGAACAACCATCACTTTTAGAACCTCATCGTAGTGGGAGGGTAACAAGGTTACCTACGAGATACATGTTATTGAGAGAAACCTATACTACTATCTCAAATGAACATGTACAAGATCCCACTAGCTACAAAGAAGCTCTAATAGCCAGAAATGTTGAATTTTGGAAAAAGAACATGAATCAAGAAATAGAATCTATGTATTTCAATAAAGTCTGGGAACTTGTAGAGGCACCAAATGAGATAAAAATTATAGGGTGCAAGTGGATCTACAAGAGAAAAAGAGGAGTAGACGGAAGGGTGGAAACATTTAAAGCAAAATTAGTAGTCAAAGGGTTTACTGAGAAAGAGGGAATCGATTGAGGAAACCTTTTCTTCGGTTGCTATGCTTAAATCCATCAGGATTCTTCTCTCCATTGCTGGAGTGCTAGATTATAAAATTTGACAAATGGATGTCAAGATTTTTTTCCTTAACGGGCATCTTGAAGAAGAGATATACATGCAGCAACTAGAGAAATTCATACAAAAAGGCAAAGAACATATGGTATGTAAGTTGCAGAGATCCATTTATGGATTGAAGCAAGCATTTCGGTCATGGAACATTAGATTTGATCAAGCGATTAAATCATTTGGATTCATTCAGAACATTGATGAACTATGTGTATACAAGAAAATTTAAGGAAAATCTGTAGCCTTCCTAATTCTTTATATAGACGATATTCTCCTAATTAGAAACGATATAGGAGTATTGATTATAATAAAGAGTTGGTTAGTAAAATAATTTGATATGAAATACTTAGGGGAGGCAAGTTATATTCTTAGTATCAAATTACTACGAGACTGGAAGAATAAAATTTTAGCCTTGTCTCAAGCAGTCTATATCGACAAGATATTTGCTAGATTTAGCATGAAAAATTTTAATACTGGTTTATTACCATTCAGACATGGAATTGTATTCTCTAAGGATCAATCACCTAAAACATCTGAAGAGATAGAGATGATGAAATGAGTTCTCTATGCAGAAGCTATGGGAAGTCTCATGTATACCAATTTGCACTAGGCCAGACATCTGTTTTACGGTAGGGATGATTAGCAGATATCAATCTAATCCTGGACCTGAACACTGGACTGCGGTCAAGCATATAATGAAGTATATGAAAAGAACTAAAAATTATATATTGTGTATTTTTGGTGATGAACTCATTCAAGTGGGTTATACTGATTCTGACTTTATGTCAGATAAGAATTCCAGAAAATCAACTTCCGGCTATGTGTTTACATTAGAAAGTGGAACTATCAGTTGGAGGAGTGTAAAATAATCTTGTATCGCAGACTTCACAACTGAAGCTAAATATGTGGCTGCACCCAAAGCTGCAAAAGAAGTTGTATGGCTCTGCAAGTTCCTACAAGATCTTGAGGCGGTACCTGCTGTAACTGCACCCCTTAAACTATTTTGTGATAATAGTGGTGCGGTAGCTCAATCTAAGGAATCAAGGATCCACAAGAAACAAAAACATATTGAGAGGAAGTATCATCTTATAAGGGATATAGTGCAGAGAGGTGATATGAAGGTTACTCAAATTGCGTCACAGCAAAACTTAGCAGATCCTTTTACTAAGGCCATACTTGGGAAACCTTTTAACCAGCACTTAGAATCCATGGGCATACGTGAGATTCCTAATATGCTCTGAGAGTTAGTGGGAGATTGTTAGGAAAATATGCTCTTTAAAAGCATATATGTTTATTTAATTGTGATAAATAATTTTTTTATTAATAAAATAAATTAGGTATTTTATTCAAGTATCTTAATTGCATTAATATTTTGAGTAAAGTTCATTTAATCATATTATACGTATTTATGTGATCACCATATGGATTCACAGAAGACATAAATACAAGTTATCTTATGATTAAATAAATTAATTTCGCAGTTGATAAATAAAGTTGGACACTTTATTTAGGTATAGACTGTAATAAATTCATTGAATGATTTGTCTTAATCATACATGAATTTATTGATGTAGTATGACTACACTGAACAAGATCACATATGAGATTTAATTACTTTGTAATAACTATCAAACTTATTAAATCTCATAGGCATTGATTTTACTGTAATCTTAATCTTGAATTAGTTATGATTTCATGATTGTAATTGTTATTCCATTTGGGTTACCAATGGGCACGACACACACTTGTATTCAAGATTACCCAGTATTTTGGTAAGAGCAATTATGAGTATTGGAGTTATAGATTAACAATATAGAATTTGTACAACACATCTTTTGATGGGTTTTCGGCACTTAATCATAGAATTCTCTAACTAGAGTGTGTCAATATATTTAGTATGTTGAAAATGATCATTAGAAAAAACTAGTAAGTATCAAGGAACAAGATATAATTAAATTGATTGGACAGTTGAGATATCGATTTAATTAACGATGTGGTACAAAGGATTATGCAGTAAAGAAATCAATATGGCATGGGTCGAATTATTATTCGAGTACATTATCTTAGATAACATATAATTATGGAGGTCAAATCCAGTCTTTTAGTAGAGTAGATTTAGAATTAAATAATTGGGCTAGTTTAATTACAAACATAATTAGTATAGCCACTATTGTATGTACTCATATAATCCCCGAATTAGCTCATTTAATTGATTGCGTCGCTACTGGATTAATAAGTAAGATAACTAGCTATTTGAGTTAAAAACCTAAATATATTATTTAGTGGCAGACTCTATATAATGTGCTTGTGCCTTAATAGACATTGTGTTATTTTACAAGGTGGGCCCTTATGACAAGAAAAAGTAATGTTACTTTTGATTTTATTATTTTTAATTTAAATCAAATTTGATTTAATATAATTAAAAATAAAAAATATGAAGCCTATGATTTCCACTAAAATGGAGATATAAAAATGCTTATTTTCTCCCAAAAAGTAAGGAGAGACCACATTATACAGATTATAGAAAAATATTTTTTTTTTCTAATTTTGAGAGAAAACTTTTCTCCTGGTAATTGTTTTTAGTAGTGACAGAGTCGCCCACACGTCAAGTGCAGATCAAACCTGAGCCATAACTTAGAAGATCATTGGTGGCGGATCGTGATCCGGGAGCTTGGATTATTTTCAATTGTTCATCTTTTCGTATTGTCAATGTATGATTTTCTAGATTACGAATTCTTATGTATTTTATGAGATCGATTTTAAAAGTTTTTTTTTAAAAAAAACTAATTTTTCTCCAACAATATATGGACGGTAAAATGGTTGCATGCATAGCCTATACATGTAGTCTTTACCTACAATATTGAGGTGGGTAAACTAGGTCAAACTCAAAAAATTTCTTTAGTACTACGTTAGGTTTTAGTGCGTTGAGTTCTTTTTGCTTATCGACTATAACGAATTCGTAATTAACGTAGCTGATTTTCTTATATTATTTGTTATTAAGCGTTATCATAACCGGGACTCGAGACTTAAATTATCCTAGGTATTTTATTTGTGCCCGATGTGATGATGTATTATTGTCCTTTCTTGGCCATTATAATGAAATGTACTTTGTGGGGGGGGGGGGGGATAGCAACTTTGTACATAAATTACAAAATTTTGTAACATCTCAAAAATATTGATAAAACTGTAAATTACCAAACCCACACTACATGACAATACGGGAGACTATTTTCAACTCAATCAATTCATTCTTTAAGTGATAAATTCATCATCCAAAATCAGGCAAATTAACCTCCAATTTCAATTTTAAAAAACCCCAATTTTAATTAGGTCAAAACCCAAGGCATTGAGAGATCAATTTCCATTTTAAAGGTGCTTAATAAATAGGAAAACCCAATTAGTCAAGGAAAAATGAGGAGCAATGAATTTAATTTTCAAAATCAAACAAGCTATTTTCATCTTTACCTTTTTTACCAAAGCAACGATGAACAGTGGGTTTCTTCAATAGCCAGTGACGGATACGGAGGAGAGCAGCAACTCTGACTTCAGAGGGCAACGACTGTTTTCATTTCTTTCAAATAACAGGAGAAGAGATCCGTTTGCATCTTCTTCAGTGAGTGGCAGTTTTTGATTGTGACTTAGGGTTTGGAGGGGCTTTCCTAAGTTGAGTGGGAGAGAGTGTAGCGAAGAGATCCATTCAACACTTTAGTAAAAATTTGCTGCGTTGAAAACCTTGGGCCTGGGCTTTGCAAACGATGTCGTTTAATTTAATTTGACGTCGTTTTTTTGTAATGGTTTTTTTTGTAATAAAATTATCTTAAACTTTTAAAAATAAAATAACTAGCTTATAAAACCTGCACCATTTTAATGTGATAGATATCTACCATGCTCATCAAACGATGTCGAATTGCGTTGTAAAACAATGTGTCGTTTTAATTTGTTAATAATAGTAAATTCAAGCATGACTCCTATATATCATCTCCTTACGTCATTAAGCTATGAGTCACAAATATGTCATAAATTCTCGATATATATTTATATGTCACAAAAATGTTATGCTTCTATGATGAATTTGTGACGCAATGATATCCATCATAAAAAATCTGTCATAAATCAATATTTTTTTTTGCAGTGAATGTGAATAATATAAGAATTTGAAAGAGTGTTTTAAGCGAAAATTTCTATTTTTATATTATTTAATTGAGCGTGCAAAGTAAATAAGTATTCAAAATAAATTTTAGAGTACAAATAATCCACCCATAAAAATATCATGCACCACAAGATGAGTGGCATTGCTCACTACAAATTGAAAAAAAATCATATATTCATGAGAAATATTAATATAGGCATACCAAATAGTCTCTCGAAACTACTATAAGATTTTTTTAGTTTATTCGAATTCTCACTTAATCATTTGGAGAAATAGGAGAGGCTGTTTATTTATTTGATTTGATTTAATTAATTATTTTGATAGAAATTTTATTAAATTATATAGAGACGTTAAATGGTTTTCCTTGCTTGTAACGCTTGACAGGCTAACAGCAAGAAAAGTTTACACAATTAAATCGCAAAATAAATGGGCTTCTATAATTTGCTTACTATTTTACGAACAAAAGAAGAAAATGAAAAAAAAAAATCCAAGACTAAAACTTATGTGTGTAGAAGGAAAGAGAGATGACAAAATGTACTGCAAAACTTTTGAAGGAGAGTCCACCTACTGTGTGACCCAAAAGAACCAATTTCAAAAACAAAAGCGCTTTCAAAATTACAATTGCTTGCACAAAATTAAGCTTTTGTTTCTTCCCAATCTCAATATGTCTATAGATAAATTCTCAACTTCCTTTTAGGAGGTGTTTGGTTGGAAAGGGAGGTAGGGGGAAAAAAATAATTTAGATTTTCTTCTTATTTGCTTTGTTTGATTTACCATAATTTATAAGAAATTAATTTCCATTAAAATTTAGTATACATCATAATGTGGAATTTAAATTTCACACCAAAGAGTGATGAGTTTGAATTCTTCCTCTATTGGAAGCCAAAACATCCAAAATTACCTCTTCAAATTTTTATGAACTTGTTTAATATTATCAAATTATTATTGTTTACAATTTTATTTTATCAATTTAATATTGTAGATAATTAATTTTCTATCAGTAAAGTTAAAGCAAGATAATTAATTTTGTATTATTAAAAGTTAAAACAATGATTTAAATAATTTAATAAATTACTTTATTTATTTAATTAATTTAAAATATAGAAATACAAATTTAACAGGCCCATCAAAAGAAGCCCACGCGTGCTCGTGCTCGTGCCGTGCCGTGCCCACTATGCGTTTCGTGCCGTGTCAACCTGGCAGACGTGCCGTGCCCACACATGCTCGTGCTCGTGCCCACACGTGTCGTGCCATGCCGTGCCCACACGTGTCGTGCCGTGCCGTGCCGTGCCTAGGAAAAATAGCTCATTAGGCTTTTTTCTTTTTTTTTCTTTTTTAAGAGCGCATTCCAAGTTGTTGTCTTATTTTTTTCAATCTTATATACTTTTTTTGGATTCATGTGCCTTTATTTAAATTTAATAGAATAAAAAATTTAAAACTCAAGTCCATAATCAATAATAAAAAAATTAATAATAATAAGAGAATGTAATATTAGTTGCTAAGTTTGACTCTATGGTATTAGAATTCTTTTTTAGTACTTAACAACAACAACAATAATAATTTTTTTTAAGGGTTAACTTGGAATTACGTAGAATCATATATCATAATTTATAATAATATTAATACATATTTATAAAATCATGATATTTATAATTTTATTTATTAAAATCATGATATCAATTATTTATTTAATAAATTATAAAAATAAATCAATTACAATTTTTTTGAAACTAAGAATTAAATAAATTTAAAAAACTTGAGGCAATAAAAAATATTAAAAGATTCAATTTCAAGTTATTTATAAAATTATAAAATTATAAGTTTACTTTCATTAAAAAATGAAACGTGCTCATTACGTGCTTTTTTGCATACCGTGCTTTTTTGCATATCGTGCTTTGGCTCATCTCTAATCATGTCGTGCTTTTAAGCTCCACGTGTCTAAAATCTAAGCCCGGCACGGCCCACGTGCGTGTCGTGCCGTGCCGCGTGCTCTAACGAAACGTGCTCACTCTGTGCCGTGCCCGTGCCAGTGCTCTGTCGTACCCGGGCCGTGCTGTGCCCGTGCCCGTGCCGTGCCGTGCCCGTGCCCGTGCCCGTGCCCGTGCCGTGCCGTGCCGTGCCCGTGCCCATGCCTGTGCCGTGCCCGTGCCGTTCCCTTGCCCGTACCCATGTCGTGCCCGTGCCCGTGCCCGTGCCCGTGCCCGTGTCCGTGCCGTGTCCGTACCCGTGCCCGTGGCGTGCCTCGTGCCATCCGGCCCATTGGCCACCTCTAGCTAGAAGTCATAGATTTCCATAGACATTTTTTGATTCGCAATCTTGGCTAGAGAGATGAGATGATCAAATAATGGGGACCCCATACATGCACATTTGGTTAGGAAGATCCGAAGATGGCAACATCACCTACAAAATGACAGGATACTGTTCGGGAATAATAGCACACTGAGCCCATTTCCAATTATATTGGAACATTGTTTCTCTCCACTTTCTGCCAATAATACAAAATTGCTATTGCTTTGTTTTTTTTGTTTTAACTACATGCATGTACTGAAGTTCAAATTATCGAAAGGAATGGGACCCAAAAACTAAAAACATAGAAGAGAGAGTTTCAAGTGTCAATTAAAGTGTACAAATAAAATTTTTAGTTGTAACTTGAGCTCATCCCTTCAAGCCAACAAATTTTTGCTTCTTCCCAATCTTAATATACTGGGCGTGAGTACTGTATATGTGATGTAGTGGTAGATGCTCACTGTTGGATTCAATAATATGAAATCTAACGGATGAGATTAAATGTATTATTAAATCAATTAATAATACATTTATAATAATATTAATACATATTTATAAAATCATGATATTTATAATTTTATTTATTAAAATCATGATATCAATTATTTATTTAATAAATTATAAAAATAAATCAATTACAATTTTTTTGAAACTAAGAATTAAATAAATTTAAAAAACTTGAGGCAATAAAAAATATTAAAAGATTCAATTTCAAGTTATTTATAAAATTATAAAATTTTAAGTTTACTTTCATTAAAAAATGAAACGTGCTCATTACGTGCTTTTTTGCATGCCGTGCTTTTTTGCATATCGTGTTTTGGCTCATCTCTAATCGTGCCGTGCTTTTAAGCTCCACGTGTCTAAAATCTAAGCCCGGCACGGCCCACGTGCGTGTCGTGCCGTGCCGCGTGCTCTAACGAAACGTGCTCGCGCCGTGCCGTGCCCGTGCCAGTACGGTGTCGTGCCCGGGCCGTGCCGTGCCGTGCCCGTGCCCGTGCATGTGCCGTGTCCGTGCCCGTGCCCGTGCCCGTGCCCGTGGCGTGCCTCGTGCCATCCGGCCCATTGGCCACCTCTAGCTAGAAGTCATAGATTTCCATAGACATTTTTTGATTCGCAATCTTGGCTAGAGAGATGAGATGATCAAATAATGGGGACCCCATACATGCACATTTGGTTAGGAAGATCCGAAGATGGCAACATCACCTACAAAATGACAGGATATTGTTCGGGAATAATAGCACATTGAGCCCATTTCCAATTATATTGGAACATTGTTTCTCTCCACTTTTTGCCAATAATACAAAATTGCTATTGCTTTGTTTTTTTTGTTTTAACTACATGCATGTACTGAAGTTCAAATTATCGAAAGGAATGGGACCCAAAAACTGAAAACATAGAAGAGAGAGTTTCAAGTGTCAATTAAAGTGTACAAATAAGATTTTTAGTTGTAACTTGAGCTCATCCCTTCAAGCCAACAAATTTTTGCTTCTTCCCAATCTTAATATACTGGGCGTGAGTACTGTATATGTGATGTAGTGGTAGATGCTCACTGTTGGATTCAATAATATGAAATCTAACGGATGAGATTAAATGTATTATTAAATCAATTAATCTCATCCGTTAGATTTCATATTATTGAAGCCAACAGTGAGCATCTACCACTACATCACATATACAGTACTCACGCCCAGTATATTAAGATTGGGAAGAAGCAAAAATTTGTTGGCTTGAAGGGATGAGCTCAAGTTACAACTAAAAATTTTATTTGTACACTTTAATTGACACTTGAAACTCTCTCTTCTATGTTTTCAGTTTTTGGGTCCCATTCCTTTCGATAATTTGAACTTCAGTACATGCATGTAGTTAAAACAAAAAAAACAAAGCAATAGCAATTTTGTATTATTGGCAAAAAGTGGAGAGAAACAATGTTCCAATATAATTGGAAATGGGCTCAGTGTGCTATTATTCCCGAACAATATCCTGTCATTTTGTAGGTGATGTTGCCATCTTCGGATCTTCCTAACCAAATGTGCATGTATGGGGTCCCCATCATTTGATCATCTCATCTCTCTAGCCAAGATTGCGAATCAAAAAATGTCTATGGAAATCTATGACTTCTAGCTAGAGGTGGCCAATGGGCCGGATGGCACGAGGCACGCCACGGGCACGGGCACGGGCACGGGCACGGGCACGGGCACGGGCACGGACACGGCACATGCACGGGCACGGGCACGGCACGGGCACTGCACGGCCCGGGCACGACACCGTACTGGCACGGGCACGGCACGGGCACGGCACGGGCACGGGCACGGGCACGGGCATGGGCACGGGCACGGGCACGACACGGGCACGGGCAAGGGAACGGCACGGGCCCGGGCACGGGCACGGCACAGACACGGGCACGGGAACGGCACGGGCACGGCACGGCACGACATAGGCACGGCACGGCACGGGCATGGCACCGCACTGGCACGGGCACGGCACGGCGCGAGCACGTTTCGTTAGAGCACGTGGCACGGCACGACATGCACGTGGGCCGTGCCGGGCTTAGATTTTAGACACGTGGAGCTTAAAAGCACGGCACGATTAGAGATGAGCCAAAGCACGATATGCAAAAAAGCACGGCATGCAAAAAAGCACGTAATGAGCACGTTTCATTTTTTAATGAAAGTAAACTTAAAATTTTATAATTTTATAAATAACTTGAAATTGAATCTTTTAATATTTTTTATTGCCTCAAGTTTTTTAAATTTATTTAATTCTTAGTTTCAAAAAAATTGTAATTGATTTATTTTTATAATTTACTAAATAAATAATTGATATCATGATTTTAATAAATAAAATTATAAATATCATGATTTTATAAATATGTATTAATATTATTATAAATTATGATATATGACTCTACGTAATTCCAAGTTAACCCTTAAAAAAAATTATTATTGTTGTTGTTAAGTACTAAAAAAGAATTCTAATACCATAGAGTCAAACTTAGCAACTAATATTACATTCTCTTATTATTATTAATTTTTTTATTATTGAATATGGACTTGAGTTTTAAATTTTTTATTCTATTAAATTTAAATAAAGGCACATGAATCCAAAAAAAGTATATAAGATTGAAAAAAATAAGACAACAACTTGGCATGCGCTCTTAAAAAATAAAAAAAAAAAGAAAAAAGCTTAATGAGCTATTTTTCCTAGGCACGGCACGGCACGACACGTGTGGGCACGTTACGAGTGGGCACGAGCACGAGCACGTGTGGGCACGGCACGTCTGCTAGGCTGGCACGGCACGAAACGCATAGTGGGCATGACACGGCACGAGCACGAGCACGCGTGGGCTTCTTTTGATGGGCCTGTTAAATTTGTATTTCTATATTTTAAATTAATTAAATAAATAAAGTAATTTATTAAATTATTTAAATCATTGTTTTAACTTTTAATAATACAAAATTAATTATCTTGCTTTAACTTTACTGATACAAAATTAATTATCTACAATATTAAATTGATAAAATAAAATTGTAAACAATAATAATTTGATAATATTAAACAAGTTCATAAAAATTTGAAGAGGTAATTTTGGATGTTTTGGCTTGCAATAGAGGAAGAATTCAAACTCATCACTCTTTGGTGTGAAATTTAAATTCCACATTATGATGTATACTAAATTTTAATGGAAATTGAATTCTTATAAATTATGGTAAATCAAACAAAGGAAATAAGAAGAAAATCTAAATTATTTTTTTCCCCCTACCTCCCTTTCCAACCAAACACCTCCTAAAAGGAAGTTGAGAATTTATCTATAGACATATTGAGATTGGGAAGAAACAAAAGCTTAATTTTGTGCAAGCAATTGTAATTTTGAAAGCGCTTTTGTTTTTGAAATTGGTTCTTTTGGGTCACACAGTAGGTGGACTCTCCTTCAAAAGTTTTGCAGTACATTTTGTCATCTCTCTTTCCTTCTGCACACATAAGTTTTAGTCTTGGATTTTTTTTTCATTTTCTTCTTTTGTTCGTAAAATAGTAAGCAAATTATAGAAGCCATTTATTTTGCGATTTAATTGTGTAAACTTTTCTTGTTGTTAGCCTGTCAAGCGTTACAAGCAAGGAAAACCATTTAATGTCTCTATATAATTTAATAAAATTTCTATCAAAATAATTAATTAAATCAAATCCAATAAATAAACAGCCTCTCCTATTTCTCCAAATGATTAAGAGAGAATTGGAATAAACTAAAAAAATCTTATAGTAGTTTCGAGAGACTATTTGGTATGCCTATATTAATATTTCTCATGAATATATGATTTTTTTTCAATTTGTAGTGAGCAATGCCACTCATCTTGTGGTGCATGATATTTTTATGGGTGGATTATTTGTACTCTAAAATTTATTTTGAATACTTATTTACTTTGCACGCTCAATTAAATAATATAAAAATAAAAATTTTCGCTTAAAACACTCTTTCAAATTCTTATATTATTCACATTCACTACAAAAAAAATATTGATTTATAACAGATTTTTTATGATGGATATCGTTGCGTCACAAATTCATCATAGAAGCATAACATTTTTGTGACATATAAATATATATCGAGAATTTATGACATATTTGTGACTCATAGCTTAAGGACATAAGGAGATGATATATAGGAGTCATGCTTGAATTTACTATTATTAACAAATTAAAACGACACATTGTTTTACAACGCAATTCGACGTCGTTTGATGAGCATGGTAGATATCTATCACATTAAAATGGTGCAATTTTTATAAGCTAGTTATTTTTTTTTTTTTAAATTTAAGATAATTTTATTACAAAAAAAGCCATTACAAAAAAACGACGTCAAATTAAATTAAACGACATCGTTTGCAAAGCCCAGGCCCAAGGACAGCAAATTTTTACTGAAGTGTTGAATGGATCTCTTCGCTACACTCTCTCCCACTCAACTTAGGAAAGCCCCTCCAAACCCTAAGTCACAATCAAAAACTGCCGCTCACTGAAGAAGATGCAAACGGATCTCTTCTCCTGTTATTTGAAAGAAATGAAAACAGTCGTTGCCCTCTGAAGTCAGAGTTGCTGCTCTCCTCCGTATCCGTCACTGGCTATTGAAGAAACCCACTGTTCATCGTTGCTTTGGTAAAAAAGGTAAAGATGAAAATAGCGTGTTTGATTTTGAAAATTAAATTCATTGCTCCTCATTTTTCCTTGACTAATTGGGTTTTCCCATTTATTAAGCACCTTTAAAATGGAAATTGATCTCTCAATGCCTTGGGTTTTGACCTAATTAAAATTGGGGTTTTTTAAAATTGAAATTGGAGGTTAATTTGCCTGATTTTGGATGATGAATTTATCACTTAAAGAATGAATTGATTGAGTTGAGATAAAAAAAATCCCATCTTATTGTGTGTTTGCTCTCTTTGACGTTTATAGCAAATTCTTGTAATTTTAGGTTCAAATATGCACATGGTAAAAAAATTAAGTTAACTGAATGTTCTAATGGATTTGTATGATCATTTTTTGCACAATATATATTAGGTTCGATTAGGCCAATTACTCAAGCTCCCGTAAGTGACTTTGTATGACTTCAAGCTTCGGAAATGGTTAGCTTTTAATATTAGCATTAGTGGGACTTAATAAATGCTTAACAGATATTAATGAATGTATGTTTTAGCTTTTATATTTTAAGTTTAGTTGTATGTGAATGTGACTAATAGCTTTCATGGAATTTTATTGAATGTTGTGACAAGTATAGATTTTGCTAAATGTTGGGTGTAATAACTTCCATCGAATTTTATTTTTACTTCTGAATTTTAGGTAACTTTTAATATGCTATTTTTGTTCTTATTTGTGTTGAATTGGCAGAAGAATTCAAGTTTCACAAGATGTGGCTAGGCACACAGTTGTATTATTACATGTAGTGATATGTATCACAGCACAAGGTTGCAAATAGACCATTGTCACTCCTTGAGACAGTAAGGCATGTTAGTGTGGAACTTATTATTGCTTATACTGTTGGTAAATGCTCTTGCAAGTGTAGTTTGATTTAGTATCGAATTTTTTATTGTGACAGTATTATCTTCTAGATTATGTTGGCTTAGAGAAAGGAATCTATAGGAGGTAAGAAGTAGCTACTACTGATACTTCTATCAATTCTATTAAAATGCTATTACTTCTGTTGCTCATCTTATGTTTGTTAAATGCTTGAAGGAAAGTGGTCTACATTTCTTAATAAAGAAGAAAAAGAAAATATAGAGTAGTGTTGTTTTGTATTTAACTTATTGATTTTTTGGATGCCTATATATTGTTATTTTAAACCAGATTTTTGTTTTGCTACTTTGGATTTTCTAAGTGCTTGTTAATGGATTTGTGTTTTCTTTATTAATCTGGACGTATTCTAAAACAGGTCTATAGCTACAAGTTGATTACTTATTTCTATAACCTGGGGGTTTTTACTTGATTATAATTCTTGATCATTTTTATTTATTCATTTTTCAATGAATGATAATAGGTTTTATCGTTACAAGACTTAGATCTTTGAAATATCAAAATTTTTGCTAGCTTCGTTTTTATATTTTTCTTTGAGCTTTCAATTTTCTTGAATTGGTTTATTAATGCATAATTTATCAGGTTTGCTTAATAGTTATTGGCAATAATACTTTGGTTCTGGTACTCATGGTAGATGACTTTTCATCCACTATTCTAGCTCTAGAATTTATTCATTTTATTTGTAAACTCTTGATTATCTTCAAATACAGATCTTTTATCAATCAATTTATTAGAGACCACTATTGTGGGGCTTGTGGGATTGCTCTCAAAGATGATGGGGATAATGTTTTGAAGAGGCTTTATTTCCAGCAGTAGCAGCCAATGGGTTTGAATTTTGTCCTTTATATTTGTTGTTAAGGACTGTTTATCTAAACCATTCATATTTTGTTTATGAATTATACCAAATTATGAAAATACTTTTGGTTTTTTCATATTATTTTTAAATTCACATTCTTTTGTAGCGTTAATTGTAATTAAAATATATATTTCCTATGAAATTAAAAAGAAATATATTAAAATTGGTAGAGTTAAATTGGATTATAATTCATAAAATATATTTATATAATCCAAAATTAAAATTTAATTAAATACAAATGATAACTAATGAAGTAAATTAATAATGGAATAATAAAAATATGAATATCCACTAAATTTTGAAATTGCAACAAAATTCGTTTAAAATTTTGGAATCCCACCAAATTAATTTATATGTCATTATCTTATGACATATATTAATCATGCATGAAAGTGATTATGACAAATATTAGTCATACGAGAAATGTTTTTCATCAAAATAGTTATGACGAAATTGTAACAGATAATATGTCATACATAAAATGGCATATATAAACAGTCATTATTTTCTTAACATTGGAATTAATAACGGTCGCATAACCGTAATGCAACATGAGTAATACTTGTCATAAAGGCCTTTTTTTTTTTTTCTAGTAGTAATTACCCCTTTCTTTAATTACCATGTTTCCTCTTTAACCCATTAAAATATTCATCATCACAAGTAAAATATCTTTTTTCTATTTTTATTAACTTTTATTTTCCTTTAATAATAAGGTTTGATATTTGTTTATTCTTCTCTTTAATGCAGCATTTTAATTTTGTTTTTCAAACCCATGAAAGCATGCAGATTAGATAGAGTAAAGATCAAAAAGCAAATTTAAAACAAATCTTATCCTCTGATTTTCTTTCATTTTCTTAAGTTGGAGTGGTATAATTTATTGTTCTTCCTTCACCTCTGTTTTTTTATTCCTTTTGTTTCAATTGCAAAAGATGGAACATGTTACTTTTATGTTTTCCTAGCAATTCTATTAACAAAAAAATGAAAAAGATTTAGTCCATAAGTAATAGACAATGTTTCATCATGAATATTGATTCAATTTTTCATTGTATGTGGTTTATTGTAGATAAAATATGACATTGCATAAAAATTGTTAAACAATATTTTATTAAATTGTCCTTAATAGTAAATTATATTTAGGTTAATTTTGTAATGTAAAAAATTATTAAAATATGAGCATTCAAAATAAAATTTAGAGTGAAAATAGTCTCCCGTATTGTCATGTAGTGTGGGTTTGGTAATTTATAGTTTTATCAATATTTTTGAGATGTTACAAAATTTTGTAATTTATGTACAAAGTTGCTACCCCCCCCCCCCCCTCCCACAAAGTAAATTTCATTATAATGGCCAAGAAAGGACAATAATACATCATCACATCGGGCACAAATAAAATACCTAGGATAATTTAAGTCTTGAGTCCCGGTTATGATAACGCTTGATAACAAATAATATAAGAAAATCAGCTACGTTAATTACGAATTCATTATAGTCGATAAGTAAAAAGAACTCAACGCACTAAAACTTAACGTAGTACTAAAGAAATTTTTTGAGTTTGACCTAGTTTACCCACCTCAATATTGTAGGTAAAGACTACATGTATATATATTGAATAATTTACAAATCTTCATCATTTCAAAAGAAAAAAAAAATCGCATGCAAATTCTCTGCAATAGGCTATGCATGCAACCATTTTACCGTCCATATATTGTTGGAGAAAAATTAGTTTAAAAAAAAAATTAAGATCGATCTCATAAAATACATAAGAATTCGTAATCTAGAAAACCATACATTGACAATCCGAAAAGATGAACAATTGAAAATAATCCAAGCTCCCAGATCACGATTCGCCACCAATGATCTTATAGGTTATGGCTCAGGTTTGATCTACACTTGACGTGTGGGCGACTCTATCACTACTAAAAACAATTACCAGGAGAAAATTTTCTCTCAAAATTAGAGAGAAAAAAAATATTTTTCTCTAATCTGTATAATGTGGCCTCTTCTTACTTTTTGGGAGAAAATAAGCCTTTTTATATCTCTATTTTAGTGGAAATCATAGGCTTCATGTTTTTTATTTTTAATTATATTAAATCAAATTTGATTTAAATTAAAAATAATAAAATCAAAAGTAACGTTACTTTTTCTTGTCATAGGGGCCCATCTTGTAAAATAACACAATGCCTCTTAGGCACAAGCACATTATATAGAGTCTGCCACAAAATAATATAGGAAAATTATCATTCATATACCCTATATTTGCTCTATTATAAAAAATACTACAACACTTTGAGGGTGTATCAATCGTCCACCCTTAGTTGACAAAATGTATCAGCCGACCACCAAACTGTTAGTTGTCGTTTGAAAGTTAACGGAGTTACAGTGAATTGACGATTTTACCCTTGAAAATTATCACTTGTATACCCTTAAATTCTCTTTTTATCACTTGTATACCCTTAAATTATCACTTGTATCATATAAAAAGACCAAATTACCCTTATGACGTCATCATACTTAAACGGCAAGTAACGGTTTGGTGGTCAGCTGATACATTTTGTCAATGTAGGGTGGACAATTGATACACCCTCGAAGTGTTGTAGTATTTTTGATAATGGAGTAAACTAAGGGTATACAAATGATAATTTCCCAATAATATATTTAGGTTTTTAACTCAAATAGTTAGTTTTCTTGCTTATTAATCCAGTAGCGACGCAATCAATTAAATGAGCTAATTCGGGGATCATATGAGTACATACAATAGTGGCTATAATAATTATGTTTGTAATTAAACTAGCCCAATTATTTAATTCTAAATCTACTCTACTAAAAGACTGGATTTGACCTCCATAATTGTATGTTATCTAGGATAATGTACTCGAATAATAATTCGACCCATGCCATATTGATTTCTTTACTGCATAATCCTTTGTACCACATCGTTAATTAAATCGATATCTCAACTGTCCAATCAATTTAATTATATCTTGTTCCTTGATACTTACTAGTTTTTTCTAATGATCATTTTCAACATACTAAATATATTGACACACTCTAGTTAGAGAATTCTATGATTAAGTGCTGAAAACCCATCAAGAGATGTGTTGTACAAATTCTATATTGTTAATCTATAACTTCAATACTCATAATTGCTCCTACCAAAATACTGGGTAATCTTGAATACAAGTGTTTGTCGTGCCCATTGGTAACCCAAATGGAATAACAATTACAATCATGAAATCATAACTAATTCAAGATTAAGATTATAGTAAAATCAATGCCTATGAGATTTAATAAGTCTGATAGTTATTACAAAGTAATTAAATCTCATATGTGATCATGTTCAGTGTTTGTTTCTTGTGGATCCTTATAAGATGATACTTCCTCTCAATATGTTTTTGTTTCTTGTGGATCCTTGATTCCTTAGATTGAGCTACCGCACCACTATTATCACAAAATAGTTTAAGGGGTGCAGTTACAGCAGGTACCGCCTCAAGATCTTGTAGGAACTTGCAGAGCCATACAACTTCTTTTGCAGCTTTGGATGCAGCCACATATTTAGCTTCAGTTGTGAAGTCTGCGATACAAGATTATTTTACACTCCTCCAACTGATAGTTCCACTTTCTAATGTAAACACATAGCCGGAAGTTGATTTTCTGGAATTCTTATCTGACATAAAGTCAGAATCAGTATAACCCACTTGAATGCGTTCATCACCAAAATACACAATATATAATTTTTAGTTCTTTTCATATACTTCATTATATGCTTGACCGCAGTCCAGTGTTCAAGTCCAGGATTAGATTGATATCTGCTAATCATGTACACAATATATAATGGGTGAGTAATTTTGAAAGAGCCCTTGTTTCTTGTCTCTTACCTAAGTTTAAAAAAGCAAAAACAATGATGCTTCAACGTATTAGGAATTGGATCAACGCGCTATGATCAAATCGAATATTCATACACCATGACCTTAGTTGAGAAACAAAATATCACAACAATACATAAGAATTGAATTAGATAAAAAAAGGGAGAAAAGGCTTTCAAAGAGCACATGCTTAGTGCTCCCTCTTGAGTTACCCTTCGAAATCATTTTCTTACTTTTGCAACCTGAATGCCAAGTTTACTTCTGCTGCTTCTACCTATGGTACATCTCCAAAAAAAAAATTGTTTGGTGAGTTACTACAGCTATCATGCTTCCATTTCCATCTCTAATCACCACCCATATCATTGATGTTTATCTATATACTGCTGCATCTACCTTCACTTTGATTGATGTTTATCTATATACTGCTACATTTACATTCATTTTGAAATAGGCCTGACGAGGAGGAAACCAGCTTGATCAAGGCTTCCCGGATTCTTAACAAGTGGCTAAGAGCAAGAAGAGTATCAGTAGTCTTTGCCATTGCAGGTCTGTCCTTCTCTTTCTGCCTAGACGACCCTTTTTTTTTTTTTCAGGTCTGTCCTATGGTAGTAATTTAAGATACAAGTTTTTTTTTAAGAAAAGATAAAACTTTCCATTAATTAATAGAATTGAGAATACAAGCAATGTCGGCTGGGAAAGACTCCACCCATACATTCGAGACTCCACTTCTAATGGCATATTTAGCAAGCCTATAAGTTGTTTCATTGCTAGATCTATGGACATGCTGGAAAAATAACATTCTGGAATTCAAAATTCATGTCTTTAATTGTTGTTATCACCCAAAATATTTCAGTTTGCTTCCTTTTTATTGTTAACAAGGTCAACTACCTCCTGAGAATCTGTTTAAATAATAACTTATGCCAAATTTGCCTCTTTGGCCACTTGAAGCTCCCATTCTGCAGCCTTTGCTTCTGCAAACGACACACCACATCTTAACCTTGAGGGCTTAGTTGCAGCTGCCATAATTCTTCCTTCATCATCTCTAATAACAACTCCTGCAGGTTCAACATCTGTAGCAGTATCCACATTGACTTTAAAGCTTCTATTGGGGAGGTGGGGGAGTCCACTACTATTTCCTCATGTCTTTTGGCTTTTCAGCTTGAGTTTTCTCCACATGGTTTACCTTTTGAAAGGCTTCCGTTACTGCTTGAGCTTTTGCGGCTGAAATACTTGGGTTAACTTTCTTCCCTTCAAATAAGATACATGTATTTAAATTAAGTACTAGAAATTTTTTTTAAAAATGAGTGTGAAAGATATTTTGATCACTCGTTGAATTCAAGTATCTTCATTTTTTATGAAATTATTGAATTGTCTTATACTAAATATGTATGCATGGAAAGCCTCTTTTCTAAGTTCATGTGTACTTTTGTTCAACAACATGAATAAGCGAAGAGAAAAACATGGGCCACTTTGTCATCTTTATTATCTACCTCCACTCTCTTTTTTCACTAACGTATGCATCTGTCATTTGGAAGTCTTCATCTATGCACTTTCCCGACATTCTTGCCATTTACGGTAAAATTTTAGTTTTACCTCCTCCATAATTTGTTTGTTTCTTTGGAAAAATGTAATATATATTGTAGAATATTTTTTTGTTCTTTACTTTTCTTTTCCTTTAGATGTTAATAAGAAGGGCATATGTGGAGCTTTCCACGTAGCGGATCCTCCAAACAGTTGTTCCATATTAAGTAACCATGTTGTTGCTTCTAATGGAACAACCGACTTTGTTTTAATAATTCGTAGTGTGTGTAATTATGACACTAAAATCCAGAATGCTCAATTGTGTACGATGATGGAGTAAACGGCCAAATGAATTCACGTATATAATAAAAAAATTATTAAAAAATTTAGATTATTAATTTCTTTGTGTAAATCCTTATTTTTGTGTGTGTGTGTATAATTAGCATCCATAAATTTATAGGGCGTAAACATCTATGCTATGTATGTTTCGTTCGGTGCCGGTTAATATCTAAAAGAGCATGCGCTAGGAAAAGCTGGGGAATGTTGTTTATTTCCTCCATCGGATTCTTCTATGCCTTAGTATTGGCTACTAGTGGTGGTGCTGCTACCTTTAGTGTGGGTAGCATCATCCACTATTTGTGCATGTATGGAGGGCCATATTCTCGGAACCAATCCACCCAGTCTTGTGACGATGAAAGAGCAGAGTCAATAGCAACAAAGTAGAAGTCTAGTGAATGCATTGCACATCTTTGTGTTTACTTTTGAAACTTCGAACTAATATGTTGGAGACTCGATGTGTGCCATTTGCCTTGAAAATCAAGAGGGAGAAAATCTGGTACAGTATAAAATATGAGAGTCCAAATAGTAGAATAGAGTAAGTGTGTTTTGTTAGTGGATTGTAATTGGTGTGTCTGTTGAGTGGAATGTAATACGTATAACTAAATATGAGTACTATAAATATGTGCTAAATCCATTATAAAAATCAATGAATGTTCAATCAAATTTGTGTTTTCTTCAATACAAATTCTTATTGTGAATTTTTCATATTATCTTCTCTCTATGAGAGTGCAAGTTAGAGCGAAATCTAACAAACTGCTGCGTCAATTGGTATCAGAGCCTTTCTCTCTATCATGTGGAGCTTTCCTGATAACCAAAACTTCCATATTTGTCCATCACTAACCACTCAAATTCTGCATCACCGTTTTCCATTTTGAAAAAATAAAAAGAATTGCCAAACCGAAACCATAACCCTAACCACCGCCACATCCAACACAACTGACCACACCACACATATCCAAGCCATCTAACTCCATCATTGTCCATCTCTATTTCAAAAAAAAAAAGGAAAAAAAATTAACTACCGTTCATCAATCAAAACCACTATTGCAACACACCAAACCATCACCATCTTCTAGTCAATTTTGCACACAAACCAGCAAGGCTCTATTCAAATCACGACCACCGACGCGTTCTTCCTATCTCCAACCATCATATTCCACCAACTCTAATCCCATTTCCAGTCTCCAGTCACCAAATCAAACAGTTTTTTTGGGTTTTGAGAAAAAAAAAGGAAAGAAACTAGCAGAAGAGGAAGAACCGAAGAAGGAAGCTTGAGTAGAAAAAAAGAAAAGAGAAAACGTGAAGTAATAAGAAACCGTGTAGAGTGAAAAGTTTGAGGAAAGAAAAAAAAACAGGGGCGTGAGTGTGTTGAGCAGGGTGCATAGTATTTTAAAAACAAAAAGTGCGAGTGTGTGTTCTATGCAGTGGGGAAGCTAACACTATTTTTTGGGGTGGGCTAGATTTTTAAAAAAATTTAATTACTTCTCAAAAAATTATTCTATACAAATGAAATTATTAAAATTCACTAGACAAGTAAAAAAAATCCAAGATAATTATTTTTTTTTTCAAGAAACTAACCCGGACTACAGCCCAAGTTAGCCCCCTCATAGTTTCGCCCCTGGTTCTATGTTGTGCAAAAAGTGTGAGAGGAGTGAGAAGAAAGGATTAAAAAAAACGAGAGAAAAAAAAAAGTTAGTGTGAGTGTGTTAAAAGAGAAAAAAAATAAAAAAAATAAGGTTGGCGTGAGTGTGTAGTGCAGAGTGTTATAACCAAAAAGAGGCATGGGTCTGTTTTGTGCATGTGAGTGGGTATAAAAAAATTATGAGTGTATTGTGTTTGTGCATGTAGAAAAAAGAAAAAGGGTGTGAGTTTATAAAAAAAAAGGAAAAAAAAGTGTATTGTGCTATTGCAGGGAATTGAAAAAAAAAAGTGAGTGTTAAAAAAAAAAGAGAAGAAAAAAAAGGGGCATAAATTTAAAAAAAAAATTGTTTTGTGCAGAAGTGTTTTTGCTCAATTTTTGGGAATTGTGGGTGTTTGTCGGAAAAAAAATTAGAATTTATTTAAAAAAAAAAAAGGGGATTGAAGCATGAGTTAGCGAGGATAGAGAGAAATTTTTCTGAGTGGAATTGCGTGATATATATATATATATATATATATATATATATATATATATATATATAGAGAGAGAGAGAGAGAGAGAGAGAGAGAGAGAGAGAGAGAGAGAGGGGTTAAGCGCGAAAAAAAAATGTGTGGCAAAATATAAAAAAAAAAAGAGAGATTAAGCGAGAGTGAGAGAATTAAAAAAAAGTGTAATGAAAAAAAAAGAGAGGATTAAGTGCGAGTGAGTATTAAAAAAAAAGTGTGAATTTTTATTTTTTTTCAATTTCGAGCGTTGTGCAAAAAAAAAAAAGAATTGTGTTAGTTTGTATGTATATGTGCTTATTTACTTGAATTGTGAATTTAAAAAAAGAGAAAAAAGGAAAAAGGGAAAAAAAAGAAAAAAAAAAAGGCTCGTTGAAGTTGATGGCCTATTCATAATTGAGGAATTTCTTGATTGGTTCACAGAAGTCGAAAAGTTCTTTGAATATTAGGGGACTGAGGAGCACATGAAAGTCAAATTGGTGGTTTATCGACTCAAAGGATGTGCGCACATATATAAGTAATGTATGTTTTAAAAAGGAAAAACCAATTTTAAAATATTGAGTGGGAGAGGGAAAATTCAAGGTAATTTTTTCCAAGGGCTTTATTGTTAGTTCAATAATAAAATTATATATATACCTCGACTTCATGATACGATGATGCTCCCTTTGGAGGGTATATATATTAGATATTTTATTTGATGAACTTCTTCAAAGATAAAATTGAAATATTTTTCAATCGATTATTCACCCTAACGGTGACTATTGATATGAAAAATACGTAAAATGAAACAATGGTTATACACTCAACTAAAATTTGTTATTAACCTTCCCAACGAAACTCTATTCACAATTTAGGCTAAAAAATATAACGATAATTATTTATCATGTCTCTACATGAAAGTAAATAATTCAATGGATAATTGGGTCTAGTAAGTATAGACATGACTTCCCCCAACAGATAGTTTGTCAAAGCGGTACTAGATTATCGTTACAATAAGTTAAAATGCATTTATGGTTTTTTACATTTTTTTCATTTATTGTAAATTCTATATCAAATTATTTATGCATGGATATTTTATTTTTCAGAAAATGTATTCCTTGAGCCCACTTACTATTATTCTAAGTCAAAACAAACTTACTTGCGAGAACTATATAGATTGGAAAAGAAATCTATTTATTGTCCTGACTGCTGAAAATTATAAATATGTCTTAACCCAGTCATGCCCTCCAGTTCCAGCAGAAGATGCTCATAAAAATCAGAGGAGGCTTTATGAGAAATGGCAAAAGGCCAATAAGATGGCAAAATGCCAGACCAAACATCAGAACTTGGAGACTGCCACTGAAATAATGGATAGTCTCTAACAGATGTTCGGGTAGAGTACTCGCTCCGCCAGACAAACAGCGTTGAAAGGTATTATGAACATCAAAATGAGGAAGGACACAAGAGTTCGTGATCATGTCCTCAAAATGATGGACTATTTGAATGAGGCTAAGATTCAGGTAACACAAATCGATGATAACTCAAATATGGACATGGTGCTAGAATCTGTCAGAAACATTCAAGAAGTTTAAGGTCAATTATAACATAAATAAAAGAAATATGAACTTAACTGAGTTGATGAACGAACTTCATTCTGCTGAAGAGATCTATCGTGCTGAAAAATCTCTAGGAAGCATAAATATTGCTGAAAAAAATTCTTCTAGACCTAAGCCGAAAGGCAAAGGTAAGAAGAAAGCTGGGAAAAAAAAATCGTCTACCAAGCAAGATGGCAAGCCGAAAGGAAAACGCTTTAAGTGTGGACAGAAAGGTCACTGGAAAAAGGATTGCCATAAGATTGTGAAATCATGTATAGGAAATCTTTTTGTAATTGAAGTCTGTTTAGTTCAGAATCCTATTGACACTTTATTGGTTTCAGGAAAACCAAGAAAATAAGTGAAGGAAGCGTCAGGCTGCTGTTAGGGACAGGATAGTTCATGTCAGCAGTGAAGACTGGATTTGTTTGATTATCTTTTAATAATAGGACTTTAGTTTTGAATAATTGTCTTTATGTTCCAGACATTAAGAGGAATTTAGTTTCAGTAGCTTGTTTGTCAAAGTAAGGGTACATTGTAAATTTTGGATCCTTTGTTTCTTTTTTTTATAATAAGAGACTTATTTGTTCTGATACATTGGAAGATAATTTATATTATTTAAGTCTTATGATCCATTTTAGGCATGACACTGTGATCAATAATGATGAGCATACACATTTATCTAAGAAAATATATATTTCTTCCAACCAATGTTACCTCTAGCATTTACGCTTAAATCATATAAACCAAAATAGGATACAGAGAATGATCAAAGATGGGCTCTTGGGTCCATTAGAAAATAAATCATTGCCACTCTGTGAATCCTATTTAGAAGGGAAAATGACCAAAAGCCATTCTCAGCCAAAGGAGTGCGTGCAACAGTACCACTTGTATTGGTACATACAGATTTATGTGGATCAATCAATATACAAGCATGAGGAGGTTATAAGTATTTCATCACTTTCACTAATGATTACTCAAGGTACGGTTATGTTTATCTGATGCATCATAAGTCTGAAGCTCTTGAGAAATTCAAAGAGTTTAGGGCTAAGACAGAAAAATAATTAGATAAGGACATAAAGAAACTTCGATCTGATCGAGGTGGTGAATTTCTCTCAGAAGATTTCAAAGAGTATCTGGTTGAAAATGGGATTATATCTCAGTTAACTATCTCGGGAACACCACAACAAAATGGGGTAGCTGAAAGAAGAAATATAACTTTTTTGGATATGGTGAGATCTATGCTTAGTTATTCGTCATTACCAATCTCTTTTTGGGGACTAGCATTGGAAACTGTAGTTTACCTCTTGAACTTAGTTCTATCTAAGTCAGTGCCTAAAACCCCAATAGAATTATGGCCAGGTCGCAAACTAAGTTTACGACATGTCCGTATTTGGGGATCACCAGCACATGTGCTGAAACCAAAGGCATACAAAATGGATTCATGTTCGGAGATTTGTATGTTTGTGGGGTATAAGGCAAACATCTGAAGAGATAGAGAGGATGAAATGAGTTCTCTATGCAGAAGCTGTGGGAAGTCTCATGTATGCCAATGTGCACTAGGCCAGACATCTGTTTTACGGTAGGGATGATTAGCAGATATCAATCTAATCCTGGACCTGAACACTGGACTGCGGTCAAGCATATAATGAAGTATATGAAAAGAACTAAAAATTATATATTGTGTATTTTGGTGATGAACTCATTCAAGTGGGTTATTTAATTGAGCGTGCAAAGTAAATAAGTATTCAAAATAAATTTTAGAGTACAAATAATCCACCCATAAAAATATCATGCACCACAAGATGAGTGGCATTGCTCACTACAAATTGAAAAAAAAATCATATATTCATGAGAAATATTAATATAGGCATACAAAATAGTCTCTCGAAACTACTATAAGATTTTTTTAGTTTATTCGAATTCTCTCTTAATCATTTGGAGAAATAGGAGAGGCTGTTTATTTATTTGATTTGATTTAATTAATTATTTTGATAGAAATTTTATTAAATTATATAGAGACGTTAAATGGTTTTCCTTGCTTGTAACGTTTAACAGGCTAACAGCAAGAAAGGTTTACACAATTAAATCGCAAAATAAATGGGCTTCTATAATTTGCTTACTATTTTACGAACAAAAGAAGAAAATGAAAAAAAAAATCCAAGACTAAAACTTATGTGTGCAGAAGGAAAGAGAGATGACAAAATGTACTGCAAAACTTTTGAAGGAGAGTCCACCTACTGTGTGACCCAAAAGAACCAATTTCAAAAACAAAAGCGCTTTCAAAATTACAATTGCTTGCACAAAATTAAGCTTTTGTATCTTCCCAATCTCAATATGTCTATAGATAAATTCTCAACTTCCTTTTAGGAGGTGTTTGGTTGGAAAGGGAGGTAGGGGGAAAAAAATAATTTAGATTTTCTTCTTATTTCCTTTGTTTGATTTACCATAATTTATAAGAATTTAATTTCCATTAAAATTTAGTATACATCATAATGTGGAATTTAAATTTCACACCAAAGAGTGATGAGTTTGAATTCTTCCTCTATTGGAAGCCAAAACATCCAAAATTACCTCTTCAAATTTTTATGAACTTGTTTAATATTATCAAATTATTATTGTTTACAATTTTATTTTATCAATTTAATATTGTAGATAATTAATTTTGTATCAATAAAGTTAAAGCAAGATAATTAATTTTGTATTATTAAAAGTTAAAACAATGATTTAAATAATTTAATAAATTACTTTATTTACTTAATTAATTTAAAATATAGAAATACAAATTTAACAGGCCCATCAAAAGAAGCCCACGCGTGCTCGTGCTCGTGCCGTGTCGTGCCCACTATGCGTTTCGTGCCGTGTCAGCCTGGCAGACGTGCCGTGCCCACACATGCTCGTGCTCGTGCCCACTCGTAACGTGCCCACATGTGTCGTGTCGTGCCGTGCCGTGCCGTGCCTAGGAAAAATAGCTCATTAAGCTTTTTTTTTTCTTTTTTAAGAGCGCATGCCAAGTTGTTGTCTTATTTTTTTCAATCTTATATACTTTTTTTGGATTCATGTGCCTTTATTTAAATTTAATAGAATAAAAAATTTAAAACTCAAGTCCATATTCAATAATACAAAAATTAATAATAATAAGAGAATGTAATATTAGTTGCTAAGTTTGACTCTATGGTATTAGAATTCTTTTTTAGTACTTAACAACAACAACAACAATAATAATTTTTTTTAAGGGTTAACTTGGAATTACGTAGAGTCATATATCATAATTTATAATAATATTAATACATATTTATAAAATCATGATATTTATAATTTTATTTATTAAAATCATGATATCAATTATTTATTTAATAAATTATAAAAATAAATCAATTAACATTTTTTTGAAACTAAGAATTAAATAAATTTAAAAAACTTGAGGCAATAAAAAATATTAAAAGATTCAATTTCAAGTTATTTATAAAATTATAAAATTTTAAGTTTACTTTCATTAAAAAATGAAACGTGCTCATTACGTGCTTTTTTGCATGCCGTGCTTTTTTGCATATCGTGCTTTGGCTCATCTCTAATCGTGCCGTGCTTTTAAGCTCCACGTGTCTAAAATCTAAGCCCGGCACGGCCCACGTGAGTGTCGTGCCGTGCCGCGTGCTCTAACGAAACGTGCTCGCGCCGTGCCGTGCCCGTGCCAGTGCGGTGTCGTGCCCGTGCCGTGCCGTGCCCGTGCTCGCGTCGTGCCGTGCCCGTGCTCGCGTCGTGCCGTGCCCGTGCTCGCGTCGTGCCGTGCCCGTGCCAGTGCGGTGTCGTGCCCATGCCGTGGCGTGCCGTGCCCGTTCCGTGCCGTGCCCGTGCCTGTGCCGTGCCCATGCCGTTCCCTTGCCCGTACCCATGTCGTGCCCGTGCCCGTGCCCGTGCCCGTGCCCGTGCCTGTGCCGTGTCCGTGCCCGTGCCCGTGGCGTGCCTCATGCCGTCCGGCCCATTGGCCACCTCTAGCTAGAAGTCATAGATTTCCATAGACATTTTTTGATTCGCAATCTTGGCTAGAGAGATAAGATGATCAAATAATGGGGACCCCATACATGCACATTTGGTTAGGAAGATCCGAAGATGGCAACATCACCTACAAAATGACAGGATATTGTTCGGGAATAATAGCACACTGAGCCCATTTCCAATTATATTGGAACATTGTTTCTCTCCACTTTTTGCCAATAATACAAAATTGCTATTGCTTTGTTTTTTTTTTGTTTTAACTACATGCATGTACTAAAGTTCAAATTATCGAAAGGAATGGGACCCGAAAACTGAAAACATAGAAGTGAGAGTTTCAAGTGTCAATTAAAGTGTACAAATACAATTTTTAGTTGTAACTTGAGCTCATCCCTTCAAGCCAACAAATTTTTGCTTCTTCCCAATCTTAATATACTGGGCGTGAGTACTGTATATGTGATGTAGTGGTAGATGCTCACTGTTGGATTCAATAATATGAAATCTAACGGATGAGATTAAATGTATTATTAAATCAATTAATCTCATTCGTTAGATTTCATATTATTGAATCCAACAGTGAGCATCTACCACTACATCACATATACAGTACTCACGCCCAGTATATTAAGATTGGGAAGAAGCAAAAATTTGTTGGCTTGAAGGGATGAGCTCAAGTTACAACTAAAAATTTTATTTGTACACTTTAATTGACACTTGAAACTCTCTCTTCTATGTTTTCAGTTTTTGGGTCCCATTCCTTTCGATAATTTGAACTTCAGTACATGCATGTAGTTAAAACAAAAAAAACAAAGCAATAGCAATTTTGTATTATTGGCAAAAAGTGGAGAGAAACAATGTTCCAATATAATTGGAAATGGGCTCAGTGTGCTATTATTCCCGAACAATATCCTGTCATTTTGTAGGTGATGTTGCCATCCTCGGATCTTCCTAACCAAATGTGCATGTATGGGGTCCCCATCATTTGATCATCTCATCTCTCTAGCCAAGATTGCGAATAAAAAAATGTCTATGGAAATCTATGACTTCTAGCTAGAGGTGGCCAATGGGCCGGATGGCACGAGGCACACCACGGGCACGGGCACGGACACGGCACGGACACGGGCACGGGCACGGGCACGGGCACGGACACGGGCACGGGCACGGGCATGGGCACGACATGGGTACGTGCAAGGGAACGGCACGGGCACGGCACAGGCACGGGCACGGGCACGGGCACGGGCAGGGCACGGCACGGCACGGCACGGCACGGCACGGCACGGGCACGGCACGACATGGGCACGGTACCGCACTGGCACGGGCACAGCACGGCGCGAGCACGTTTCTTTAGAGAACGCGGCACGGCACGACACACACGTGGGCCGTGCCGGGCTTAGATTTTAGACACGTGGAGCTTAAAAGCATGGCACGATTAGGGATGAGCCAAAGCACGATATGCAAAAAAGCACGGCATACAAAAAAGCACGTAATGAGCACGTTTCATTTTTTAATGAAAGTAAACTTAAAATTTTATAATTTTATAAATAACTTGAAATTGAATCTTTTAATATTTTTTATTGCCTCAAGTTTTTTAAATTTATTTAATTCTTAGTTTCAAAAAAATTGTAATTAATTTATTTTTATAATTTATTAAATAAATAATTGATATCATGATTTTAATAAATAAAATTATAAATATCATGATTTTATAAATATGTATTAATATTATTATAAATTATGATATATGACTCGACATAATTCCAAGTTAACCCTTAAAAAAAATTATTATTGTTGTTGTTGTTAAGTACTAAAAAAGAATTCTAATACCATAGAGTCAAACTTAGCAACTAATAGTACATTCTCTTATTATTATTAATTTTTTTATTATTGAATATGGACTTGAGTTTTAAATTTTTTATTCTATTAAATTTAAATAAAGGCACATGAATCCAAAAAAAGTATATAAGATTGAAAAAAATAAGACAACAACTTGGCATGCGCTCTTAAAAAAGAAAAAAGAAAAAAGAAAAAAGCTTAATGAGCTATTTTTCCTAGGCATGGCACGGCACGGCACGACACGTGTGGGCACGTTACGAGTGGGCACAAGCACGTGTGGGCACGGCACGTCTGACAGGCTGGCACGGCACGAAACGCATAGTGGGCACGACACGGCACGAGCACGAGCACGCGTGGGCTTCTTTTGATGGGCCTGTTAAATTTGTATTTCTATATTTTAAATTAATTAAGTAAATAAAGTAATTTATTAAATTATTTAAATCATTGTTTTAACTTTTAATAATACAAAATTAATTATCTTGCTTTAACTTTACTGATACAAAATTAATTATCTACAATATTAAATTGATAAAATAAAATTGTAAACAATAATAATTTGATAATATTAAACAAGTTCATAAAAATTTGAAGAGGTAATTTTGGATGTTTTGGCTTGCAATAGAGGAAGAATTCAAACTCATCACTCTTTGGTGTGAAATTTAAATTCCACATTATGATGTATACTAAATTTTAATGGAAATTGAATTCTTATAAATTATGGTAAATCAAACAAAGGAAATAAGAAGAAAATCTAAATTATTTTTTTCCCCCTACCTCCCTTTCCAACCAAACACCTCCTAAAAGGAAGTTGAGAATTTATCTATAGACATATTGAGATTGGGAAGAAACAAAAGCTTAATTTTGTGCAAGCAATTGTAATTTTGAAAGCGCTTTTGTTTTTGAAATTGGTTCTTTTGGGTCACTGAAATTGGTTCTTTTGGGTCACACAGTAGGTGGACTCTCCTTCAAAAGTTTTGCAGTACATTTTGTCATCTCTCTTTCCTTCTTCACACATAAGTTTTAGTCTTGGATTTTTTTTTTCATTTTCTTCTTTTGTTCGTAAAATAGTAAGCAAATTATAGAAGCCCATTTATTTTGCGATTTAATTGTGTAAACCTTTCTTGCTGTTAGCCTGTCAAGCGTTACAAGCAAGGAAAACCATTTAACGTCTCTATATAATTTAATAAAATTTCTATCAAAATAATTAATTAAATCAAATCAAATAAATAAACAGCCTCTCCTATTTCTCCAAATGATTAAGAGAGAATTCGAATAAACTAAAAAAATCTTATAGTAGTTTCGAGAGACTATTTGGTATGCCTATATTAATATTTCTCATGAATATATGATTTTTTTTCAATTTGTAGTGAGCAATGCCACTCATCTTGTGGTGCATGATATTTTTATGGGTGGATTATTTGTACTCTAAAATTTATTTTGAATACTTATTTACTTTCCACGCTCAATTAAATAATATAAAAATAGAAATTTTCGCTTAAAACACTCTTTCAAATTCTTATATTATTCACATTCACTGCAAAAAAAAATATTGATTTATGACAGATTTTTTATGATGGATATCATTGCGTCACAAATTCATCATAGAAGCATAACATTTTTGTGACATATAAATATATATCGAGAATTTATGACATATTTGTGACTCATAGCTTAATGACATAAGGAGATGATATATAGGAGTCATGCTTGAATTTACTATTATTAACAAATTAAAACGACACATTGTTTTACAACGCAATTCGACGTCGTTTGATGAGCATGGTAGATATCTATCACATTAAAATTGTGCAACTTTTATAAGCTAGTTATTTTATTTTTAAAAGTTTAAGATAATTTTATTACAAAAAAAGCCATTACAAAAAAACGACGTCAAATTAAATTAAACGACATCGTTTGCAAAGCCCAGGCCCAAGGACAGCAAATTTTTACTAAAGTGTTGAATGGATCTCTTCGCTACACTCTCTCCCACTCAACTTAGGAAAGCCCCTCCAAACCCTAAGTCACAATCAAAAACTGCCGCTCACTGAAGAAGATGCAAACGGATCTCTTCTCCTGTTATTTGAAAGAAATGAAAACAGTCGTTGCCCTCTGAAGTCAGAGTTGCTGCTCTCCTCCGTATCCGTCACTGGCTATTGAAGAAACCCACTGTTCATCGTTGCTTTGGTAAAAAAGGTAAAGATGAAAATAGCGTGTTTGATTTTGAAAATTAAATTCATTGCTCCTCATTTTTCCTTGACTAATTGGGTTTTCCCATTTATTAAGCACCTTTAAAATGGAAATTGATCTCTCAATGCCTTGGGTTTTGACCTAATTAAAATTGGGGTTTTTTAAAATTGAAATTGGAGGTTAATTTGCCTGATTTTGGATGATGAATTTATCACTTAAAGAATGAATTGATTGAGTTGAGATAAAAAAAATCCCATCTTATTGTGTGTTTGCTCTCTTTGACGTTTATAGCAAATTCTTGTAATTTTAGGTTCAAATATGCACATGGTAAAAAATTAAGTTAACTGAATGTTCTAATGGATTTGTATGATCATTTTTTGCACAATATATATTAGGTTCGATTAGGCCAATTACTCAAGCTCCCGTAAGTGACTTTGTATGACTTCAAGCTTCGGAAATGGTTAGCTTTTAATATTAGCATTAGTGGAACTTAATAAATGCTTAACAGATATTAATGAATGTATGTTTTAGCTTTTATATTTTAAGTTTAGTTGTATGTGAATGTGACTAATAGCTTTCATGGAATTTTATTGAATGTTGTGACAAGTATAGATTTTGCTAAATGTTGGGTGTAATAACTTCCATCGAATTTTATTTTTACTTCTGAATTTTAGGTAACTTTTAATATGCTATTTTTGTTCTTATTTGTGTTGAATTGGCAGAAGAATTCAAGTTTCACAAGATGTGGCTAGGCACACAGTTGTATTATTACATGTAGTGATATGTATCACAGCACAAGGTTGCAAATAGAGCATTGTCTCTCCTTGAGACAGTAAGGCATGTTAGTGTGGAACTTATTATTGCTTATACTGTTGGTAAATGCTTCTTGCAAGTGTAGTTTGATTTAG
The DNA here is from genome assembly GCA_029641205.1 of Citrus maxima. NCBI lineage: Eukaryota > Viridiplantae > Streptophyta > Magnoliopsida > Sapindales > Rutaceae > Citrus > Citrus maxima. The sequence continues at coordinate 21,479,203 of CM056369.1, forward strand.
TATCGAATTTTTTATTGTGACAGTATTATCTTCTAGATTATGTTGGCTTAGAGAAAGGAATCTATAGGAGCTAAGAGCTAGCTACTACTGATACTTCTATCAATTCTATTAAAATGCTATTACTTCTGTTGCTCATCTTATGTTTGTTAAATGCTTGAAGGAAAGTGGTCTACATTTCTTAATAAAGAAGAAAAAGAAAATATAGAGTAGTGTTGTTTTGTATTTAACTTATTGATTTTTTGGATGCCTATATATTGTTATTTTAAACCAGATTTTTGTTTTGCTACTTTGGATTTTCTAAGTGCTTGTTAATGGATTTGTGTTTTCTTTATTAATCTGAACGTATTCTAAAACAGGTCTATAGCTACAAGTTGATTACTTATTTCTATAACCTGGGGGTTTTTATTTGATTATAATTCTTGATCATTTTTATTTATTCATTTTTTCAATGAATGATAATAGGTTTTATCGTTACAAGACTTAGATCTTTGAAATATCAAAATTTTTGCTAGCTTCGTTTTTATATTTTTCTTTCTGAGCTTTCAATTTTCTTGAATTGGTTTATTAATGCATAATTTATCAGGTTTGCTTAATAGTTATTGGCAATAATACTTTGGTTCTGGTACTCATGGTAGATGACTTTTCATCCACTATTCTAGCTCTAGAATTTATTCATTTTATTTGTAAACTCTTGATTATCTTCAAATACAGATCTTTTATCAATCAATTTATTAGAGACCACTATTGTGGGGCTTGTGGGATTGCTCTCAAAGATGATGGGGGTAATGTTTTGAAGAGGCTTTATTTCCAGCAGTAGCAGCCAATGGGTTTGAATTTTGTCCTTTATATTTGTTGTTAAGGACTGTTTATCTAAACCATTCATATTTTGTTTATGAATTATACCAAATTATGAAAATACTTTTGGTTTTTTCATATTAATTTTAAATTCACATTCTTTTGTAGCGTTAATTGTAATTAAAAAATATATTTCCTATGAAATTAAAAAGAAATATATTAAAATTGGTAGAGTTAAATTGGATTATAATTCATAAAATATATTTATATAATCCAAAATTAAAATTTAATTAAATACAAATGATAACTAATGAAGTAAATTAATAATGGAATAATAAAAATATGAATATCCACTAAATTTTGAAATCGCAACAAAATTCGTTTAAAATTTTGGAATCCCACCAAATTAATTTATATGTCATTATCTTATGACATATATTAATGATGCATGAAAGTGATTATGACAAATATTAGTCATACGAGAAATGTTTTTCATCAAAATAGTTATGAAGAAATTGTAACAGATAATATGTCATACATAAAACGGCATATATAAACAGTCATTATTTTCTTAACATTGGAATTAATAACGGTCGCATAACCGTAATGCAACATGAGTAATACTTGTCATAAAGGCTTTTTTTTTTTCTAGTAGTAATTACCCCTTTCTTTAATGAGTAATGATACAGCCACAAACTATTGTACAAACTTATTTTGTACAAACCGACGTGGCACTAATTCATTGGTTGAATGAAAATATAAAATAATGAAAACAAATCATGTGGGCCAAGTGATATTTAATTCAACCAATCTTATCATGCCACATAAGTTTGTACAAAATAAGTTTGTACAATAGTTTGTGGCTGTATCATTACTCTTCTTTAATTATCATGTTTCCTCTTTAACCCATTAAAATATTCATCATCACAAGTAAAGTATCTTTTTTCTATTTTTATTAACTTTTATTTTCCTTTCATAATAAGGTTTGATATTTGTTTATTCTTCTCTTTAATGCAGCATTTTAATTTTGTTTTTCAAACCCATGAAAGCATGCAGATTAGATAGAGTAAAGATCAAAAAGCAAATTTAAAACAAATCTTATCCTCTGATTTTCTTTCATTTTCTTAAGTTGGAGTGGTATAATTTATTGTTCTTCCTTCACCTCTGGTTTTTTATTCCTTTTGTTTCAATTGCAAAAGATGGAACATGTTACTTTTATGTTTTCCTAGCAATTCTATTAACAAAAAAATGAAAAAGATTTAGTCCATAAGTAATAGACAATGTTTCATCATGAATATTGATTCAATTTTTCATTGTATGTGGTTTATTGTAGATAAAATATGACATTGCATAAAAATGGTTAAACAATATTTTATTAAATTGTCCTTAATAGTAAATTATATTTAGGTTAATTTTGTAATGTAAAAAATTATTAAAATATGAGCATTCAAAATAAAATTTAGAGTGAAAATAGTCTCCCGTATTGTCATGTAGTGTGGGTTTGGTAATTTACAGTTTTATCAATATTTTTGAGATGTTACAAAATTTTGTAATTTATGTACAAAGTTGCTACCCCCCCCCCCCCTCGCACAAAGTAAATTTCATTATAATGGCCAAGAAAGGACAATAATACATCATCACATCGGGCACAAATAAAATACCTAGGATAATTTAAGTCTCGAGTCCCGGTTATGATAACGCTTAATAACAAATAATATAAGAAAATCAGCTACTTAATTACGAATTCGTTATAGTCGATAAGCAAAAAGAACTCAACGCACTAAAACCTAACGTAGTACTAAAGAAATTTTTTGAGTTTGACCTAGTTTACCCACCTCAATATTGTAGGTAAAGACTACATGTATATATATTGAATAATTTACAAATCTTCATCATTTCAAAAGAAAAAAAAAATCGCATTCAAATTCTCTGCAATAGGCTATGCATGCAACCATTTTACCGTCCATATATTGTTGGAGAAAAATTAGTTTTAAAAAAAAAAATTAAGATCGATCTCATAAAATACATAAGAATTCGTAATCTAGAAAATCATACATTGACAATCCGAAAAGATGAACAATTGAAAATAATCCAAGCTCCCAGATCACGATCCGCCACCAATGATCTTCTAGGTTATGGCTCAGGTTTGATCTGCACTTGACGTGTGGGCGACTCTATCACTACTAAAAACAATTACCAGGAGAAAATTTTTCTCTCAAAATTAGAGAGAAAAAAAATATTTTTCTCTAATCTGTATAATGTGGCCTCTTCTTACTTTTTGGGAGAAAATAAGCCTTTTTATCTCTATTTTAGTGGAAATCATAGGCTTCATATTTTTTATTTTTAATTATATTAAATCAAATTTGATTTAAAATAAAAATAATAAAATCAAAAGTAAGTTGACAAAATGTATCAGCCGACCACCAAACCGTTAGTTGCCGTTTGAAAGTTAACGGAGTTACAGTGAATTGACGATTTTACCCTTGAAAATTATCACTTGTATACCCTTAAATTCTCTTTTTATCACTTGTATACCCTTAAATTATCACTTGTATCATATAAAAAGACCAAATTACCCTTCTGACGTCATCATACTTAAACGGCAACTAACGGTTTGGTGGTCAGCTGATACATTTTGTCAACTTAGGGTGGACAATTGATACACCCTCAAAGTGTTGTAGTATTTTTGATAATGGAGTAAACTAAGGGTATACAAATGATAATTTCCCAATAATATATTTAGGTTTTTAACTCAAATAGTTAGTTATCTTGCTTATTAATCCAGTAGCGACGCAATCAATTAAATGAGCTAATTCGGGGATCATATGAGTACATACAATAGTGGCTATAATAATTATGTTTGTAATTAAACTAGCCCAATTATTTAATTCTAAATCTACTCTACTAAAAGACTGGATTTGACCTCCATAATTGTATGTTATCTAGGATAATGTACTCGAATAATAATTCGACCCATGCCATATTGATTTCTTTACTGCATAATCATTTATACCACATTGTTAATTAAATCGATATCTCAACTGTCCAATCAATTTAATTATATCTTGTTCCTTGATACTTACTAGTTTTTTCTAATGATCATTTTCAACATACTAAATATATTGACACACTCTATGTAATACCCCACCCGATTATTTTTAACCCTTCACCTATATAAATTGAGCGCGATTAAACGCTCGGATAGTCGGATTTTATTTTCGTCTCGGGTCCGGTATTAGCTTAATTTGTATTAAGATTAAGTGGAAAAAAAAAAGGAAGAAGAAGTCGGGTTCTATAACTGGAAAGGGGGAAACTGTTTTTGAATACAAGAGAGAGAGAGTGTGTTGGACCCGTTTGACTCGCAAACCCGACCCGGAACAGCGACCTTGACCCGGCGATTTCTCCCGATTCCGGCCACCTCACCGGCCGTGCTTGGTACCGATCTGAAGCTTAGAATCCGACCATCATAACCCAGCCGTCCTCGTCGCCGGAAACCAACCAGAACGGTGGCGATTTGAGCTCGAAAACTCGCGGCCAAGACTCGTTTTCGCCGCCGTTGATCCCGCCGGACTTTTGGCACACCACCACTCGGAACTTGTTCCTCAGCTTAGCCTCGTCATTTCCCGACCAGCATAGTCACCTTAAACGGCCGGATTACCGCCGATCAGTCATTGGAAAGCTCACGGATTTGGAAGCTCGATTTGCCGCCGTTGCCGCGCGTGGGAGGTCACCGCCGGCAACATTGGACTCACTGAGGTCTGAACTATCAGACCTAAGCTTCCCGTCGCCGTCGGATGAATTCTGGTGATCGTTGACCGGCAAGGCTATTTTGGTAATTTCACAGTCCAAGGGCAATTTTGTAATTTCAAATTTTGTGGGTAATTTGGTAATTGCTGAATTGAGGATAAAGTTGGTAATTTATGATTTTGAGGTTAATTTGGTAATTTTGATATGAGGGTATTTTGGTAATATTGAATTCAAGGGCAATTCGGTAAATTCATAAAACTTGAGGGTGAATTTGTAATTTATGAATCAATGGATAGTTTGGTAATTTTAGGTTAGGGCAGTGAGGTAATTTGAGATTACGAGGGTAATTCGATAATTTAAGTTGTTAAGGACATTTTGGTAATTTACGCTCCGAGGGTAATTTCGTAATTTTTGACATTGTGGTTATTTTCATGATCTGAATTGAGGACAATTTAGTAATTGAAGATTCTGAGGATCATTTGGTAAAATAATGATGTTGGGGGCATTTTGGTAATTTTGGCATGTAAGGGTATTTTGGTAATTTTGTGCATGCGGGAATAGTTTATTGTTGATAGATATTCGTTCGAGAATTATTATGTAAGATTAGTTGTATTTCAAATTTATGGAGAATGATTATGTCGTTTCCTTGATTAGGAGGATTCGCGAACGAGAATCAACCCGCGGACGTTGTTGGCACCGAGTCTGGACATTGTCACTGTGAGTGGAATATACGAAACCTATTTTTAGAGTTAATTATGATAGTAAAGCATGTTTGCGGAATAAGTATTTTAAATGTTTTGATTTAATGATTCCTCGAAATGGATTTAATGTGATTTCCTCGAAATGGATTTTATTCACGTATTGATATTTGGTTAATGATTTTGCGTATCGATTTTGAATAAAGTATGATATTATTTGAAAGATAAGAAAAGTGGATTCAAATGTGGTATGATTTAAAATATGGTTAAGAGGGTTGTTTTCGAAATCATTAGACAGTACCCTTCCCCTCCAGATACAGTGATATAAATGATATGAGATGAGAGGCCTTTGGGGCCCGTCTGAACACACATAGAGGCTTTGGGCCGTGTGTTTGGGCGCTTTTACCTTTGGGACATATGCATGCGGTATGATTATTACAGTGATACAGATATGGGCTACAGACAGTTATTGAGATACAATGATACAGATATGGGCTACAGACAGTTATTGAGATACAGTGATACAGATATGGGCTATAGACAGTTATTGAGATACAGTGATATAGATATGAGATACAGACCAGTTATTGAGATACAGTGATACGGTGATACAGATATGAGATACAGACAATTGAGATACAGATGAGATACAGGCCTTTGGGGCCCGTCTGAGTACACACAGAGGCTTTGGGTCGTGTGCTTGGGCGCTTTTGTCCTTTGGGGACTAGATTATGCATGCACAGTTATGACGAGATATGAGATAGTATTTCCCTGTCTATCTGTATAGCTCCGGGGCGTGACGTTACCCAGATAGTACGTCATTGCCCGTCCGTTGAGGTCCGGATATGACGAGATTATTTCCCTGGGTACTTGTTTGATGATAGTTTTGGTATTCAGTATTTGATATGATAAGTATTATGTTTCCATCGATTTTATGCAGATTTATGTAATATAGTATTTTAGTGACTGAATTGAATTAAATAAGTTTATGTAAGTTCTTATGATATTCTGATGAAATTGATTTGAGAAATTGATGATTTGAGAAATTGATTTGAAAAAGATTAAATCATTTTAAAAGAATTGATTTTTCAAAATTACTATCCACTCACTGAGTTCATTGAGTTTTATACTCATCCCGTTTTTATTATATTTTCCCCCCCACAGGAGATTTGCAGGTACTCAGTAACGAATGTTAGTTTTGAAATTGTGGCCACGTGATGGTGCTAGGATGTCGTAGATTTAATAATTTTGATTTTTGGGATATTGCGAATTGTATTTATTTATTATATTTTGTAATTAAGGATAATCAATGTATTTTAATATTAGAATGATTTGGGTGGTATTTGGTTTGTTGACTTGAGAAGTCGGTTGTGGAGGATGGAAGAATATTGAATTATTTTGGGAGTATTGTTTTGTAAATCGCAGGTTGGTAATGTTTTATTTATAAGGGAGATTCTGTCGAAATTTTTATAGAATTCTTAGATATCATAATTATATCGATTCGATTTGACGAGTTTAGATAGACTCGCCCTGGGGGGGTGCGAGGCGGGTTGTTTCACTCTAGTTAGAGAATTCTATGATTAAGTGCCGAAAACCCGTCAAGAGATGTGTTGTACAAATTCTATATTGTTAATCTATAACTCTAATACTCATAATTACTCCTACCAAAATACTGGGTAATCTTGAATACAAGTGTGTGTCGTGTCCATTGGTAATCCAAATGGAATAACAATTACAATCATGAAATCATAACTAATTCAAGATTAAGATTACAGTAAAATCAATGCCTATGAGATTTAATAAGTCTGATAGTTATTACAAAGTAATTAAATTTCATATGTGATCCTGTTCAGTGTAGTCATACTACATCAATAAATTCATACATGATTAAGACAAATCATTCAATGAATTTATTACAGTCTATACCTAAATAAAGTGTCCAACTTTATTTATCAACTGCGAAATTAATTTATTTAATCATAAGATAACTTGTATTTATGTCTTCTGTGAATCCATATGGTGATCACATAAATACGTATAATATGATTAAATGAACGTTACTCAAAATATTAATGCAATTAAGATACTTGAATAAAATACCTAATTTATTTTATTAATAAAAAAATTGTTTATCACAATTAAATAAACATATATGCTTTTAAAGAGCATATTTTCCTAACAATCTCCCACTAACTCTCAGAGCATATTAGGAATCTCACGTATGCCCATGGATTCTAAGTGCAGGTTAAAAGGTTTCCCAAGTATGGCCTTAGTAAAAGGATCTGCTAAGTTTTGCTGTGACGCAATCTGAGTAACATTCATATCACCTCTATGCACTATATCCCTTATAAGATGATACTTCCTCTCAATATGTTTTTGTTTCTTGTGGATCCTTAATTCCTTAGATTGAGCTACCGCACCATTATTATCACAAAATAGTTTTAGGCGTGCAGTTACAGCAGGTACCGCCTCAAGATCTTGTAGGAACTTGCAGAGCCATACAACTTCTTTTGCAGCTTTGGATGCAGCCACATATTTAGCTTCAGTTGTGAAGTCTGCGATACAAGATTATTTTACACTCCTCCAACTGATAGTTCCACTTTCTAATGTAAACACATAGCCGGAAGTTGATTTTCTGGAATTCTTATCTGACATAAAGTCAGAATCAGTATAACCCACTTGAATGAGTTCATCACCAAAATACACAATATATAATTTTTAGTTCTTTTCATATACTTCATTATATGCTTGACCGCAGTCCAGTGTTCAGGTTCAGGATTAGATTGATATCTGCTAATCATGTACACAATATATAATGGGTGAGTAATTTTGAAAGAGCCCTTGTTTATTGTTTCTTACCCAAGTTTAAAAAAGCAAAAACAATGATGCTCCAACGTATTAGGAATTGGATCAACGCGCTATGATCAAATCGAATATTCATACACCATGACCTTAGTTGAGAAACAAAATATCACAACAATACATAAGAATTGAATTAGATAAAAAAAGGGAGAAAAGGCTTTCAAAGAGCACATGCTTAGTGCTCCCTCTTGAGTTACCCTTCGAAATCATTTTCTTACTTTTGGAACCTGAATGCCAAGTTTACTTCTGCTGCTTCTACCTATGGTACATCTCTAAAAAAAAAATTGTTTGGTGAGTTACTACAGCTATCATGCTTCCACTTCCATCTCCAATCACCACCCATATCATTGATGTTTATCTATATACTGCTGCATCTACCTTCACTTTGATTGATGTTTATCTATATACTGCTGCATTTACATTCATTTTGAAATAGGCCTGACGAGGAGGAAACCAGCTTGATCAAGGCTTCCCGGATTCTTAACAGGTGGCTAAGAGCAAGAAGAGTATCATTAGTCTTTGCCATTGCAGGTCTGTCCTTCTCTTTCTGCCTAGACGACCCTCTTTTTTTTTTTTTCAGGTCTGTCCTATGGTAGTAATTTAAGATACAAGTTTTTTTTTAAGAAAAGATAAAACTTTCCATTAATTAATAGAATTGAGAATACAAGCAATGTCGGCTGGGAAAGACTCCACCCATACATTCGAGACTCCACTTCTAATGGCATATTTAGCAAGCCTATAAGTTGTTTCATTGCTAGATCTATGGACATGCTGGAAAAATAACATTATGGAATTCAAAATTCATGTCTTTAATTGTTGTTATAACCCAAAATATTTCAGTTTGCTTCCTTTTTATTGTTAACAAGGTCAACTACCTCATGAGAATCTGTTTAAATAATAACTTATGCCAAATTTGCCTCTTTGGCCACTTGAAGCTCCCATTCTGCAGCCTTTGCTTCTGCAAACGACACACCACATCTTAACCTTGAGGGCTTAGTTGCAGCTGCCATAATTCTTCCTTCATCATCTCTGATAACAACTCCGCAGGTTCAACATCTATAGCAGTATCCACATTGACTTTAAAGCTTCTATTGGGGAGGTGGGGGAGTCCACTACTATTTCCTCATGTCTTTTGGCTTTTCAGCTTGAGTTTTCTCCACATGGTTTACCTTTTGAAAGGCTTCCGTTACTGCTTGAGCTTTTGCGGCTGAAATACTTGGGTTAACTTTCTTCCCTTCAAATAAGATACAGGTATTTAAATTAAGTACTATAATTTTTTTTTAAAAATGAGTGTGAAAGATATTTTGATCACTCGTTGGATTCAAGTATCTTCATTTTTTATGAAATTATTGAATTGTCTTATACTAAATATGTATGCATGGAAAGCCTCTTTTCTAAGTTCATGTGTACTTTTGTTCAACAACATGAATTAGCGAAGAGAAAAACATGAGCCACTTTGTCATCTTTATTATGTACCTCCACTCTCTTTTTTCACTAACGTATGCATCTGTTATTTGGAAGTCTTCATCTATGCACTTTCCCGACATTCTTGCCATTTACGGTAAAATTTTAGTTTTACCTCCTCCATAATTTGTTTGTTTCTTTGGAAAAATGTAATATATATTGTAGAATAATTTTTTTGTTCTTTACTTTTCTTTTCCTTTAGATGTTAATAAGAAGGGCATATGTGGAGCTTTCCACGTAGCGGATCCTCCAAACAGTTGTTCCATATTAAGTAACCATGTTGTTGCTTCTAATGGAACAACCGACTTTGTTTTAATAATTCGTAATGTGTGTAATTATGACACTAAAATCCAGAATGTTCAATTGTGTACGATGATGGAGTAAACGACCAAATGAATTCACGTATATAATAAAAAAATTATTAAAAAATTTAGATTATTAATTTCTTTGTGTAAATCCTTATTTTTGTGTGTGTGTATAATTAGCGTCCATAAATTTAGAGGGCGTAAACATATATGCTATGTATGTTTCGTTCGGTGCCGGTTAATATCTAAAAGAGCATGCGCTAGGAAAAGCTGGGGAATGTTGTTTATTTCCTCCATCGGATTCTTCTATGCCTTAGTATTGGCTACTAGTGGTGGTGCTGCTACCTTTAGTGTGGGTAGCATCATCCACTATTTATGCATGTATGGAGGGCCATATTCTCGGAATCAATCCACCCAGTCTTGTGACGATGAAAGAGCAGAGTCAATAGCAACAAAGTAGAAGTCTAGTGAATGCATTGCACATCTTTGTGTTTACTTCTGAAACTTCGAACTAATATGTTGGAGACTCGATGTGTGCCATTTGCCTTGAAAATCAAGAGGGAGAAAATCTGATACAGCATAAAATATGAGAGTCCAAATAGTAGAATAGAGTAAGTGTGTTTTGTTAGTGAATTGTAATTGGTGTGTCTATTGAGTGGAATGTAATACCTATAGCTGAATATGAGTACTATAAATATGTGCTAAATCCATTATAAAAATCAATGAATGTTCAATCAAATTTGTGTTTTCTTCAATACAAATTCTTATTGTGAATTTTTCATATTATCTTCTCTTTATGAGAGTGCAAGTTAGAGCGAAATCTAACCAACTGCTGCGTCAATTGGTGTCAGAGCCTTTCTCTCTATCATGTGGAGCTTTCCTGATAACCAAAACTTCCATATCTGTCCATCACTAACCACTCAAATTCTGCATCACCGTTTTCCATTTTGAAAAAATAAAAAGAATTGCCAAACCGAAACCATAACCCTAACCACCACCACATCCAACACAACTGACCACACCACACATATCCAAGCCATCTAACTCCATCATTGTCCATCTCTATTTCAAAAAAAAAAAGGAAAAAAAATTAACTACCGTTCATCAATCAAAACCACTATTGCAACACACCAAACCATCACCATCTTCTAGTCAATTTTGCACACAAACCAGCAAGGCTCTATTCAAATCACGACCACCGACGCGTTCTTCCTATCTCCAACCATCATATTCCACCAACTCTAATCCCATTTCCAGTCTCCAGTCACCAAATCAAACAATTTTTTGTGGGTTTTGAGAAAAAAAAAAGGGAAAGAAACTAGCAGAAGAGGAAGAACCGAAGAAGGAAGCTTGAGTAGAAAAAAAGAAAAGAGAAAACGTGAAGTAATAAGAAACCGTGTAGAGTGAAAAGTTTGAGGAAAAAAAAAAAACAGGGGCGTGAGTGTGTTGAGCAGGGTGCATAGTATTTTAAAAACAAAAAGTGCGAGTGTGTGTTCTATGCTGTGGGGAAGCTAACACTATTTTTTGGGGTGGGCTAGATTTTTTAAAAAATTTAATTACTTCTCAAAAAATTATTCTATACAAATGAAATTATTAAAATTCACTAGACAAGTAAAAAAAAATCCAAGATAATTAATTTTTTTTTCAAGAAACTAACCCGGACTACAGCCCAAGTTAGCCCCCTCATAGTTTCGCCCCTGGTTCTATGTTGTGCAAAAAGTGTGAGAGGAGTGAGAAGAAAGGATTAAAAAAAACGAGAGAAAAAAAAAGTTAGTGTGAGTGTGTTAAAAGAGAAAAAAAATAAAAAAAATAAGGTTGGCGTGAGTGTGTAGTGCAGAGTGTTATAACCAAAAAGAGGCATGGGTCTGTTTTGTGCATGTGAGTGGGTATAAAAAAATTATGAGTGTATTGTGTTTGTGCGTGTAGACAAAAGAAAAAGGGTGTGAGTTTATAAAAAAAAAAGGAAAAAAAAGTGTATTGTGCTGTTGCAGGGAATTGAAAAAAAAAGAGAAGAAAAAAAAGGGGCATAAATTTAAAAAAAAAAAATTGTTTTGTGCAGAAGTGTTTTTGCTCAATTTTTGGGAATTGTGGGTGTTTGTCGGAAAAAAATTAGAATTTACTTTTTAAAAAAAGGGGGATTGAAGCATGAGTCAGCGAGGATAGAGAGAAATTTTTCTGAGTGGAATTGCGTGATATATATATATATATATAAAGAGAGAGAGAGAGAGAGAGAGAGAGAGAGGGGTTAAACGCGAAAAAAAAATGTGTGGCAAAATATATATAAAAAAGAGAGATTAAGCGAGAGTGAGAGAATTAAAAAAAAAGTGTAATGAAAAAAAAAAGAGAGGATTAAGTGCGAGTGAGTATTAGAAAAAAAGTGTGAATTTTTATTTTTTTTCAATTTCGAGCGTTGTGCAAAAAAAAAAAGAATTGTATTAGTTTGTATGTATATGTGCTTATTTACTTGAATTGTGAATTTAAAAAAAGAGAAAAAAGGAAAAAGGGAAAAAAAAGAAAAAAAAAGGCTCGTTGAAGTTGATGGCCTATTCATAATTGAGGAATTTCTTGATTGGTTCACAGAAGTCAAAAAGTTCTTTGAATATTAGGGGACTGAGGAGCACATGAAAGTCAAATTGGTGGTTTATCGACTCAAAGGATGTGCGCACATATATAAGTAATGTATGTTTTAAAAAGGAAAAACCAATTTTAAAATATTGAGTGGGAGAGGGAAAATTCAAGGTAATTTTTTCCAAGGGCTTTATTGTTAGTTCAATAATAAAATTATATATATAGCTCGACTTCATGGTACGATGATGCTCCATTTGGAGGGTATATATATTAGATATTTTATTTGATGAACTTCTTCAAAGATAAAATTGAAATATTTTTCAATCGATTATTCACCCTAACGGTGACTATTGATATGAAAAATACGTAAAATGAAACAATGGTTATACACTCAACTAAAATTTGTTATTAACCTTCCCAACGAAACTCTATTAACAATTTAGGCTCAAAAGTATAACGATAATTATTTATCATGTCTCTACATGAAAGTAAATAATTCAATGGATAATTGGGTCTAGTAAGTATAGACATGACTTCCCCCAACGGATAGTTTGTCAAAGCGGTACTAGATTATCGTTACAATAATTTAAAATGCATTTATGGTTTTTTACATTTTTGTCATTTATTGTAAATTCTATATCAAATTATTTATGCATGGATATTTTATTTTTCAGAAAATGTATTCCTTGAGCTCACTTACTATTATTCTAAGTCAAAACAAACTTACTTGCGAGAACTATATAGATTGGAAAAGAAATCTATTTATTGTCCTGACTGCTGAAAATTATAAATATGTCTTAACCCAGCCATGCCCTCTAGTTCCAGCAGAAGATGCTCATAAAAATCAGAAGAGGCTTTATGAGAAATGGCAAAAGGCCAATAAGATGGCAAAATGCCAGACCAAACATCAGAACTTGGAGACTGCCACTGAAATAATGGATAGTCTCTAACAGATGTTCGGGTAGAGTACTCGCTCCGCCAGACAAACAGCGTTGAAAGGTATTATGAACATCAAAATGAGGAAGGACACAAGAGTTCCTGATCATGTCCTTAAAATGATGGACTATTTGAATGAGGCTAAGATTCAAGTAACACAAATCGATGATAACTCAAAGATGGACATGGTGCTAGAATCTGTCAGAAACATTCAAGAAGTTTAAGGTCAATTATAACATGAATAAAAGAAATATGACCTTAACTGAGTTGATGAACGAACTTCATTCTGCTGAAGAGATCTATCGTGCTGAAAAATCTCTAGGAAGCATAAATATTGCTGAAAAAAATTCTTCTAGACCTAAGCCGAAAGGCAAAGGTAAAAAGAAAGCTGGGAAAAAAAAATCGTCTACCAAGCAAGATGGCAAGCCGAAAGGAAAATGCTTTAAGTGTGGATAGAAAGGTCACTAGAAAAAGGATTGCCATAAGATTGTGAAATAATGTATAGGAAATCTTTTTGTAATTGAAGTCTGTTTAGTTCAGAATCCTATTGACACTTTATTGGTTTCAGGAAAACCAAGAAAATAAGTGAAGGAAGCGTCAAGCTGCAGTTAGGGACAGGATAGTTCATGTCAGTAGTGAAGACTGGATTTGTTTGATTATCTTTTAATAATAGGACTTTAGTTTTGAATAATTGTCTTTATGTTCCAGACATTAAGAGGAATTTAGTTTCAGTAGCTTGTTTGTCAAAGTAAGGGTACATTATAAATTTTGGATCCTTTGTTTCTTTTTTTTTTTATAATAAGAGACTTATTTGTTCTGATACATTGGAAGATAATTTATATTATTTAAGTCCTATGATCCATTTTATGCATGACACGGTGATCAATAATGATGAGCATACACATTTATCTAAGAAAATATATATTTCTTCCAACCAATGTTACCTCTAGCATTTACGCTTAAATCATATAAACCAAAATAGGATACAGAGAATGATCAAAGATGGGCTCTTGGGTCCATTAGAAAATAAATCATTGCCACTCTGTGAATCCTATTTAGAAGGGAAAATGACCAAAAGCCATTCTCAGCCAAAGGAGTGCGTGCAACAGTACCACTTGTATTGGTACATACAGATTTATGTGGATCAATCAATATACAAGCATGAGGAGGTTATGAGTATTTCATCACTTTCACTAATGATTACTCAAGGTACGGTTATGTTTATCTGATGCATCATAAGTCTGAAGCTCTTGAGAAATTCAAAGAGTTTAGGGCTAAGACAGAAAAACAATTAGATAAGGACAAAGAAACTTCGATCTGATCGAGGTGGTGAATTTCTCTCAGAAGATTTCAAAGAGTATCTGGTTGAAAATGGGATTATATCTCAGTTAACTGCCTCGGGGACACCACAACAAAATGGGGTAGCTGAAAGAAGAAATATAACGTTTTTGGATATGGTGAGATCTATGCTTAGTTATTCGTCATTACCAATCTCTTTTTGGGGACTAGCACTGGAAACTGTAGTTTACCTCTTGAACTTAGTTCTATCTAAGTCAGTGCCTAAAACCCCAATAGAATTATGGCCAGGTCGCAAACTAAGTTTACGACATGTCCGTATTTGGGGATCACCAGCACATGTGCTGAAACCAAAGGCATACAAAATGGATTCATGTTCTGAGATTTGTATGTTTGTGGGGTATCCCTAAGGAACAAGGGGAGGTTTATTTTATAGTCCTCATGATAGGAAAGTGATCGTGAGCACACATTTCACTTCCCTCGAGGAAGACTATATGAATAACTTCAAATCTAAGAGTAAAGTAATACTTGAAGAACTGTCAGGTGATCAGGTTGATGCTCAGCTTTCAACATCTATTATAGAACATGAAGAACAACAATAACCAGTTGATCAACATAGGATTATCCCTGAACAACCATCACTTTTAGAACCTCATCGTAGTGGGAGGGTAACTAGGTTACCTACGAGATACATGTTATTGAGAGAAACCTATACTACTATCTCAAATGAACATGTACAAGATCCCACTAGCTCCAAAGAAGCTCTAATAGCCAGAGATGTTGAATTTTGGAAAAAGAACATGAATCAAGAAATAGAATCTATGTATTTCAATAAAGTCTGGGAACTTGTAGAGGCACCAAATGAGATAAAAATTATAGGGTGCAAGTGGATCTACAAGAGAAAAAGAGGAGTAGACGGAAGGGTGGAAACATTTAAAGCAAAATTAGTAGTCAAAGGGTTTACTGAGAAAGAGGGAATCGATTGAGGAAACATTTTCTTCGGTTGCTATGCTTAAATCCATCAGGATTCTTCTCTCCATTGCTGGAGTGCTAGATTATAAAATTTAACAAATGGATGTCAAGATTTTTTTTCTTAATGGGCATCTTGAAGAAGAGATCTACATGCAGCAACTAGAGAAATTCATACAAAAAGGCTAAGAACATCTGGTATGTAAGTTGCAGAGATCCATTTATGGATTGAAGCAAGCATTTCGGTCATGGAACATTAGATTTGATCAAGCGATTAAATCATTTGGATTCATTCAGAACATTGATGAACTATGTGTATACAAGAAAATTTAAGGAAAATCTGTAGCCTTCCTAATTCTTTATATAGACGATATTCTCCTAATTGGAAACGATATAGGAGTATTGATTATAATAAAGAGTTGGTTTGTAAAATAATTTGATATGAAATACTTAGGGGAGGCAAGTTATATTTTTGGTATCAAATTACTACGAGACTGGAAGAATAAAATTTTAGCCTTGTCTCAAGCGGTCTATATCGACAAAATATTTGCTAGATTTAGCATGAAAAATTTTAAGACTGATTTATTACCATTCAGACATGGAATTGTATTCTCTAAGGATCAATCACCTAAAACATCTGAAGAGATAGAGAGGATGAAATGAGTTCTCTATGCAGAAGCTGTGGGAAGTCTCATGTATGCCAATTTGCACTAGGCCAGACATCTGTTTTACGGTAGGGATGATTAGCAGATATCAATCTAATCCTGGACCTGAACACTGGACTGCGGTCAAGCATATAATGAAGTATATGAAAAGAACTAAAAATTATATATTGTGCATTTTGGTGATGAACTCATTCAAGTGGGTTATACTGATTCTGACTTTATGTCAGATAAGAATTCCAGAAAATCAACGTCCGGCTATGTGTTTACATTATTCGAGTACATTATCCTAGATAACATACAATTATGGAGGTCAAATCCAGTCTTTTAGTAGAGTAGATTTAGAATTAAATAATTGGGCTAGTTTAATTACAAACATAATTATTATAGCCACTATTGTCTGTACTCATATGATCCCCGAATTAGCTCATTTAATTGATTGCGTCGCTACTGGATTAATAAGCAAGATAACTAACTATTTGAGTTAAAAACCTAAATATATTATTGGGAAATTATCATTTGTATACCCTTAGTTTACTCCATTATCAAAAATACTACAACACTTTGAGGGTGTATCAATTGTCCACCCTAAGTTGACAAAATGTATCAACTGACCACCAAACCGTTAGTTGCCGTTTAAGTATGATGACGTCAGAAGGGTAATTTGGTCTTTTTATATGATACAAGTGATAATTTAAGGGTATACAAGTGATAAAAAGAGAATTTAAGGGTATACAAGTGATAATTTTCAAGGGTAAAATCGTCAATTCACTGTAACTCCGTTAACTTTCAAACGGCAACTAACGGTTTGGTGGTCGGCTGATACATTTTGTCAACTAAGGGTGGACGATTGATACACCCTCAAAGTGTTGTAGTATTTTTTATAATAGAGCAAATATAGGGTATATGAATGATAATTTCCCTATATTATTTTGTGGCAGACTCTACATAATGTGCTTGTGCCTAAGAGGCATTGTGTTATTTTACAAGGTGGGCCCCTATGACAAGAAAAAGTAACGTTACTTTTGATTTTATTATTTTTAATTTAAATCAAATTTGATTTAATATAACTAAAAATAAAAAATATGAAGCCTATGATTTCCACTAAAATAGAGATATAAAAAGGCTTATTTTCTCCCAAAAAGTAAGAAGAGACCACATTATACAAATTATAGAAAAATATTTTTTTTTTCTAATTTTGAGAGAAAAATTTTCTCCTGGTAATTGTTTTTAGTAGTGACAGAGTCGCCCACACGTCAAGTGCAGATCAAACCTGAGCCATAACTTAGAAGATCATTGGTGGCGGATCGTGATCCGGGAGCTTGGATTATTTTCAATTGTTCATCTTTTCGTATTGTCAATGTATGATTTTCTAGATTACGAATTCTTATGTATTTTATGAGATCGATCTTAAAATATTTTTTTTAAAAAAACTAATTTTTCTCCAACAATATATGGATGGTAAAATGGTTGCATGCATAGCCTATTGCAGAGAATTTGCATGCAATTTTTTTTCTTTTGAAATGATGAAGATTTGTAAATTATTCAATATATATACATGTAGTCTTTACCTACAATATTGAGGTGGGTAAACTAGGTCAAACTCAAAAAATTTCTTTAGTACTACGTTAGGTTTTAGTGCGTTGAGTTCTTTTTGCTTATCGACTATAACGAATTCGTAATTAACGTAGCTGATTTTCTTATATTATTTGTTATTAAGCGTTATCATAACCGGGACTCGAGACTTAAATTATCCTAGGTATTTTATTTGTGCCCGATGTGATGATGTATTATTGTCCTTTCTTGGCCATTATAATGAAATGTACTTTGTGGGGGGGGGGGATAGCAACTTTGTACATAAATTACAAAATTTTGTAACATCTCAAAAATATTGATAAAACTGTAAATTACCAAACCCACACTACATGACAATACGGGAGACTATTTTCAACTCACTCAATTCATTCTTTAAGTGATAAATTCATCATCCAAAATCAGGCAAATTAACCTCCAATTTCAATTTTAAAAAACCCCAATTTTAATTAGGTCAAAACCCAAGGCATTGAGAGATCAATTTCCATTTTAAAGGTGCTTAATAAATGGGAAAACCCAATTAGTCAAGGAAAAATGAGGAGCAATGAATTTAATTTTCAAAATCAAACAAGCTATTTTCATCTTTACCTTTTTTACCAAAGCAACGATGAACAGTGGGTTTCTTCAATAGCCAGTGACGGACACGGAGGAGAGCAGCAACTCTGACTTCAGAGGGCAACGACTGTTTTCATTTCTTTCAAATAACAGGAGAAGAGATCCGTTTGCATCTTCTTCAGTGAGCGGCAGTTTTTGATTGTGACTTAGGGTTTGGAGGGGATTCCCGAAAATTTCTACAATAAAATTTGGTAGGTCACTAATATAGTTCCCTATCCGCGATTTTGCTATTTCCTGAAATCATTTTACTGGAATATAGGTATAGGATTCCTGGAATCTGGGAGGGATCCTCTGGATGGGTAGAAAAAGTAAGGTAAGTACAGCTTTGAATGCTTTGCTTATGTACAAAATAAGAAATATTCTAATTGGATCATTGAATCGCTTTTCACTCAGTCATTGAATGATAAATCACTACAAGTGACGGAGATACACGATTTAAATAAGAAAAAAGCCAATATTTAAAAAATGTATCTAGAACGACTGGAAAAGTGGAAACAAGAACAGATAGAATAATATCATTATCATTATGAGCAAGCCCAAAGTCGTTGTAGACATAGCCAATCAGTAGTTCCCAACCGCGGGGTGAATGGAATCCGATACATAAATCAGTTACGAAAATTTGCTGCGTTGAGTGGGAGAGAGTGTAGCGAAGAGATCCATTCAACACTTTAGTAAAAATTTGCTGCGTTGAAAACCTTGGGCCTGGGCTTTGCAAACGATGTCGTTTAATCTAATTTGACGTCGTTTTTTTGTAATGGCTTTTTTTGTAATAAAATTATCTTAAACTTTTAAAAATAAAATAACTAGCTTATAAAAATTGCACCATTTTTATGTGATAAATATCTACCATGCTCATCAAACGACGTCGAATTGCGTTGTAAAACAATGTGTCGTTTTAATTTGTTAATAATAGTAAATTCAAGCATGACTCCTATATATCATCTCCTTATGTCATTAAGCTATGAGTCACAAATATGTCATAAATTCTCGATATATATTTATATGTCACAAAAATGTTATGCTTCTATGATGAATTTGTGACGCAATGATATCCATCATAAAAAATCTGTCATAAATCAATATTTTTTTTTGCAGTGAATGTGAATAATATAAGAATTTGAAAGAGTGTTTTAAGCGAAAATTTCTATTTTTATATTATTTAATTGAGCGTGGAAAGTAAATAAGTATTCAAAATAAATTTTAGAGTACAAATAATCCACCCATAAAAATATCATGCACCACAAGATGAGTGGCATTGCTCACTACAAATTGAAAAAAAATCATATATTCATGAGAAATATTAATATAGGCATACCAAATAGTCTCTCGAAACTACTATAAGATTTTTTTAGTTTATTCGAATTCTCTCTTAATCATTTGGAGAAATAGGAGAGGCTGTTTATTTATTTGATTTGATTTAATTAATTATTTTGATAGAAATTTTATTAAATTATATAGAGACGTTAAATGGTTTTCCTTGCTTGTAACGCTTGACAGGCTAACAGCAAGAAAGGTTTACACAATTAAATCGCAAAATAAATGGGCTTCTATAATTTGCTTACTATTTTACGAACAAAAGAAGAAAATGAAAAAAAAAATCCAAGACTAAAACTTATGTGTGCAGAAGGAAAGAGAGATGACAAAATGTACTGCAAAACTTTTGAAGGAGAGTCCACCTACTGTGTGACCCAAAAGAACCAATTTCAGTGACCCAAAAGAACCAATTTCAAAAACAAAAGCGCTTTCAAAATTACAATTGCTTGCACAAAATTAAGCTTTTGTTTCTTCCCAATCTCAATATGTCTATAGATAAATTCTCAACTTCCTTTTAGGAGGTGTTTGGTTGGAAAGGGAGGTAGGGGGAAAAAAATAATTTAGATTTTCTTCTTATTTCCTTTGTTTGATTTACCATAATTTATAAGAATTCAATTTCCATTAAAATTTAGTATACATCATAATGTGGAATTTAAATTTCACACCAAAGAGTGATGAGTTTGAATTCTTCCTCTATTGCAAGCCAAAACATCCAAAATTACCTCTTCAAAATTACCTCTATTGCAAGCCCACGCGTGCTCGTGCTCGTGCCGTGTCGTGCCCACTATGCGTTTCGTGCCGTGTCAGCCTGGCAGACGTGCTCGTGCTCGTGCCCACTCGTAACGTGCCCACACGTGTCGTGCCGTGCCTAGGAAAAATAGCTCATTAAGCTTTTTTTTTTTTTTTTTTTTTTAAGAGCGCATGCCAAGTTGTTGTCTTATTTTTTTCAATCTTATATACTTTTTTTGGATTCATGTGCCTTTATTTAAATTTAATAGAATAAAAAATTTAAAACTCAAGTCCATATTCAATAATAAAAAAATTAATAATAATAAGAGAATGTAATATTAGTTGCTAAGTTTGACTCTATGGTATTAGAATTCTTTTTTAGTACTTAACAACAACAATAATAATAATTTTTTTTAAGGGTTAACTTGGAATTACGTAGAGTCATATATCATAATGTATAATAATATTAATACATATTTATAAAATCATGATATTTATAATTTTATTTATTAAAATCATGATATCAATTATTTATTTAATAAATTATAAAAATAAATCAATTACAATTTTTTTGAAACTAAGAATTAAATAAATTTAAAAAACTTGAGGCAATAAAAAATATTAAAAGATTCAATTTCAAGTTATTTATAAAATTATAAAATTTTAAGTTTACTTTCATTAAAAAATGAAACGTGCTCATTACGTGCTTTTTTGCATGCCGTACATTTTTGCATATCGTGCTTTGGCTCATCTCTAATCGTGCCGTGCTTTTAAGCTCCACGTGTCTAAAATCTAAGCCCGGCACGGCCCACGTGCGTGTCGTGCCGTGCCGCGTGCTTTAACGAAACGTGCTCGCGCCGTGCCGTGCCCGTGCTAGTGCCGTGCCGTGCCGTGCCGGGCCCGTGCCGTGCCGTGCCCATGCCCGTGCCTGTGCCGTGCTCGTGTCGTGCCCGTGCCGTTCCCTTGCCTGTGCCGTGCCCGGGCCCGTGCCCGTGCCCGGGCCCGTGCCCGTGCCCGTGCCCGTGCCCGTGCCCGTGCCCGTGCCCGTGCCCGTGCCCGTGCCCGTGCCCGTGCCCGTGCCCGTGCCCGTGCCCGTGCCCGTGCCCGTGCCCGTGCCCGTGCCCGTGCCCGTGCCCGTGCCCGTGCCCGTGCCCGTGCCCGTGCCCGTGCCCGTGCCCGTGCCCGTGCCCGTGCCCGTGCCCGTGCCCGTGCCCGTGCCCGTGCCCGTGCCCGGGCACGGGCGCGCCCGCGCCCGCGGCCGTGCCCGTGCCCGTGCCCGCGCCCGCGGCCGTGGCCGTGCCCGTGCCCGCGCCCGCGCCCGCGCCCGTGCCCGCGCCCGCGCCCGCGCCCGTGCCCGCGCCCGTGCCCGCGCCCGTGCCCGCGCCCGCGCCCGCGCCCGTGCCCGTGCCCGTGCCCGCGCCCGTGCCCGTGCCCGTGCCCGCGCCCGTGCCCGCGCCCGTGCCCGCGCCCGTGCCCGCGCCCGTGCCCGTGGCGTGCCTCGTGCCATCCGGCCCATTGGCCACCTCTAGCTAGAAGTCATAGATTTCCATAGACATTTTTTGATTCGCAATCTTGGCTAGAGAGATGAGATGATCAAATGATGGGGACCCCATACATGCACATTTGGTTAGGAAGATCCGAAGATGGCAACATCACCTACAAAATGACAGGATATTGTTCGGGAATAATAGCACACTGAGCCCATTTCCAATTATATTGGAACATTGTTTCTCTCCACTTTTTGCCAATAATACAAAATTGCTATTGCTTTGTTTTTTTTGTTTTAACTACATGCATGTACTGAAGTTCAAATTATCGAAAGGAATGGGACCCAAAAACTAAAAACATAGAAGAGAGAGTTTCAAGTGTCAACTAAAGTGTACAAATAAAATTTTTAGTTGTAACTTGAGTTTATCCCTTCAAGTCAACAAATTTTTGCTTCTTCCCAATCTTAATATACTGGGCGTGAGTACTGTATATGTGATGTAGTGGTAGATGCTCACTGTTGGATTCAATAATATGAAATCTAACGGATGAGATTAAATGTATTATTAAATCAATTAAATATTTGAGAAGACTAGAAACTTGATTATCATGTCACTTGTAAAATTTGGAGAAATAGAGCATAAATTAATAGTGTCTCACCATTAAACATATAATTTTTCCCCCAAATGTTTATCGTGAAACATTAAGAAAAAGAGTTCAAAAATTTTAGAATTATACTTGAAACCACCACCATCTAATATGAAATTAATACTTACCCAAAATATTGAACCAAAATATTTATATTGTGTAAAAGTAACAATGGTGATGATATAATTAATTGACATATAACCATATGAGAGTAGATAGAGAGTAAAAAACTCTAGGCAAAACCCGTAATAGACCCGACTTGGTAACCCCAACCTGAACGGACCTCACATCTCCGACTACCTCATTGGCCAAGTGAGGTACCAATCGGAAGCTGGAGCTACGCCGGCCGTGCCCCTGCCACAAATGCCGTTGTAAAATAACCGGAAGACCGCGGATTGAGCTTACTAAACCGCGGCAAAAGCCGCCTCTTTTTCGCCTGATTTCGCTAGTTTCCGGCCAGTTACCACCTGGGTTTGGTTCTTCAAGTTTCTCTCTTTATTTTCAGTCAACCTTAGGCACCAAATTGGCAAATCTCGTTGCCAATCAGCTGTTGGAGACTCACGGGCTCATGAGCTTGATCCGACGCCACAGCTGCGTGTGAAAGCACACCGCCATCATCATCGAAATAAACGTGGCCTGAAGAGCTAACGTCCGAGCTTAACTACCGACCATCTTTGACCGACAACGGTAAATTCGTAATTTTGAAGTTTGAAGCACTACAAATCACCTATGGCTTCACTAGCCATGGGTGGTGATGATCCTCCAGATGTCGCCGGCGTTCAATCTTCTGATCAACTACACCCAACACAACAGTACCCACATCAAAACAACAAACTTCAGCTATTACTGGCCAGTAATGTTGTGTTTGAGAGGTTCGTAGGTGGTAATAGCTGAAGTTTGTTGTTTTGATGTGGGTGCTGTTGTGTTGGGGTAGTTGATCAGAAGATTGAACGCCGGCGACATCTGGAGGATCATCACCACCTATGGCTAGTGAAGCCATAGGTAATTTGTAGTGCTTCAAACTTCAAAATTATGAATTTACCGTTGTCGGTCAAAGATGGCCGGTAGTTAAGCTCGGACGTTAGCTCTTCAGGCCACGTTTATTCCGATGATGATGACGGTGTGCTTTCACACGTAGCTGTGGCATCGGATTAAGCTCATGAGCCCGTGAGTCTCCAATAGCTAATTGGCAGCGAGATTTGCCAATTTGGTGCCTAAGATTGACTGAAAATAAAGAGAGAAACTTGAAGAACCAAACCCAGGTGGTGACTGGCCGGAAACTAGCAAAATCAGGCGAAAAAGAGGTGGCTTTTACCGCGGTTTCGTAAGCTCGATCCGCGGTCTTTCGGTTATTTTACGACGGCATTTGCGGCAAGGGCATGGCCGGCGTAGCTCCAGCTTCTGATTGGTACCTCACTTGGCCGATGAGGTAGTCGGAGATGTGAGGTCTGTTCAGGTTGGGGTTACCAGGTCGGGTCTATTACGGGTTTTGCCTAGAGTTTTTTACTCTCCATCTGCTCTCATATGGTTATACGTCAGTTAATTATATCATCACAATTGTTACTTTTACACAATATAAAATATTTTGGTTCAATATTTTGGGTAAGTATTAATTTCATATTAGATGGTGGTGGTTTCAAGTATAATTCTAAAATTTTCGAACTTTTTTTCTTAATGTTTCACGATAAACATTTGGGGGAAAAATTATATGTTTAATGGTGAGACACTATTAATTTATGCTCTATTTCTCCAAATTTTACAAGTGACATGATAATCAAGTTTCTAGTCTTCTCAAATATTTAATTGATTTAATAATACATTTAATCTCATCCGTTAGATTTCATATTATTGAATCCAACAGTGAGCATCTACCACTACATCACATATACAGTACTCACGCCCGGTATATTAAGATTGGGAAGAAGCAAAAATTTGTTGGCTTAAAGGGATGAGCTCAAGTTACAACTAAAAATTTTATTTGTACACTTTAATTGACACTTGAAACTCTCTCTTCTATGTTTTCAGTTTTTGGGTCCCATTCCTTTCGATAATTTGAACTTCAGTACATGCATGTAGTTAAAACAAAAAAAACAAAGCAATAGCAATTTTGTATTATTGGCAAAAAGTGGAGAGAAACAATGTTCCAATATAATTGGAAATGGGCTCAATGTACTATTATTCCCGAACAATATCCTGTCATTTTGTAGGTGATGTTGCCATCTTCGGATCTTCCTAAACAAATGTGCATGTATGGGGTCCCCATCATTTGATCATCTCATCTCTCTAGCCAAGATTATCAAAAAATGTCTATGGAAATCTATGACTTTTAGCTAGAGGTGGCGGTGGCCAATGGGCCGGATGGCACGAGGCACGCCACGGGCACGGGTATGGACACGGCACAGGCACGGGCACGGGCACGACATGGGTACGGGCAAGGGAACGGCACGGGCACGGGCACGGGCATGGGCACGACACGGGCACGGGCATGGCACGGCGCGAGCACGTTTCGTTAGAGCACGCGGCACGGCACGACACGCACGTGGGCCGTGCCGGGCTTAGATTTTAGACATGTGGAGCTTAAAAGCACGGCACGATTAGAGATGAGCCAAAGCACGACATGCAAAAAAGCATGGCATGCAAAAAAGCACGTAATGAGCACGTTTCATTTTTTTAATGAAAGTAAACTTAAAATTTTATAATTTTATAAATAACTTGAAATTGAATCTTTTAATATTTTTTATTGCCTCAAGTTTTTTAAATTTATTTAATTCTTAGTTTCAAAAAAATTGTAATTGATTTATTTTTATAATTTATTAAATAAATAATTGATATCATGATTTTAATAAATAAAATTATAAATATCATGATTTTAAAAAATATGTATTAATATTATTATAAATTATGATATATGACTCTACGTAATTCCAAGTTAGCCCTTAAAAAAAATTATTATTGTTGTTGTTGTTAAGTACTAAAAAAGAATTCTAATACCATAGAGTCAAACTTAGCAACTAATATTACATTCTCTTATTATTATTAATTTTTTTATTATTGAATATGGACTTGAGTTTTAAATTTTTTATTCTATTAAATTTAAATAAAGGCACATGAATCCAAAAAAAGTATATAAGATTGAAAAAAATAAGACAACAACTTGGCATGCGCTCTTAAAAAATAAAAAAAAATAAAAAAACTTAATGAGCTATTTTTCCTAGGCACGGCACGACACGTGTGGGCACGTTACGAGTGGGCACGAGCACGAGCACGTGTGGGCACGGCACGTCTGCCAGGCTGGCACGGCACGAAACGCATAGTGGGCACGACACGGCACGAGCACGAGCACGCGTGGGCTTCTTTTGATGGGCCTGTTAAATTTGTATTTATATATTTTAAATTAATTAAATAAATAAAGTAATTTATTAAATTATTTAAATCATTGTTTTAACTTTTAATAATACAAAATTAATTATCTTGCTTTAACTTTACTGACGACAATATTAAATTGATAAAATAAAATTGTAAACAATAATAATTTGATAATATTAAACAAGTTCATAAAAATTTGAAGAGGTAATTTTGGATGTTTTGGCTTCCAATAGAGGAAGAATTCAAACTCATCACTCTTTGGTGTGAAATTTAAATTCCACATTATGATGTATACTAAATTTTAATGGAAATTAAATTCTTATAAATTATGGTAAATCAAACAAAGGAAATAAGAAGAAAATATAAATTATTTTTTTCCCCCTACCTCCCTTTCCAACCAAACACCTCCTAAAAGGAAGTTGAGAATTTATCTATAGACATATTGAGATTGGGAAGAAACAAAAGCTTAATTTTGTGCAAGCAATTGTAATTTTGAAAGCGCTTTTGTTTTTGAAATTGGTTCTTTTGGGTCACACAGTAGGTGGACTCTCCTTCAAAAGTTTTGCAGTACATTTTGTCATCTCTCTTTCCTTCTGCACACATAAGTTTTAGTCTTGGATTTTTTTTTCATTTTCTTCTTTTGTTCGTAAAATAGTAAGCAAATTGTAGAAGCCCATTTATTTTGCGATTTAATTGTGTAAACTTTTCTTGTTGTTAGCCTGTCAAGCGTTACAAGCAAGGAAAACCATTTAACGTCTCTATATAATTTAGTAAAATTTCTATCAAAATAATTAATTAAATCAAATCAAATAAATAAACAGCCTCTCCTATTTCTCCAAATGATTAAGAGAGAATTCAAATAAACTAAAAAAATCCTATAGTAGTTTCGAGAGACTATTTGGTATGCCTATATTAATATTTCTCATGAATATATGATTTTTTTTCAATTTGTAGTGAGCAATGCCACTCATCTTGTGGTGAATGATATTTTTATGGGTGGATTATTTGTACTCTAAAATTTATTTTGAATACTTATTTACTTTGCACGGTCAATTAAATAATATAAAAATAGAAATTTTCGCTTAAAATACTCTTTCAAATTCTTATATTATTCACATTCACTACAAAAAAAATATTGATTTATGACAGATTTTTTATGATGGATATCGTTGCGTCACAAATTCATCATAGAAGCATAACATTTTTGTGACATATAAATATATATCGAGAATTTATGACATATTTGTGACTCATAGCTTAATGACATAAGGAGATGATATATAGGAGTCATGCTTGAAAATAGAGTCTGCCACAAAATAATATAGGGAAATTATCATTCATATACCCTATATTTGCTCTATTATAAAAAATACTACAATACTTTGAGGGTGTATCAATCGTCCACCCTTAGTTGACAAAATGTATCAGCCGACCACCAAACCGTTAGTTGCCGTTTAAAAGTTAACGGAGTTACAGTGAATTGACGATTTTACCCTTGAAAATTATCACTTGTATACCCTTAAATTCTCTTTTTATCACTTGTATACTCTTAAATTATCACTTGTATCATATAAAAAGACCAAATTACCCTTCTGACGTCATCATACTTAAACGGCAACTAACGGTTTGGTGGTCAACTGATACATTTTGTCAACTTAGGGTGGACAATTGATACACCCTCAAAGTGTTGTAGTATTTTTGATAATGGAGTAAACTAAGGGTATACAAATGATAATTTTCCAATAATATATTTAGGTTTTTAACTCAAATAGTTAGTTATCTTGCTTATTAATCAAGTAGCGACGCAATCAATTAAATGAGCTAATTCGGGGATCATATAAGTACATACAATAGTGGCTATAATAATTATGTTTGTAATTAAACTGGCCCAATTATTTAATTCTAAATCTACTCTACTAAAAGACTGGATTTGACCTCCATAATTGTATGTTATCTAGGATAATGTACTCGAATAATAATTCGACCCAATTATACCACTTGAGACAAGGCTAAAATTTTATTCTTTCAATCTCGTAGTAATTTGATACCAAGAATATAACTTGCCTCCCCTAAGTATTTCATATCAAATTATTTTGCTAACCAACTCTTTATTATAATCAATACTCCTATATCGTTTCCAATTATGAGAATATCGTCTATATAAAGAATTAGGAAGGCTACAGATTTTCCTTGAATTTTCTTGTATACACATAGTTCATCAATGTTCTGAATGAATCCAAATGATTTAATCGCTTGATCAAATCTAATGTTCCATGAACGAGATGCTTGCTTCAATCCATAAATGGATCTCTGCAACTTACATATCATATGTTCTTAGCCTTTTTGTATGAATTTCTCTAGTTGCTGCATGTAGATGTCTTCTTCAAGATGCCCGTTAAGAAAAACAATCTTGACATCCATTTGCCAAATTTTATAATCTAGCACTCCAACAATGGAGAGAAGAATCCTAAGGGATTTAAGCATAGCAACCGAAGAAAAGGTTTCCTCAATCGATTCTCTCTTTCTCAGTAAACCCTTTGACTACTAATCTTGCTTTAAATGTTTCCACCCTTCCGTCTACTCCTCTTTTTCTCTTGTAAATCCACTTGCACCCTATAATTTTTATCTCATTTGGTGCCTCTACAAGTTCCCAGACTTTATTGAAATACATAGATTCTATTTCTTGATTCATGTTCTTTTTCCAAAATTCAACATCTCTGTCTATTAGAGCTTCTTTGTAGCTAGTGGGATCTTGTACATGTTCATTTGAGATAGTTGTATGGGTTTCTCTTAATAACATGTATCTCATAGGTAACCTAGTTACCCTCCTACTACGATGAGGTTCTAAAAGTGATGGTTGTTCAGGGATAATCCTATGTTGATCAACTGGTTGTTGTTGTTCTTCCTGTTCTATAATAGATGTTGAAAGCTGAGCATCAACTTGATCACCGGACAGTTCTTCAAGTATTACTTTACTCTTAGGTTTAAAGTTATTCATATAGTCTTCCTCGAGGGAAGTGAAATGTGTGCTCACGATCACTTTCCTATCATGAGGACTATAAAATAAACCTCCCCTTGTTCCTTAGGGATACCCCACAAACATACAAATCTCATAACATGAATCCATTTTGTATGCCTTTGGTTTCAGCACATGTGCTGGTGATCCCCAAATACGGACATGTCGTAAACTTAGTTTGCGACCTGGCCATAATTCTATTGGGGTTTTAGGCACTGACTTAGATGGAACTAAGTTCAAGAGGTAAATTACAGTTTCCAGTTCTAGTCCCCAAAAAGAGATTTGTAATGACGAATAACTAAGCAGAGATCTCACCATATCCAAAAAAGTTATATTTCTTCTTTTAGCTACCCTATTTTGTTGTGGTGTCCCCGAGGCAGTTAACTGAGATATAATCCCATTTTCAACCAGATACTCTTTGAAATCTTCTGAGAGAAATTCATCACCTCGATCAGATCGAAGTTTCTTTATGTCCTTATCTAATTGTTTTTCTGTCTTAGCCCTAAACTCTTTGAATTTCTCAAGAGCTTCAGACTTATGATGCATCAAATAAACATAACCGTACCTTGAGTAATCATTAGTGAAAGTGATGAAATACTCATAACCTCCTCATGCTTGTATATTGATTGATCCACATAAATCTGTATGTACCAATACAAGTGGTACTGTTGCACACACTGCTTTGGCTGAGAATGGCTTTTGGTCATTTTCCCTTCTAAATAGGATTCACAGAGTGGCAATGATTCATTTTCTAATGGACCCAAGAGCCCATCTTTGATCATTCTCCGTATCCTATTTTGGTTTATATGATTTAAGCGTAAATGCTAGAGGAACATTGGTTGGAAGAAATATGTATTTTCTTAGATAAATGTGTATGCTCATCATTATTGATCACCGCGTCATGCATAAATGGATCATAGGACTTAAATAATATAAATTATATTCCAATGTATCAGAACAAATAAGTCTCTTATTATAAAAAAAAGAAACAGAGGATCCAAAATTTACAATTACTTTGACAAACAAGCTACTGAAATTAAATTCCTCTTAATGTCTGGAACATAAATACAATTATTCAAAACTAAAGTCCTATTATTAAAAGATAATTAAACAGATCCAGTCTTCACTGCTGACACGAACTGTCCTATCCCTAACTGCAGCTTGACGCTTACTTCACTTATTTTCTTGGTTTTCTTGAAACCAATAAAGTGTCAATTAGATTCTGAACTAAACAGACTTCAATTACAAAAAGATTTCCTATACATGATTTCACAATCTTATGGCAATCCTTTTTCCAGTGACCTTTCTGTCCACACTTAAAGCATTTTCCTTTCGGCTTGCCATCTTGCTTGGTAGACGATTTTTTTTTCCCAGCTTTCTTCTTACCTTTGCCGTTCGGCTTAGGTGTAGAAGAATTTTTTTCAGCAATATTTATGCTTCCTAGAGATTTTTAGACACGATAGATCTCTTCAGCAGAATGAAGTTCGTTCATCAACTCAGTTAAGGTCATATTTCTTTTATTCATGTTATAATTGACCTTAAACTCCTTGAATGTTTCTGACAGATTCTAGCACCATGTCAATCTTTGAGTTATCATCGATTTGTGTTTCCTGAATCTTAGCCTCATTCAAATAGTCCATCATTTTGAGGACATGATCACGAACTCTTGTGTCCTTCCTCATTTTGATGTTCATAATACCTTTTCAGCGCTGTTTGTCTCGCGGAGCGAGTACTCTACCCGAACATCTGTTGGAGACTATCCATTATTTCAGTGGCAGTCTCCAAGTTCTGATGTTTGGTCTGCAGAAAATTAGAAATCGAGGCTAAAATGTAGCATTTTGCCATCCTATTGGCCTTTTGCCATTTCTCATAAAGCCTCCTATGATTTTTATGAGCATCTTCTGGTGGAACTGGAGGGCATGGCTGGGTTAAGACATATTTATAATTTTCAGTAGTCAGGACAATAAATAAATTTCTTTTCCAATCTATATAGTTCTCGCAAGTAAGTTTGTTTTGACTTAGAATAATAGTAAGTGGGCTCAAGGAATACATTTTCTAAAAAATAAAATATCCATGCATAAATAATTTGATATAGAATTTACAATAAATGACAAAAATGTAAAAAACCATAAATGCATTTTAAATTATTGTAATGGTAATCTAGTACTGCTTTGACAAACTATCCGTTTGGGAAGTCATGTCTATACTTACTAGACCCAATTATCCATTGAATTATTTACTTTCATGTAAAGACATGATAAATAATTATCGTTATACTTTTGAGCCTAAATTGTTAATAGAGTTTCGTTGGGAAGGTTAATAACAAATTTTAGTTGAGTGTATAACCATTGTTTCAATCTACGTATTTTTCATATTAATAGTCACCGTTAGGGTGAATAATCGATTGAAAAATATTTCAATTTTATCTTTGAAGAAGTTCATCAAATAAAATATCTAATATATAGATACCCTCCAAAGGGAGCATCATCGTACCATGAAGTCGAGGTATATATATAATTTTATTATTGAACTAACAATAAAGCCCTTGGAAAAAATTACCTTGAATTTTCCCTCTCTCACTCAATATTTTAAAATTGGTTTTTCCTTTTTAAAACATACATTACTTATATATGTGTGCACATCCTTTGAGTCGATAAACCACCAATTTGACTTTCATGTGCTCCTCAGTCCCCTAATATTCAAAGAACTTTTCGACTTCTGTGAACCAATCAAGAAATTCCTCAATTATGAATAGGCCATCAACTTCAACGAGCCTTTTTTTTTTCTTTTTTTTCCTTTTTTCCTTTTTTCTCTTTTTTTAAATTCACAATTCAAGTAAATAAGCACATATACATACAAACTAACACAATTTTTTTTTTTTTTGCACAACGTTCGAAATTGAAAAAAAAATAAAAATTCACACTTTTTTTAATACTCACTCGCACTTAATCCTCTCTTTTTTTTCATTACACTTTTTTTTAATTCTCTCACTCTCGCTTAATCTCTCTTTTTTTTATATATTTTGCCACACATTTTTTTTCGCGCTTAACCCCTCTCTCTCTCTCTCTCTCTCTCTATATATATATATATATATATATCACGCAATTCCACTCAGAAAAATTTCTCTCTATCCTCGCTGACTCACGCTTCAATCCCCCTTTTTTTTAAAAATAAATTCTAATTATTTTTTCGACAAACACCCACAATTCCCAAAAATTGAGCATAAACACTTCTGCACAAAACAATTGATTGTTTTTTTAAATTTACGCCCCTTTTTTTTTCTTTTCTCTTTTTTTTTTAACACTCACTTTTTTTTTTCAATTCCCTGCAACAGCACAAGACACTTTTTTTTTCCTTTTTTTATAAACTCACACCCTTTTTCTTTTTTCTACACGCACAAACACAATACACTCATAATTTTTTTATACCCACTCACATGCACAAAACAGACCCATGCCTCTTTTTGGTTATAACACTTTGCACTACACACTCACGCCAACCTTATTTTTTTAATTTTTTTTCTCTTTTAACTCACTCACACTAACTTTTTTTTTCTCTCGTTTTTTTAATCCTTTCTTCTTAGTCCTCTCACACTTTTTGCACAACATAGAACCAGGGGCGAAACTATGAGGGGGCTAACTTGGGCTGTAGTTCGGGTTAGTTTCTTGAAAAAAAATTAATTATCTTGGATTTTTTTTTTACTTGTCTAGTGAATTTTAATAATTTCATTTGTATAGAATAATTTTTTGAGAAGTAATTAAATTTAAAAAAAAATCTAGCCCACCCACCCCAAAAAATAGTGTTAGCTTCCCCACTGCATAGAACATACACTCGCACTTTTTTTTTTAAATACTATGCACCCTGCTCAACACACTCACGCCCCTGTTTTTTTTTTCTTTCCTCAAACTTTTCACTCTACACGATTTCTTATTACTTCACGATTTCTCTTTTCTTTTTTTCTACTCAAGCTTCCTTCTTCGGTTCTTCCTCTTCTGCTAGTTTCTTTCCCCTTTTTTTTCTCAAAACCCACAAAAAATTGTTTGATTTAGTGACTGGAGACTGGAAATGGGATTAGAGTTGGTGGAATATGATGGTTGGAGATAAGAAGAACGCGTCGGTGGTCGTGATTTGAATAGAGCCTTGCTGGTTTGTGTGCAAAATTGACTAGAAGATGGTGATGGTTTGGTGTGTTGCAATAGTGGTTTTGATTGATGAACGGTAGTGAATTTTTTTTCCTTTTATTTTTTAAATAGAGATGGACAATGATGGAGTTAGATGGCTTGGATATGTGTGGTGTGGTCAGTTGTGTTGGATGTGGTGGTGGTTGGGGTTATGGTTTCGGTTTGGCAATTCTTTTTTTTTTTTTCAAAATGGAAAACGGTGATGCAGAATTTGAGTGGTTAGTGATGAAATGCAAGTTATGCAACCCAAGAGGGGGGGGGGTGAATTGGGATTTTAAAAATTATTCAATTCTAAAACAAAATATCATGCAAAGCTAAAACGAATTTAAAGCAATAACAATTAAATCAATCACAATATAAAAAGATAAGGGAAGAGAGATTCAAACACGAAGAGTTTTACGTGGTTCGGCCAACCTTGCCTACGTCCACGCCTCCAAGCTTTCCGGGCTTGAGGATTTCACTAAGCAAGCCTCCAAGGCTTCAAATGCTTACATTTGACTTCCAAGGTGTTAATGAACCTTTACAACAAGAGATTATCCCCAATCTCTTAACCCAAGTGTATCCCAACACTTACAATCACTCAAAGTAAAAGATTACAAATTATTTTTCTCTCACACAATATTTAAGATTACAAATCAATGCCCAATGTGTGAATAGATGAAGCAAGAATGTGTTTAAAGCTCTATGAAGATTGTATTCTTGAATATAAGCTCAATGGTCGTGTTGTGATCTATCTTGTTTGAATTTGAATGAACTTATTTATAACTGGAGCTAAAAAACTAGCCGTTATAGACTGTCTGCACGAAAATGGTTCGCCGTTAACCATTAACGGTTAACCGTTTAGACTGGTCAAAAGTTACCGTTGAGCCAAATTTCAAATAAACAGTTCGCCGTTTAGGCTTATCCTTTCGCCGTTAAATTCCAGAGACCTGCAAAACAAATTTGGTTTAACCGTTCTTACTAAACGGTTCAAGGTTAGCAATCTGGAAATAATCGGTTAACCGTTTTCAGTAAACGGTTCACTGTTATTTTCCAGAATCATCATTTTAACAATACTTTGCAGAACATACTTTCTGGAAATTATCGGTAAGCCGTTTTAAATAAACGGTTAGCCGTTTGCTACAGTGAAATTATTTTCCAAAATTATAGTTTGACCCCAAAACTTTATAAAACTATATTATGGCCCAAAACGTTATGAAAGTTTACAAATAGGTCCAATTTCAGAATTTCTAAATAATGCTTTATTAATCTCAAAACTTTCTGAAATTATGATATAGCCCAAAATGCTATGACACTTTTCAAATAAGTCATTCTCCAAAATTTCAAGCAATACTTGTTGATTTCAAAGTTTTCAAAACTCTTTCAATTAAATCATAAACTTGAAAAACAACCAATTTCATAAAATCACTTTTCCATTAAATATAAAACCTTTATAATGTAAAAATAATGATTTATTTAAAATGTATAAAAATAATAATTTGAGCTTAAAAGATTAATCATTCTTAATCTTATTTGTTATCATCAAAATCAACATTATAAAACATATATGTTAACAAGTGATGGACGGATATGGAAGTTTTGGTTATCAGGAAAGCTCCACATGATAGAGAGAAAAGCTCTGATACCAATTGACGCAGCAGTTTGTTAGATTTCGCTCTAACTTGCACTCTCATAGAGAGAAGATAATATGAAAAATTCACAATAAGAATTTGTATTGAAGGAAACAAAAATTTGATTGAACATTCATTGATTTTTATAATGGATTTAGCACATATTTATAGTACTCATATTCATCTATACCTACTACATTCCACTCAACAGACACACCAATTACAATCCACTAACAAAACACACTTACTCTATTATACTATTTGGACTCTCATATTTTATGCTGTATCAGATTTTCTCCCTCTTGATTTTCAAGGCAAATGGCACACATCGAGTCTCCAACATATTAGTTCGAAGTTTCAGAAGTAAACACAAAGCTGTGCAATGCATTCACTAGACTTCTACTTTGTTGCTATTGACTCTACTCTTGCATCGTCACAAGACTGGGTGGATTGGTTCCGAGAATATGGCCCTCCATACATGCACAAATAGTGGATGATGCTACCCACACTAAAGGTAGCAGCACCACCACTAGTAGCCAATACTAAGGCATAAAAGAATCCGATGGAGGAAATAAACAACATTCCCTAGCTTTTCCTAGCGCATGCTCTTTTAGATATTAACCGGCACCGAACGAAACATACATAGCATATATGTTTATGCCCTCTAAATTTATGGACGCTAATTATACACACACACACAAAAATAAGGATTTATACAAAGAAATTAATAATCTAAATTTTTTAATAATTTTTTTATTATATACGTGAATTCATTTGGCCGTTTACTCCATCATCGTACACAATTGAGCATTCTAGATTTTAGTGTCATAATTACACACGCTACAAATTATTAAAACAAAGTCGGTTGTTCCATTAGAAGCAACAACATGGTTACTTAATATGGAACAACCGTTTGGAGGATCCGCTACGTGGAAAGCTCCACATATGCCCTTCTTATTAACATCTAAAGGAAAAGAAAAGTAAAGAACAAAAAAATTATTCTACAATATATATTACATTTTTCCAAAGAAACAAACAAATTATGGAGGAGGTAAAACTAAAATTTTACCGTAAATGGCAAGAATGTCGGGAAAGTGCATAGATGAAGACTTCCAAATAACAAATGCATACGTTAGTGAAAAAAGAGAGTGGAGGTAGATAATAAAGATGACAAAGTGGCCCATGTTTTCTCTTCGCTTATTCATGTTGTTGAACAAAAGTACACATGAACTTAGAAAAGAGGCTTTCCGTGCATACATATTTAGTATAAGACAATTCAATAATTTCACAAACAATGAAGATACTTGAATCCAACAAGTGATCAAAATATCTTTCACACTCATTTTTTAAAAAAATTTCTAGTACTTAATTTAAATACCCGTATCCTAGTTGAAGGGAAGAAAGTTAGACCAAGTATTTCAGCCGCAAAAGCCCAAGCAGTAACGGAAGCCTTTCAAAGGGTAAACCATGTGGAGAAAACTCAAGCTGAAAAGCCAAAAGACATGAGGAAATAGTAGTGGACTCCCCCACCTCCCCAATAGAAGCTTTAAAGTCAATGTGGATACTGCTATAGATGTTGAACCAGCAGGAGTTGTTATCAGAGATGATGAAGGAAGAATTATGGCAGCTGCAACTAAGCCCTCAAGGTTAAGATGTGGTGTGTCGTTTACAGAAGCAAAGGCTTTAGAATGGGAGCTTCAAGTGGCCAAAGAGGCAAATTTGGCATCAGTTATTATTTAAACAGATTCTCAGGAGGTAGTTGACCTTGTTAACAATAAAAAGGAAGGAAACTAAAATATTTTAGGTGATAACAGCAATTAAAGACATGAATTTTGAATTCCAGAATGTTATTTTTCCAACATGTCCATAGATCTAGCAATGAAACAACTCATAGGCTTGCTAAATATGCCATTAGAAGTGGAGTCTCGAATGTATGGGTGGAGTCTTTCCCAGCTGACATTGCTTGTATTCTCAATTCTATTAATTAATGGAAATTTTTATCTTTTCTTAAAAAAAAACTTGTATCTTAAATTACTACCATAGGACAAACCTGAAAAACAAATAGGGTCGTCTAGGCAGAAAGAGAAGGACAAACCTGCAATGGTAAAGACTATTGATACTCTTCTTGCTCTTAGCCATCTGTTAAGAATCCGGGAAGCCTTGATCAAGCTGGTTTCCTCCTCGTCAGGCCTATTTCAAAATGAATGTAAATGCAGCAGTATATAGATAAACATCAATCAAAGTGAAGGTAGATGCAGCAGTATATAGATAAACATCAAGGATCTGGGTGGTGATTAAAGATGGAAGTGGAAGCATGATAGCTGTAGTAACTCACCAAACAATTTTTTTTTTTTTTTGGCGATGTACCATAAGTAGAAGCAGCAGAAGTAAACTTGGCATTCAGGTTGCAAAAGTAAGAAAATGATTTCGAAGGGTAACTCAAGAGGGAGCACTAAACATGTGCTCTTTGAAAGCCTTTTCTCCGTTTTTTATCTAATTCAATTCTTATATATTGTTGTGATATTTTGTTTCTCAACTAAGGTCATGGTGTATGAATATTCGATTTGATCATAGCGCGTTGATCCAATTCCTAATACGTTGGAGCATAATTGTTTTTGCTTTTTTAAACTTGGGTAAGAAACAAGAAACAAGGGCTCTTTCAAAATTACTCACCCATCGATCAATGGAAATTTATTAAAATATGTAAAACATACAAGATGGAGAAGGAATTATAGAAAATTGAACTAAAAAATGAATTCAGGGATATCCAATTAGGGGGGAAGCCCCCTTTTTATAGATATATTGAATAAATCATGGCTATCAGATTAAAAATATTTCGGACGATCAGGATTGCGCCACGTCATCGGTCAACAGTATGCGGTTTGACCACACGGTTTGAACAATGATGCGGTTTGAATAGTGATGTGGTTTGAACAGTGACGCGGTTTGAACAGTGACGCGGTTTGGTTGTAAGTTATCCTATGTATATGCATATACTGTGCGCATGATTTTTGGTCCACTTACATACTGCCACGTCACCGATCAACAGTACATAAGAATTTTAGTCCAATAGAATCGTGACACTTCATCAGTCAATGCCATGTCATTGTTCCGTATATGCGAATAGTGTCATGAACAGTAACATGGATAGTACTGTATATGTGAACAATGCCATTTTTCCTTTTATGCTCCTCCGAATGTTTTCGACCGTCCTGAGTTCAAAAGTGATGTCTGTTTTGCCGTCTTATCTCTGTTCATTCTGAAATGACCATGATGCCCCTAAAATACATAAAATACTTAATTATAATACAACACACATAATTAAATCACAAGAGAATTAAATACATAAAAGTAAGAATGTTAGTGAGACTTGAAATGTAAAATGACGATTTTCTCCTTTATAAATATACACTTTCTAATACTCAACACACCCCCAACCAGCTTATTGCTAGTCCCTAG
This sequence comes from Citrus maxima, assembly GCA_029641205.1. Taxonomy (NCBI): domain Eukaryota; kingdom Viridiplantae; phylum Streptophyta; class Magnoliopsida; order Sapindales; family Rutaceae; genus Citrus; species Citrus maxima. The sequence continues at coordinate 21,517,521 of CM056369.1, forward strand.
CAAATAAAGCGAAGACAAAATTCAAACACAAATTTTTTTTTTAAACAATCGTGTTTATTCAATTAGACTAATGATAGCAATCAAATAAAAGTATAAGCATTATCTTTAGTCTAAAGAAATATCACTCCCACATCAACCATCCACATATATCAGTCCAGCAGACTTTGTCATAGCTACTTTCAAGAATGACATGTCAAACCCCAAAATCTCACTGGAAGTAGTGACACTCTCACAAGGAAATTAAGCACAATAAAAATAGTCACTCCAATGAATGGTAAATTTGAGAGAAAATAATAAAGAAGTAATATCACACGCTCTCACCAAGATGAAAGAAATATGCCCACCGCTTAGAAATAATACGATTTTAAGTCAAACAAAAATGCTAGTCAACCCAATTTATTTTTTTCTTTTTTTTATGCACCACTACATCTTTTTAGCCCATATAACTGGCTTATATTTCAAACTATAGCTCCCTAAAATTAGGAATGACTTTTATTAGGATGTAACGTAGGCTAAGGACATGGCTAACAAAGAAGGGGAAATAAGAAAAAAAAATATGTTTGAGAAAAGTAGACATTTTATTTATATATTTTTTTATTTTTTTTGAGTTTTTTTTGGTATGGCACAACTTTACTGAATAAAATTTTATTTAAATTTTTCTCAAACATGAATAAGTGATGGAACTTGTAAGATATCGGGTAATACTCCAAATCAGAGTAGGTCAAGATGATAAGTTGATAAAGAAAATGTTTTTTTTTTAAAGGCTCAAAAGGGTTAACTATGGATATTTCACAAAAGGGATGGCTAGAAAGGCTCAAAACAGATCAAAGATAGCATTTCCATCATCTTTTAGGGCTTTAAATAATCTTCAATATCTACTAATTAGATGGACCTTCAGATGTATCAACACATTTTTTTCTTTTATTATTATTTTTTTATTATAATTTTTTTAAAGGGTTGACTCAAAAGAAATTATGACATGTGCATTCCTTCAAGCAACTCATAGTTGTCTTCGACATCACCATGTAGAGTAGCAAACATAGCGTAACATCACTTAAGACCAAAGATAATACAAATACTTTAAATTTGAAAGTCATCATGTCATCCAATTTTAGAAAAAAAAATTCACACTTTTTTTTTTGGTTCAAACGATATTCTACCCCCAACCTATTCTAAACATGAAATCAAAATATGCATGTAGAAAGGTGAAAATGATGCAGAAAAACTAGTTAGAAAAGTTACGCTAAAAATGATAGAAAAAGAAAATGGTTTTTTTTTATTAAGAAGATGTATTTCTAGAGTCACTACACTTCATATTCAGCCATCTTCAACTCAAAAATTTGAAAGTGTATATTTATAAAAGAGAAATTAGAAAGAAGAAGTTAGAAAAAGAAATGATTTTTCAAAGCTTAATAAAGAAAAAGAAAATGTCTGGAATTTTTTTTTCAAATGAAGAAAATGCATTTCTAGAATAATTACACTCCATATTCAGCCATCTTCAACACAAAAAGTTTGCCACGGTTAGTCTCTACAACAAAAAATTAGTAAAAACTTAACCAAGATTCTACAATTATCAACTATTCCCTCCTCCAACCAGAACGAAGCATTGTCCTCAATGTTTTAAAGAAAATAAGTAGAGTTTAGAGGACATTACTTGGGTAGTGCAACACAGAAGAAAATATTTACAAGCAGAGAGTTAAATCTAATTTATACTTCTTACTGCGGCTACTGTTACCATCATTATTTGGAGACTCCAACACAAAAGTTCTGGGGTTTGGCTCTAGTCTATAAGCTTGTAACAGATCAAGTAGCTCATTAGTAGTGTGAGCACAAATAAAAAGTTTTTTCATTGTGGAAGGAATGAAATAGTTTTTTATTACATGGTTAAGAAATGCGATGAAGACATCATAAAAGTTATTGACATTTAACAAACTGATGAGTTTCTGGTGAATGTGCAGATGGGCCCAAGATGCTAATGTGATAAGTGCCTTTAGAGTTGCAAGATGTCCTGGTAGGAAAATAAAAGCATCAGCATGATTAAACATTTCAGTTATTCTTTCTTGCATACCTGAGACGACTAACTCTTCTCCAGTCGGTGAGTCAGACAAACTGCCCAAAGGTTTTAGGGCTCTTGGGATGATGCCTAACACTTGGCTTCCTCTGAAAAAAGCAGCTTCGGAGACCAATTTTGATAACCCTCGGTTACCTCCTCCATACACTAAGTGTAATTTTCTCTCTGCTATACTTCGACCAAGATCTATGGCTGCCTCAACGAACTCTTTATGTTTACTTTGGCCTCGATTAATTAGCGGATGTCAGCATGTATGTTATTCCTCATAAGCAATGGCATGCATTCGGACCGAGCTTTATAGATTGTAAGGAGGGCATTCTGAGGAAGTGAAGGGAATCGATTGTAAAGCTTTGTTAGAATCTCGTTTCTGTCCATACTTTCACCTTAGAATATCAGTTATTATGAAAAATTGAAATAACCGATTTGATTGTCACGGAGTACTGTTATCCGCCACTTCACCGGGGTAACAAACTAAAGTACACAAACAAAGTAACAAACGAAAACACACAAAGAAAATTACAATCGTCCTCTTATTGAAATTACCTCAAGCTCCAACTGGATATTGTAGACACCTACCTCAATGTTTCTAAGTTGGCTTTTTAAATCCTTAACATGGGATACTAACTCTGGTGGTTGTAGTGTCCAAATATGATGTGTTTTACAAAATTGAATCTGCCTTTTGAGATGCGATTTTACACATTAAAGTCGTCTAAGAATGTTCAGGAGGAACTGTTTAGCTAAGACACTCATGATTAACAATAATAAGAAAAAACTTGATGGTTAAATAAACACACTTTTACAAAAATAATTTCAATTAGCAAAAGAATAGTAAAAAGAAAGAAACGAAAAAAAATACCAGAAAGAAAGAAAAATCTCAATTAAAATCTGGTGGATCACTCAAATTTATTTCGGTGTCCTCTCCATGTGGTTAGTACTCTAGATATGACTTTAATATTTGACCATTAACTTTAAAAGTGACACCGTTCTTTGGGTCTTTAATTTCAATTGCTCCATGTGCAAATTTTGTTTGTCATGGAAGACTTTCATTCACTGCTTGTAAATTTTACCATTTTCGTATGCATCATTGCGAATTTCTTCAAGTTCTGCCAACTGTAATCTTCTTTCTGAGCTAGCTTGTTGCATGTCAAAGTTGAATTTCTTGATGGCCCAGTATGTACGATGCTCGAGTTCCACAGTTAGGTGGCAAGCTTTTCCATACACTAGCTTGTAGGGTGACATCCCAATCGGGGTCTTGAAAGTCGTTCTATATGCCCATAATGCATCATCAAGTCTTAATGACCAATCTTTTTTGTCTGGCCTCACTGTCTTTTCTAATATGTGCTTTATTTCTCGATTGGAGATCTTAACTTGGCCACTGGTTTGCGGATGATATGGGGTCGCTACTTTGTGAGTGATGGAATACTTTATCAAAAGAGCTTTGAATGCTTTGCTATAAAAGTGGGCACCACCATAACTGATTATTACTCGAGGGAATCCAAAGTGTGAAACAATGTTGCTTTTTAAAAATCCTATCACAACTTTGTGATCATTGGTTCTACACGGAATTGTTTCTACCCATTTTGATACGTAGTCAATAGCAACCAATATGTATTGATGGCCAAAAGAAAAGGGAAAGGGTCCTATGAAGTCGATACCCCATACATAAAAAATCTCAACCACTAAAATTGGATTTAGTGGCATCATATTCCTTCGTGTAATGCTCCCCATTCGTTGAGACCTATCACATGAAGAACAGAAAGTGTAAGCATCTCGAAATATAGTTGGCCAATAGAAACCATATTGTAAAACTTTAGTAGCTGTTTTCTTAGCGCTGAAATGACCTCCATAAGCTTGTTCATGGCAGAATGAAAGAATATTCTGAATTTTATTTTTTGGGACACATCGTCTAACAATTTGATCTGCACAATACTAAAACAAATAAGGGTCATCCAAAAAAAAATTCTTTATTTCTGCAAAAAAATTGGCTTTGTCTTGCTTGGTCCAATGCTCTGGAATTTGACCTGTAGCAAGATAATTAACGATATCAGCATACCATGGTAATACTTCCACACTCATCAATTATTCATATGGAAATGACTCATTTAATGTTAATGGTTCTGTAATTGTGTCAAAATTGAGATGAGAGAGATGGTCTGCCACAACATTTTCTGTGCCTTTCTTATCTTTGAATTTCAAGTCAAGTTCCTACAAAAGTAACACCCAACGAATTAGCCTAGCTTTTGCATCTTTCTTTGTAAGAAGATATTTAAGAGCAGCATGATCTGTGAACACAATTATTTTACAACTAATGAGATAAGATCGAAATTTCTCTAATGCAAACACTACTGCTAGCATTTTCTTTTTCAGTAGTTGAATAGTTCAACTGTGCATCATTCAATGTCATACTAGCATAGTAAATAATATGGGAAATTCGATCAACTCTTTGTCCTAATACTACTCCTACTGCATAATCAGATGCATCACACATGAGCTCGAATGGTAAGCTCCAGTTTGGGGGCTGAATGATGGGTGATGATGTCAATAATTGTTTTTGTTTCTTCTCTGATGGTGGTAGTTGTTCAACTCTTGACTTCCATTTATTAGTGTCCATGGATGGTGATGAGTCAAGCAGGGCTTTGACCTCATCAACTGATCTGTTAATATCAAAATCCAAACCAAAGTAAGTTAAACATATTTGTAAAGGATCATCACTAAGGTTTGAAAGAAAAGTATTATCAACTAATGCTTCTATTAAATCCACATCAACAATTCCATCATCTGGATTGTGAGGTTGTTTGACAATGTTGAAAATGTTTAGCTCCATAGTCATGTTGCCAAAGGACAACTGCATATTTTCAGTCCTACATTGAATATGAGCATCGGCAGTTGCCAAGAAAGGTCGGCCTAGGATAATGGGGATGTGCTTCCTTGAATCCTAGATTAGTTGAATGTCAATTACAATGAAATTAACTGGAAAATAAAACTTGTCTACCTGGATAAGCACGTCCTCTACAGCACCACGAGGTATTTTCGTGGACCAATCTGCAAGCTGTAACACCACTGGAGTTGGGTGTAATTCTCCCAATCCAAGTTTCACAAATACTGAATAAGACAATAGATTTACACTAGCTCCTAAATCCAACAAAGCATTTTCAATTGTGTGGTTCTTTATACTACATAAGGTGGTGGGGGAGCCTATGTATTTACATTTTAGAGGAATTTTGTGTTGAAGTATAGAACTAACGTTTTCTATTAAAAATGCCTTCTTTTGAATATGGATATTTCTCTTTTTAGTACAAATGTCTTTAGGAAACTTAGCATAAGATGAAACTTATTTTATAGCATCAAGCAAAAGGATGTTAACACTAACCTATTTGAAGATTTCAAGAATCTCACCCGTGGATTTTTCCTTCTTTGTTTTAGCTAATCTCTAAGGAAATGGAGCTTTGAGAACATATTCTCGAGAGTTGATTTCTTCTTTCTCCTCTGGTGATGAGTTTCGGCATTTACAGGTACAATTTGATTTGTTTTTGTCACCGGCATCTCCACTTTGTTGTCGACTTCTTTCTCTTTTCGCAAAGTCATGACAGCTTTGACCTCTTCATGTTGCTGTGGTGAACTGGTACTTACTTAATGCACTCTTTTAGGATTAGACACTAGTTGACTTGGAAACTTGCCTTTCTCAACAATCATTGCTAAGGTTTGAAATGAAGAAGTAAGTTTTCCCACCATCTTCTCGAGGTTTGAAACTGATTGGGCTTGTGAGTTGAAACCTACTCTCATCTCATTTCGTAGTTCATCAATGGTGCGATTCTGTTGCTCGATCGTGGAGTGAGTAAGATTCTTGAAATTCTGGAATGCATCCTCCCATGGTCTGGGTTGAGAGTAGTTCTGGTTCTGATTGTATGGTGTAAATGGTGGTTAAGAGGCTTGAGGAACTCGAGGAATTGGTTGCATTGGTAAAGCTAAAGCTACTGGTCCATTCTGTTGGAATCCTTGAGACCATGAAAAATTAGGGTAGTCTCTCAATCCAGGATTATATGTGTTGGAGTATGGGTTGTAATTTGATGGTTTTCTCATTCACCTATAGCATTGGCTTGATCTAAGTATGAGTCATGGTCATGTGGTTCTATTGATTTAGCAGTCGTCAACGATGCTATTTGTCGGGAAAGACCTTTAATTATCTCTTTAACTTCTTTAATTCCCAAACTTGACTTGCCAATTTGAACCTCATTTACTCCCTTAATTCTTTTAGTATTCCTGAGTGATCGACTTCGTTGTTGGGAATTATCCGCTTGTCGCTGGAAGAAATCCCAAATCTCTAATGCACTTTTTGACATTAGCTCTCCTCCACTTGTTGCCATTAGCCATTCTTGCACATGTGGCAATAGTCCCTACAAAAAGTATTAGCATTGGTGTCATTTCTCGTACCCATGATGTGGACACTTCGAAAGTAGCCCATTGATTCGCTACCATGTTTCGAAAAACTGCTCGTCTTCTCTTTGGGTAAACTCTAAAATTTCCCTGCGAATAACATTGGTTTTATGCATTGGGAAGTATTTATTCAAAAATTTTGTTACCATTTGTTCCCATGATGTAATGCTATTAGCAGGCAATGTATTGAGCCATGAACGAGCTCTATCCTTTAAAGAAAATTAGAATAGTCTAAGTTTAACATCATCGTCTGAAAAATTCTCATATTTAAAAGTTTAACAAATAACATCAAAATCATTCAGATGATTATATGGGTCCTTATTTTCTAGGCCATAAAATGTTAGGAGACAATTTAGCACACTAGGTTTTAACTCAATTTCACTTTTATTTTAATTGCAACGTGTTTGTGTGTGCGAAGTATTTTTTCGAGTTCAAGGTGTATGGGCTCAAGATTAGGTAATAAATGACTTTCGACCATGCGTGCAAAGAATAAAAAGAAATGAGAAATAAATTAATAAAAATAAAGAAGAATGAGAAATTACGATACTAACCTTATCATGCTGTTATAACCTTTCTATAAAAACACACTAAAAAATACGTGAAATAAATTAACTAAAAATTAAAATAAATGAATAAGATAAATGAAAAATTAGAAAGAAAAATAACTTGAAAATTAAATTACAGAATTTTAAATAAGAGAAAAAGAAATTCTTACTCTAAAATGTAGATTCATTTTTTTAAATAAGAAAAACAATTACAAGAAAACAATTAAAAGAAATTATTTACAAAAATTAATTTTACGAATTAAAATAACTAACCTCCCCGGCAACGGCGCCAAAAACTTGTTGTACAAATTTTATTGAACTCGCAAGTGCACAAATCTATTGTAGAATAAATTAATGGTGACGAGTGTCAATCCCATAGGGAGGTGGATTTTAATTATGTGTAGAATTAATTTTCTAAGTGGGTGGTTGGATTTATGGTAAAAATGATTTAGAATATCCTAAAATTTAAATTGAAATGGCAAGATTAAATTAAGGTGGAAACTATTATAACTGAAGCACTTGGTTATCTGGATCTGCATCAACATGCACCATCAGTTAAATATTTCTTATTAATGCCAATTAAATCGTGAGGGAGATTTTCACTCCTCATGAACCAAACTCTAATCAGTATGCTGCTAAGGGCTTACCGTGTCAAATAATAATAATCTTGTACTAGGGAGTCGGTTAAACCAGGGCGGTATCTAGACAAGATTATTACTATTTATCGACGAAAAGTCAAAACATCCACAATAATTAGAGGGGAAAAGAAAATAAATTTACCAAATAAAGCCCATGGCACATGTTAAGACTTCACCTTCAACCCAAGCTTGAAAGAAGATTAGCTACTCATAATTGAACTAGGGTAAAATGAGAATTTATTAAAATATACAGAAAATACAAGATAGAGAAGGAATTTTAGAAAATTGAACTCAAAAATGAATTCAGGGATATCAAATTAGGGGGGAAGCCCCCTTTTTATAGATACATTGAGTAAATCATGGTCATCAAATCAAAAACATTTCGGACGCTCAGGATTGCGCCACGTCATCGGTCAACAATACCCGATTTGACCACACGGTTTGAATAGTGATGTTGTTTGACCACGCGGTTTGAATAGTGACGCGTGTTGAACAGTGACGCGGTTTGGTTGTAAGTTATCCTATGTATATGCATGTTGTTGGTTATTTTTATAAGCAATTACTACCAATGCCAATGTGCAAGTATACACAAAAAGTAATAAATTGATAAGTATTCAAGATCGTCTCCACAGGGATTGATGTTACTCGAAATACTAAAGCAATCACAATAATGCAACTCAACTTAAGACCGAAGCAAACAATTGTCAAGTAATTTCTATCGTAATCAATGATTGAGATAAGAAATAAATAAAACAATACCGTAATGAAATAAACTAGGTTAAGTGTGTCTAAGATTCAATTGAGATTATGATAGTTGAATGATCAAACTCTCCTTAGGGGTTGACTGGTTTTCATCAAGTTAGCACCAGTTACGACTAGTGCTGCAGCACTGGGCAGAGTTTATCTACATCCTCAGCTATCGCATATTGGAAGTCTCATACCCTTAAATCTATTAACAATGACCAGTTGTTAATCTACTTATGGTATGACATTATGATCTTTAGCCTTTCCACCCTACAAGGTGAACACCTATGTCTAGTGTGTCACAAATCTTAACTTCAAGTATTGCCCTTATGGGATTCAAGATAACTTAATCCAGGAAACTCGACTTAAGATCAAGTAATACTCTAATAATATCTGCTAAGACATGCCCTTTTGTTGCTCTATCTTAACTGAAACTATTAAATGGGTGGTCAACCAAAATAACAATTATATTCATAAAAACCACTAGAGTAAAATGCTACAGCAATGCCATAACAACATATAAGAACGGTCAAGAACCCATTGGGTTGTTTATCACTCAACTACAAAAAAATTTACTTCATATTTTGAATGAGAAAAGTTAACATAAATATATTGATCACGGGATACATCAAAACAATTAAAGGAAGAAGAAAAATATAAGTTGAGCACAGTGAAAGAAAAATAATTCTGCACGATTCTTCAATGTTATCGAAATAGCACTCTCCAATTCTGATCTTCTTCTTCTTTCCTTTGTAATTATTCTGATGATAATTCCTTGCCGCCTTTCTATGTGGTGCACCCCTCCCTTTTATATTGCAAATTAGGGTAAACGAAAGCCCATGAGCGTACATGCGTTAAATTAGGAAACATGCAGATTGTGATTCTGTGGCTGACCCGCGCCTAAGTTTTCTCCCGCATTGCTCCCAAATTGCTACAGCACTGGTTGCTCTAACATCCACAACAACACTGCATTATTCCCGATTATGCTTTACTTCTTTTGTGGCCATCTTCTTTCCTCCTCTTGCTCTTCGAATGTCTCAACATCTCCTCATGAATTTAGACTTTCTGAAAACCTACAATTATGCACCTGTTTTTAGCACAAATTACTTTGATTCAAGCAAAACTTATTAAGACTCAACTAAAATAAATGTTTATGCAAAATGTAACCAAAATGTAATAAAAACACCTTATTTGTTCTCTAAGTGATCTTGATTCAAGTCTAGAATTGATGTAATAACTCTCATTTCCTAGAGTTATCACACCCCCAAACTTAAACCATTACTTGCCCTCAAGTAATGACACATACTAACACTTCACGCAAACAATCATGCACACAACTTTAGCTCTTTTATCAACTTTGCAAGGATTCTTCCACCTTCATATCACACTCCCAATCATGCAAGATGACCATAGTAAATTAGTTCTAGACTTAAGCTTCTTTCTATCCATAGTGTGTGTGCGCTCTTTCGATTGAATTCCAGAGATGCTATAACATCACCAAGGGACTGCATGAATTTCAGCAGTGAGAACACTTCATTCATAAATGGGGTAACATAACTTTCACATACTCAAACTGTGATGATTTTAAGATTGATAAACTAGGGAATATTCAACCTCCTCACTGTAACATTTATCTTTCATGTGAATGTCAATCAATTGTAATGATGAAACCCAATTACTCAAACCATGCCTAGATCAGAGTTACTGCAGTAATATCTGTAACGTAATCTTATCTAAAGGTATCTTTTACTCAAGACTGAACATGGGGCTCATGAATAGACCTGACTACTTAATGCCTTAGACAGAGGACTTTTTTTTTTTTTTTATATGTATGCTACAGCATTGCTCATAACTCTCGCTACCTTTGAACACAATTATGCATACTCATATCTGGTTACTCAGCAACTTGAGCCATTGGAACAGAGTGTATTTCATAGATATCACAGTCAATTAAACTTGGTTCTCCCCCAAACTTAGGATCTTTTCTATTCTTTTGGCTCTGCTCTAGCAGTCTCATACAATTCAACCAAAGTCTAAGTGTCGACACAAAATTTCACTTTCATCTATAACTATCTCTACTTGGTATTCTTATAAATACTGAATAACACTCAATTTATCTTCATTAGGTTTTCAAATCCATACACAAATATTAGATAACAGAACTTCACACAACACAAACATAAACACATGCATTTGGAAACACAACCCCCCCAAACTTGAGAGTTGATGTGTCCTCACAAGCAGACATAACAAAGGCACACGAGCTGACAAGGATATGAAAGACCTTAGAAAATACCACACGAATTGACAAAAAAATTTTTTTTTAAGAAGGAAATGAACTAGCAAGGAAAGAAAACTCCCATGTGGTGGGAACTGTGGCACATAACGGGTTGCTATGAGCGCTTTTTGGATGCACTGCGCAACTTGTCCTTTGGTGAAGCTTGTGGGGAAGTAGCTAGCAATGTCTTTGTCTTTTTCTTCACGGGGTTGTGATAGGAGTTGTGGCTGGGGTTGCTGTAGCAGTGCCTTTAGACGTACTGTCTTTTCTTTTGCTGGATTACCGCGGACTGGTACGAACAGGCTGGTTAGGAGTTTGCTGTGGAAGAATTGAGGTTGATGCATCAGCTGCCTGGCCCTCAGCCGTGATGGCAGCAATAATAGCAAGTAGTTGCTTGGCTTGTGCAGGTGTAGGCGTAACTCTGGCTGTTGCAGCAGCCAGCTCGACATCAACTTGCTCCATTTCATCTTCAGAGGCTGGAGGTGTTGCCATTTTTGCTTTACCCTTGTCATTTCCCTTGCCTGCAAGGACTGGAATAGACGGTTCCTCTTCAAGGTCCTCCTCCTCTTCTTCTTGAATAATGTGCTTTTTCCTAGTTTTGGACTGGGTGGGTATGGAAGGTTCTTCACGTTCTTTCTCCGAGTTGTCCTTTGCCTCTGTGGGTGAGCTATCAGTCTCAGACTTGTCACCTTCTTCCTCAGGTAGATAAGATGATTCAGCATTTTCTGATTCAACCTCTGCTTGTGGTTCGACTGCAGCTTATTCTGCTGGTTCATCTGTGGCGGTGGCTTCTTCACTGGCTTCTGCTGGAGCACCTGTGGTGTTGGTGCCAAAATTGTACTGCTGGAGCAATGAGTCAGGGAAGCTTCGGTGAGTGCGTTTCATGTACAGAGCAAATTGGTGTATTTGGTTGTCCAGGTGTTGTAGATAACTCCAAAACGATCGTTTTCCCTTTGCTAAGCTTCCGCACATTGAGTTATACTGGTGCTGAGTGCCTGGATAGTATGTTCTAAGCCAATAGCTCGTCTTGCTCCTGTTACAACAACTGGTTCAGTGGTTGTTCCAGCACTCTCACCAGCAACTCTCTCAATGGTACGTGCCGTAAAGGCACCATCATTCTTGACATGTTCATCTCTGGCGTTAAGACGAACACCGAAAACTACACAAATGCTGGTGATGAGTGAAGTGAATAGCAAGGCAGCAGTTCGGTGAGTCTTAACTGCACAATCCCAGATTTCTTTTGCGATGATGCTACCCACATTTATGGGAAGCCCACGAACAATAGCATATAACAAGACCAACCTCTCTTGTAAAACCGTAGTAGTGTGAGTGGTGGGCATAAGCCTAGATTTCAGAAATTTTACCCATACCTTAGCAATAGGTTTCAAATCTATCCTATTAACTACGCGCCCTTCCTCGTTAGCCCATGATTCTCCTTCGATTGTAAGAGTTGTGAAAATGGTGTTCCACTTTTTCAGGGTCAATTTATCAAGCAACTTGGCATACTCACAATTAGTTTCAACAGGTAAATTATAAAAAGCATTTATAACGAGGGAGTCTAATGGAACAAATGTGTTTCTTACCCAAATGTTGTGCTGATCAGGACTTACCAAATTGGCGTAAAACTCTTTGACTACTGGTAGCACAGGATCTCGAGGGTGGTTGCAAAACTCTAACCATCCGCGCTTTGCTGCAGCATTGTGAATTGTTTGCACAATTCCAGTGAGTTGTTCTGGAAATTGAAACCCTTTTTCTTCCAGAATCCTACGCGGCTCTATGAATTCTTCATATTTTTCTTCGGCGTGGTAACTTTGGAACTGTTTTCTTATACCTCGACATTGCTGTAGCAATAACAAATTGAAGCTAATGTTCCTGAGAGTAAAATGAGAAGAAGAGGATAAGAATTAGGAGAGTTGTACTTGCGAAAGAGATGGGGAATAGTGTCGTAGAGCACTAAGCACAATGACTCCTTTTTATAGTGGACTTTAATTGAAGATAAATACGGTAACTAGAGATAATTGAGGGAATAAAATATTTTGAATTAAATGTGCATATCCCAAAAACATCGGCCAGTGAAATTAAAGCCTTAATTTTAGAGATTTGTTTCCGCAGTTTCTATCCACATCCATGCATCCATCTGTCACGATTTTATCTCCAACGGTAAGTGAGAGGCTCCATCTTTTAATTTACTGTAACGGTAAAATTGGTTGCTGCAGCACCTATTAGCTTGCTCTAGCAACAGATACATACTCCACACTACAGCTTCTGACACGTGGCTCACCTTTGCATTCTACCATCATACACTCTCACTTGTCAATATGGAATTCAATTGTCACACATACTTCCCACAAACTAAAATTAATTCTAAAATTATTTAAAAATAAATAGATCAAATGATAGAGAAAGTAGAGAATGCAATAATGTGAAAGGATAAAATTAAATGGCTAACATAGAAAAATAAAATTAAATAAGATGGTAAAGAGGAAGAGCTGTCAACAAAACCAAAGGAGATCAAAGTTGGTTTGAAGTGGCTGTCTCCACAATGGGTTGCCTCCCATGCAGCGCTTGATTTAAGGTCCTTTAGTCTGACCTTCTTTCATTGTTCAATAGCTGAGTTCTTTAAGGAGTAACACCTCCTTTGAACGATTTGCAGCTAGATGTATGTAGTGCTTAACCCTGTGTCCATTAACCTTGAATTCTTGACCTGTTTGTTCATCTAGAAGATCAACAACTCCATGAGGATAAAATTTTAACAGTTTAAACGGGCCAGACCATCGGGACTTGAGCTTTCCCGAAAATAATTTTAGTCTTGTATTGTGGAACAACACTAATTGACCAGGACTGAATTGCCTGTGTTCAATATGCTTGTCGTGCTAGTGTTTGGTCCTCTCTTTATAGATTCTTGCATTTTCATATGAAAATAGCCGTAATTCATCAAGCTCACAAAGTTGAAGCTTTCTTTGCTCTGCTGTAGCATGAATATCCCAATTTAATTTCTTCAGTAACCAGTCTGCTGTTGAGTGTTAGAAAATGCATATTTATAAAGGAGAAAACCGTCATTTTACATTTCAAGTCTTATTAACAACCCTTACTTTTATGTATTTAACCTTCTTGTGATTTAATTACATGTGTTTTATTTTAATTAAGTATTTTATGTATTTTAGGGGCATTATAGTCATTTCACAATAAAGGAGAGATCAGATGGCAAAACGGACATCACTTTTGAACTCAGGACGGTCGAAAACCTTAGGAGGGGCATAAAAGGAAAAATGGCACTATTCACATGTACGGTACTATTCACATATACGGTACTGTTCACGGCACTGTTCACATAGACGGATCGATGACGTGGCATTGACCAATGATGTGGCATTGACTGATGAGGTGTCACGATCCTGTTGGACTAAAATTCTTATGTACTGTTGATGGTGACGTGGCAGCATATCAGTGGACGAAAAATCTCGCGTACGGTGCATGCATCACACAGGATTATTTTCAACCAAACCGCATTACTGTTCAAAGTCGGGTCAAACCGTGTTACTGTTCATCCGCGTGGTCAAACCGTGGACTGTTGACTGATGACGTGGCGCAATCCTGAGCGTCCAAACTGTTTTTAATCCGATGGCCATGATTTACTCCATGTATCTATAAAAAGGGGGCCTCTCCCCCCTAATTTGATAGCTCTGAATCCATTTTTGGGATCCATTTTCTGTAATTCTCTCTCCATCTTGTATTTTCTTTGTATTTTAATAAATTCCCATTTTGCCCCTAGTTCAATTATGAGTAGCTAATTTCCTTTCAAGCTTGGGTTGAAGGTGAAGTCTCAACATGTGTCATGGGCTTTATTTGGTAAATTTATTTTCTTTTCCCCTCTAGTTTTTGTGGATGATTTGACTTATCGTCGACAAATAATACTGATCTTGTCTAGATACCGCCTTGGTTACACCGTCTCTCTAGTATAAGGTTATTATTATTTGGCACGATAAGCCCTTAGCACCATATTGATTAGAGTGTGGTTCATGAGGTGTGGATTCCCCCCTCATGATTTAATTGGCATTAATACGGATTATTTAGCCCATGATGCATGTTGATACGGATCCAGATACCCAAGTACGTCAATTTAATCGATTTTCTCTACAATTTATTCTCGCCATTACAATTCCAATTTTAGCATATTTTAAATCACTTCCACCACAATTCCAACCACCCATTTACAGAATTAATTCTACACACAATTAAAATCCACCTCCTCGTGGGATCGACACTCGTCACCATTGATCTACACTACAATAGATTCGTGCGCTTGCGAGTTCATTAAAATTTGTACAACAAGTTTTTGGCGCCGTTGCCGGGGAGGTAAGTAATTTTAATTCATAGAATTAATTTTTGTGAATAATTTCTTTTATTTGTTTTGTTGTATTTTTTTTTATTTAAAAAAAAAAGAAAAAAAAAAGTGAATCTACATTTAAAGGTTAGTATTTCTTTTCTTTTTCTCTTCTTTAAAATTCTGTAATTTAATTTTCAATTTATTTTTTTTCTTTGTAATTTTATTTTATTTTATTAATTTAATTTTTAGTTAATTTATTTCACGTATTTATTTTTGTGTATTTTTATAGAAAGGTTGTAATAGCGCAATAAGGTTAGTATCGTAATTTCTCCCTCTTCTTTATTTTTATTTATTTTTGTTCCCATCTTTATTTTTATTTTATTTATTTTGCATGCATGGTCGTAGGTCATTATTACCAAATCTTGAACCTATAGACCTTGAATTAGAAAAAACACTTCGCACACACAAACAATTTAAAAATAGAATGGATTTGCAACCACAGGAGAGGCCATTTAAGGACTATTTTAGTCCCTTAGCTAATTTGAGCACATCATGTATTAGATACCCAAATGTAGCTGCTAGGAGCTTTGAACTAAAACCTAGTGTGCTAAATTGTCTCCCCACATTCTATGGCCTAGAAAATGAGGACCCATATAATCATCTGAATGATTTTCATGCCATTTGTCAAACTTTTAAATATGAAAATTTTTCAGACGATGATGTTAAACTTAGATTATTCCCATTTTCTTTAAAGGATAGAGCTCGTTCATGGTTAAATACTTTGCCTGCTAATAGCATTGCATCATGGGAACAAATGGTTACAAAATTTCTAAATAAATATTTCCCAGTGCATAAAACCAATTCTATTCGCAGGGAAATTTCAGAGTTTACACAAAGAGAGGACGAGCAATTTTTCGAAACGTGGGAGCGATTCAATGGGCTACTCTTGAAGTGTCCACATCATGGGTACGAAAAATGGCACCAATGCCAATACTTTTTGGAGGGATTATTGCCGAATGTGCAAGAATGGCTAATGGCAACAAGTGGAGGAGAGCTAATGTCAAAAAGTGCATCAGAGATTTGGGAATTCTTCCAGCGACAAGCGGATAATTCCCAACAACGGAGTCGATCACTCAGGAATACTAGAAGAATTAAGGGAGTAAATGAGGTTCAAATTGGTGAGTCAAGTTCAGAAATTAAAGAAGTCAAAGCGATAATTGAAGACCTCTCTCGACAAATAGCATCGTTATCGACTGCTAAATCAACAGAGCCACATGACCATGACTCATACTCAGATCAAGCCAATGCCATAGGTGTAATGAGAAAGCCATCTAATTACAACCCATACTCCAGCACATATAACCCTGGATGGAGAGACCACCCCAATTTTTCATGGTCTCAAGGATTCCAACAGAATGGACCAGCAGCTCCAGCTCCACCAATGCAACAAATTCCTCAAAATCCTCATGCCTCTCAGCCACCATTCAGACCATACAATCAGAACCAGAACTACTCTCAACCCAGACCATGGGAGGATGCATTCCAGAATTTCAAGAATGTTACTCACTCTACGATTGAGCAACAGAACCGCACCATTGATGGATTACGAAATGAGTTGAGAGCGGGCTTCAACTCACAAGCTCAATCAGTTTCAAGCCTCGAGAAGATGGTGGGACAACTTGCTTCTTCAGTTCAGACCTTGGCAATGACTGTTGAGAAAGGTAAATTTCCAAGTCAACCAGTGCCTAATCCTAAAGGAGTACATGAAGCAAGTACCAGTTCACCACAGCAGCATGGGGAGGTCAAAGCAGTCATGACCTTGCGAAAAGGAAAAGAAGTCGACAACAAAGTGGAGATGCCGGTGACCAAAGAAAATCAAATTGTACCTGTGAATGTTGAAGACTCACCACCGGAGGATAAAGAAGAAACCAACCCACGAGAATACGTTCCGAAAGCTCCATTTCCTCAGAGGTTAGCGAAAGGCAAGAAAGGAAAATCCACAGGTGAGATTCTCGAAATCTTCAAACAGGTAAGTGTTAATATCCCTTTGCTTGATGCTATTAAACAAGTTCCATCTTATGCCAAGTTTCTTAAAGACCTTTGTACTAAAAAGAGAAATATGCATGTTCAAAAGAAGGCATTTTTAACAGAAAATGTTAGTTCTATACTCCAACATAAAATTCCTCTAAAATGCAAAGACCCAGGCTCCCCCACTATCTCATGTAGTATAGGGAACCACACAATTGAGAATGCTTTGTTGGATTTAGGAGCTAGTGTAAATTTGTTGCCTTACTCTGTATTCGTGAAACTTGGACTGGGAGAATTACACCCAACTCCAGTGGTGTTACAGCTTGCAGATCGGTCCACGAAAATACCTCGTGGTATTGTGGAGGACGTGCTTATCCAGGTAGACAAGTTTTATTTTCCTGTTGATTTCATTGTAATTGACACTCAACCAATACAGGATTCAAGGAAGCACATCCCCATTATTCTAAGCCGACCTTTCTTGGCGACTGCGGATGCTCACATTCAATGCAGGACTGGAAATATGCAGTTGTCCTTCGGCAACATGACTATGGAGCTAAATATTTTCAACATTGCCAAACAACCTCACAGTGCAGATGATGGAATTGTTGATGTGGATTTAATAGAAACAATAGTCGATAATACTTTTATTTCAAACCTTAGTGATGATCCTTTACAAACATGTTTAACTCACTTTGGTTTGGATTTTGATATTGACAGATCGGTTGATGAGGTCAACGCCCTACTTGACTCAGCACCATCCATGGACACTAATAAATGGAAGTCAAGAGTTGAACAACTAACACCATCAGAGAAGAAACTCATCCCATCATCAAAATCACCACCGAAACTCGAGCTCAAACCATTACCCAACACATTGGAATATGCATTTTTGGGAGAAGAAAGTACTCTGCCGGTAATCATCTCATCATCCCTAAATGAGGAACAAAAAGGTAAGTTGTTGGATGTTTTAAAAGAGCACAAAGGAGCATTAGGATGGACCATAGCAGACATCAAAGGTATAAATCCAGTAGACTGCATGCATTACATTCACCTTGATGAAAATGCTAAATCTACTAGGGAAATGCAACGTCGGTTAAATCCTAATATGAAAGAAGTTGTTAGAACAGAAGTCCTTAAGCTATTAGACGCAGGTATCATTTACCCAATTTCTGATAGTTCATGGGTCAGTCCTGTACAAGTTGTCCCCAAAAAGTCAGGAGTCACAGTAGTTACCAATGCTGATAATGAATTGATACCAACTAGAGTAACTACAGGATGGCGTGTATGCATTGATTATAGAAAGTTGAATTCTGTCACACGTAAAGACCATTTTCCTTTACCATTTATCGATCAAATGCTTGATAGATTAGCAGGCCATGAATTTTATTGCTTTCTAGATGGCTATTCAGGATATAATCAGATTCCCATAGCACCAAAAGATCAAGAGAAAACTACTTTCACTTGCCCTTTTGGCACTTTTGCATATAGGAGAATGCCATTTGGATTATGTAATGCACCTGCTACGTTTCAACGATGCATGTTGAGCATTTTCTCTGATATGGTTGAACGATTCCTTGAAGTCTTTATGGATGATTTTTCTGTCTTTGGTGACTCGTTTGATCAATGTTTACATCATCTAACACTAGTTCTGCAGAGATGTACCGAGAAGAACTTAGTCTTGAATTGGGAGAAGTGCCATTTTATGGTAAAACAAGGTATTGTTCTCGGTCACATCATTTCAAGCAAAGGTATTGAGGTTGACAAAGCCAAGGTGGATCTCATTTCTAATCTTCCTCCACCCAAAACAGTCAGAGAAGTAAGATCTTTCCTTGGGCATGCTGGTTTCTATAGACGTTTCATTAAAGATTTTAGCAAAGTTTCTAGACCCTTATGCAATTTACTTGCTAAGGATGTACCTTTTATCTTTAATGATTCATGTCTTATGGCTTTTGAAAAATTAAAGCAATTGTTGACATCATCACCCATCATTCAGGCCCCAAACTGGAGCTTACCATTTGAGCTTATGTGTGATGCATCTGATTATGCAGTAGGAGCAGTTTTAGGATAAAGAGTTGATCGAATTCCTCACGTTATTTACTATGCTAGTATGACATTGAATGATGCACAGTTGAACTATTCAACTACTGAAAAAGAAATGCTAGCAGTAGTGTTTGCATTAGAAAAATTTCGATCTTATCTCATTGGTTGTAAAATAATTATATTCACAGATCATGCTGCTCTTAAATATCTTCTCACAAAGAAAGATGCAAAAGCTAGACTAATTCGTTGGGTGTTACTTTTGCAGGAATTTGACTTGGAATTCAAAGATAAGAAAGGCACAGAGAATGTTGTAGCTGACCATCTCTCTCGCCTCCATTTTGATACAATTATGGAACCATTACCATTGAATGAGTCATTTCCAGATGAACAATTAATGAATGTGGAAGTATTACCTTGGTATGCTGATATAGTTAATTATCTTGTTACAGGTAAACTTCCAGAGCATTGGACCAAGCAAGACAAGGCTAAATTCTTTGCAGAGATAAAGAATTTCTTTTGGGATGACCCTTATTTGTTCAAGTATTGTGCAGACCAAATTGTTAGACGATGTGTCCCAGAAAATGAAATTCAGAATATTCTTTCATTCTGCCATGAACAAGCTTGTGGAGGCCATTTCAGTGCTAAGAAAACAGCGACTAAAGTTTTACAATGTGGTTTCTATTGGCCATCTATATTTCGAGACGCTTACACTTTCTGTTCTTCATGTGATAGGTGTCAACGAATGGGAAGCATTACACGAAGGAACATGATGCCACTAAATCCAATTTTAGTGGTTGAGATTTTTGACGTATGGGGTATCGACTTCATGGGACCCTTTCCCCCTTCTTTTGGCCATCAATACATATTGGTTGCTGTTGACTACGTATCCAAATGGGTAGAAGCAATTCCATGCAGAACTAATGATCACAAGGTGGTGATAGGATTTTTGAAAAGCAACATTGTCTCGCGCTTTGGATTCCCTCGAGCAATAATCAGTGATGGTGGCGCCCACTTTTGTAACAAAGCATTCAAAGCTCTTTTGACAAAGTATTCAATCACACACAAAGTGGCAACCCCGTATCATCCGCAAACCAGTGGCCAAGTTGAGATCTCCAATCGAGAAATCAAGCACATATTAGAAAAAACGGTGAGGCCAGACAGAAAAGATTGGTCATTAAGACTTGATGATGCATTATGGGCATATAGAACGGCTTTCAAGACCCCGATTGGGATGTCACCCTACAGGCTAGTGTATGGAAAAGCTTGCCACCTACCTGTGGAACTCGAGCATCGTGCATATTGGGCCATCAAGAAATTCAACTTTGACATGCAGCAAGCCAGCTCAGAAAGAAGATTACAACTGGCAGAACTTGAAGAAATTCGCAATGATGCATACGAAAATGCCAAGATTTACAAGCAACGAATGAAAGTCTTTCATGACAAGCACATTATGAGAAAATCGTTCACTCCAGGTCAGAAAGTGCTTTTATTCAACTCTCGTTTGCACCTATTCCCAGGTAAGTTACGCTCTCGTTGGTCTGGCCCATTTATTGTACATACTGTTTTTCCACATGGGGCAATTGAAATTAAGGACCCAAAGAACGGTGTCACGTTTAAAGTTAATGGTCAAAGATTAAAGCCATATCTAGAGTACCAACCACATGGAGAAAACATCGAAATAAATTTGAGTGACCCACCAAATTTGAATTGATTTTTTTTTCTTTTCGTTGATTTGATTTTTCTTTATTTCTTTTTATTATTATTCTTTTGCTAATTGAAATTGTTTTTGCATAAGTGTGTTTATTTTACCATTCAGTTTTCTCTTATCATTTTTAATCATGAGTCTCATACTTAGACCGTTCCTCCTGAACATTCTTAAACCACTTCAACGTGTCAAAACTCATCTCAAAAGGCAGATTCTATTTTGTAAAACACAACGCATTTGGGCTCTACAACCACCAGAGTTAGTAGCCTATGTTGAGGGTTTAGAACGCCAACTCAGAGACATTGAGAGAAGTGTTTACGACATCCAGTTGGAGCTTGAGGTAAATTCAATAAGAGGACGATTTTAATTTTCTTTGTGTGTTTTAATTTGTTTTTCTGTTTGTGTGCTTTAGTTTGTTCCCCCGGTGAAGTGGCGGATAACGGTACTCCGTGACAATCAAGTCGGTTAACTTCAGTTTCCCATAATAACTGATATTCTGAGGCGAAGGTATGGATAGAAACGAGATTTTAGCAAAGCTTCACAAGCGATTCCCTTCACTTCCTCAGAATGCCCTCCTTACAATCTATAAAGCCCGGTCTGAACGCATGCGATTGCTCATGAGGAATAACATACCTGCAGACATCCGTTGGTTAATCGAGGCTAAAGTACGATCGGCAGGTGAGTTACCTCCTAAATTTATTGCATACATGCCTGGTTGTGGTAAAGGAAATTACGCAAGAAAACGACGAGCTCGAAGAATTTCTGTTGCTTGTCACAAGTGTGCCAGAATGAGTTGCGATAGAAACCCATGTTCTTTAGGAATGGTGTCTGATAACAGAGAAGATAAGATTCAATTCATTAGGGATGGCTTGAATAAGGAGTCATTGGATGATATCCTTTTGTCTCTTGAAACGCATCCCAGTGGATATGTGCAAGGAGCGATTCTCCGGTTATGGCCATTATTCCAGAAAGAGCATGCACGATATAGTCTCGAGAATCTGACTATAAACGACCCTGTTTGCCAGTTTATAAGAAAACTGGATAGGAAGCCTATCCTCGACCCATAGAGGGCGTTCAAGCCGTTTCTGGACGTAAAACCAGAGGAAGATGTGAGCCACAGTCGCAACTACGTGTAAATATCCTTTTACTTTATTGTTATTTTATTTCACTATTGTCTTATTGTTTGCATTATTGTCTTTAATAATTTTATTACTGTTTGCTTTTTCCTTTTTACTGTTTTCTTTTTGACTTGCGAGCCACGTGCTTTACGCGTTCTTTGACACTGACATATTACCTCATACACAACCATGACCCACTATCACCAAGACTCTTAAATGTGATATCTTTTGTCAAGCACTCACAAATTGTTTTTGAGAAGTATCGCAATGGCAGCTACTCCCAATAGACAATTCAAGAACATTTGTGTGCTTTCCGGATTTACCTATGGCAAACATAAAGAGTTCGTTGAGGCAGCCATAGATCTTGGTCGAAGCATAGCAGCGAGAAAATTACACTTGGTGTATGGAGGAGGTAACCGAGGGTTATCAAAAATGGTCTCAGAAGCAGCTTTTATCAGAGGAAGTCAAGTGTTAGGCATCATCCCAAGAGTCCTAAAACCATTGGGCAGTTCGTCTGACTCATCAACTGGAGAAGAGTTAGTCGTCTCAGGTATGCAAGAAAGAATAACTGAAATGCTTAATCATGCTGATGCTTTTATTTTCCTTCCAGGAGATCTTGCAACACTAGAGGCACTTATGACACTAGCA
The DNA here is from genome assembly GCA_029641205.1 of Citrus maxima. NCBI lineage: Eukaryota > Viridiplantae > Streptophyta > Magnoliopsida > Sapindales > Rutaceae > Citrus > Citrus maxima. The sequence goes on from CM056369.1 coordinate 21,540,097, forward strand.
TCTTGGGCCCATCTGCACATCCACCAGAAACCCATCGGTTTGTTAAATGTCAATAACTTTTATGATGGCTTTATCGCATTTCTTAACCATGCAATAAAAAACTATTTCATTCCTTCTAATGTGAAAAAACTCTTTATTTGTGCTCACACTGCTAATGAGCTACTTGATATGTTACAAGCTTATAAACCGGAGCCAGACCCCTGGACCTTTGTGTTGGAGCGACCAAATAATGATGGTAACAGTAGCCGCAGTAAGAAGTACAAATTAGATTTAACTCTCCGCCTGTAAATATTTTCTTCTGTGTTGCACCACCCAGGTGATGTCTTCTAAACTCTACTTCTTTCCTTTAAAACATTGAGGACAATGTTTCGTTCTGGTTGGGGGGAGGGAATAGTCGACAATTGTGGAATCTTAGTTAAGTTTTTACTGATTTTTTGTTGTAGAAACTAACTGTTGCTAACGTTTTGTGTTGAAGATGGCTGAATATGGAGTGTAGTTACTCTAGAAACGCATCTTCATCGTTTTAAAAAAAAAAAAAAAAAAAAAAAACTCGTTTTCTTCCTCTTTCTCCTTTATAAATATGTAGTTTCAAATTTTTGAGTCGAAGATGGCTGAATATGGAGTGTAGTGCCTCTAGAAACGCATCTTCTTAGTTTAAAAAAAAAAAAAAATTTCTTTTTCTAATTTATTTTTTCTACATCATTTTCACATTTCTGCATGCATATTTTCCTTTCATGTTTAGAATAGGTTGGGGGTAGAATGTTGTTTAAAAAAAAAAAAAAAAATTGTGTTATTTGTTTTAACATTGGATGACATGATTAATTTCAAATTTTAGTATTTGTATTATCTTTGGTCTTAAGTGATGTTACGCTATGTTTGCTACTTTACATGTTGATGTCGGAGACAAATATGAGTTGCTTGAAGGAATGAACATGTCATAAATAAGTGCCAAGTGAGTTGTTGAGCCTATCATTTTCTTGGAGAGTAACCCTTTTGCCCATTCTCTATACAGCTTAGCAGTTTATTATTTTATACACGATCTCTAGATTTCTTTTAAGTTAACCCTTTAAAAAAAAATATGGTAAAATTAAAAAAAAAAGAAAAAAAAGAAAAAAGAAAAAAAATGTGTGTTGCTACATTGGGAGGCCCATCTAACTAGTAGATATGGATAATTATTTAGAGCCCTAAAAGACGATGGAAATGCCATCTTTGATCCGTTTGAGCCTTTCTAGCCATCCCTTTTATTAAATATCCATAGTTACCCCTTTTGAGCCTTTAAAAAAAAAAAAAAAGAACAAAAACCTTTTCTTTGTCAACTTATCATCTTGACCCACTCCGATTTGGAGTATTACCCAATGTCTTTTAAGTTCCATCACCTATTTATGTTTGAGAAAATGTAAATAATTATATTGTTCAGTGAAGTTATGCCAAATAAAAGCAAAAAGAAAAAAAAAAAAACAAAACAAAAACAAAAGTTGTTGTTTCAAAAGAATAAAAATAACAATAATAGGTGAAATCCACCTTGCAAGTTCCAAAAAAAAAAAAAAAAAAAAAATTCTGCATTTTTCTCAAACATACACTTTGTTTTCCTTATTTCCTTTCTTTGTTAGCCATATCCCTAGCCTACGTTACGTCCTAATAAAAGTCCTTCTTGATTTTAGGGAACTATAGTTTGAAGTAGAAGCTAGTTATATGGGCTAAAAAGATGTAGTGATGCATAATAATAAAAAAAAAAAAGATAAATAAAGTGGGTTGACTAACATTTTATTTGACTTGAGATCGTATTATTTTTAAGCTGAGGGCATATTTATTTCATCTCGGTGAGAGCATGCGATATCATTTCTTTATTATTTTCTCTCTCAATTACCATTCATTGGAGTGACTATGTTTATTGGGTTTTAATTTCTTTGTGAGAGTGTCACTACTTCCAGTGAGATTTTGGGGTTTGACATGTCATTCTTGAAAGTAGCTATAACAAAGTCTACTGGGCCGATTCATGTGGATGATTGATGTGGGTGTGATATTGTTTTAGACTGGAGATAATGCTTATACTTTTATTTGATTGCTATCATTAATCTGATTGAATAAACACGAGTGTTTCTAAAAAAAAAAAAAAAAAATCATTTTGAATTTAAATTTTGTTTTCGCTTTATTTGCTAGGGACTAGCAATAAGCTGGTTGGGGGGTGTGTTGAGTGTTAGAAAATGCATATTTATAAAGGAGAAAACCGTCATTTTACATTTCAAGTCTTATTAACAACCCTTACTTTTATGTATTTAACCTTCTTGTGATTTAATTACATGTGTTTTATTTTAATTAAGTATTTTATGTATTTTAGGGGCATTATAGTCATTTCACAATAAAGGAGAGATCAGATGGCAAAACGGACATCACTTTTGAACTCAGGACGGTCGAAAACCTTAGGAGGGGCATAAAAGGAAAAATGGCACTATTCACATGTACGGTACTATTCACATATACGGTACTGTTCACGGCACTGTTCACATAGACGGATCGATGACGTGGCATTGACCAATGATGTGGCATTGACTGATGAGGTGTCACGATCCTGTTGGACTAAAATTCTTATGTACTGTTGATGGTGACGTGGCAGCATATCAGTGGACGAAAAATCTCGCGTACGGTGCATGCATCACACAAGATTATTTTCAACCAAACCGCGTTACTGTTCAAAGTCGGGTCAAACCGTGTTACTGTTCATCCGCGTGGTCAAACCGTGGACTGTTGACTGATGACGTGGCGCAATCCTGAGCGTCCAAACTGTTTTTAATCCGATGGCCATGATTTACTCCATGTATCTATAAAAAGGGGGCCTCTCCCCCCTAATTTGATAGCTCTGAATCCATTTTTGGGATCCATTTTCTGTAATTCTCTCTCCATCTTGTATTTTCTTTGTATTTTAATAAATTCCCATTTTGCCCCTAGTTCAATTATGAGTAGCTAATTTCCTTTCAAGCTTGGGTTGAAGGTGAAGTCTCAACATGTGTCATGGGCTTTATTTGGTAAATTTATTTTCTTTTCCCCTCTAGTTTTTGTGGATGATTTGACTTATCGTCGACAAATAATACTGATCTTGTCTAGATACCGCCTTGGTTACACCGGCTCTCTAGTATAAGGTTATTATTATTTGGCACGATAAGCCCTTAGCACCATATTGATTAGAGTGTGGTTCATGAGGTGTGGATTCCCCCCTCATGATTTAATTGGCATTAATACGGATTATTTAGCCCATGATGCATGTTGATACGGATCCAGATACCCAAGTACGTCAATTTAATCGATTTTCTCTACAATTTATTCTCGCCATTGCAATTCCAATTTTAGCATATTTTAAATCACTTCCACCACAATTCCAACCACCCATTTACAGAATTAATTCTACACACAATTAAAATCCACCTCCTCGTGGGATCGACACTCGTCACCATTGATCTACACTACAATAGATTCGTGCGCTTGCGAGTTCATTAAAATTTGCACAACATCTGCTTTATGCTCTAGCTCTAGTGGCAAATGGCAAGCCTTTCCATAAATAATTCGGTAAGGGGACATGCCGAGTGGAGTTTTGTATGTTGTTCTGAAGGCCCATAGAGAGTCATGTAAGTGTAAAAACCCATCCTTCCTCGTTGGGTTCACCACTTTTTTCTAAGATCTTTTTAATTTCTCTGTTGGACACTTCAGCTTGACCATTAGACTGTGGGTGATATGCTGTTGCTACCTTGTGTCTGACTTCATATTTTACCATTGCTGCAGCAAAGATTTTGTTGTAAAAATGTGTACCCTCATCACTAATAATTGCTCTAGGAGTGCCAAACCTGCAAAAAATATTTTTATGAAGAAAAGCCACTACTATTTTAGCATCATTGGTAGGTAATGCTGCAGCTTCAACCCACTTGGAGACATAATCAACAACAACAAGGATATATAAGTTCCCAAAAGATGGTGGGAAAGGTCCCATAAAATATATTCTCCAGACATAAAAAACTTCCACTTCTAGAATGTTAGTCAATAGCATTTCATGTCTTCTAGTTATGTTCCATGTCCTTTAACACCTGTCACAACATTTAACAAATTCATAAGCATCTTTAAAAATAGTTGGCCAGTAATAACCTGATTGCAGTATTTTAACAGCTGTTCTGTGACCACCAAAATGTCCTCCATATGCTGCAGCATGACATGACTCCAATATGTGAGGAATCTCTCCTTTTGCAGCACATCTTCGTATTACTTGATCTGGGCACAACTTATTTAAATGTGGGTCATCCCACTGATAACTTCTAACATCATGAAGAAATTTTTTTTTTTCTCTTGAAACTTCAGCTCAGGTGGTAGCAACCCACTTACTAAATAGTTGGCAAAGTCTGCATACCATGGAGATTCTGACTACTGCAGCATTTGTACTTGCTGTACCACCAACAACTGTTCATCAGGAAAAGTTTCAGTGATGTCTTTCCTTGTCAATGTGCTTGTGTCTGCTTCCAGCTATGACAGGTGGTCTGCTACTTGATTCTCGGTCCCCTTTCTATCTTTAATTTCCAGATCAAATTCTTGTAGCAATAAGATCCATCTGATTAATCTTGGCTTGGCATCTTTCTTTAAAATTAAGTATTTGATGGCTGCATGATTTGTATATACAGTCACTCTAGTGCCTACCAAGTAGGCTCTGAATTTGTCAAAAACAGATACTACTGCTAGTAACTCTTTCTCTATATTGGTGTAATTGATTTAAGTTTGAGTAAGAGTTTTGCTTACATAGTATATGGAGTGAAAAACCTTATCCCTTCTTTGCCCTAATACTGCTCCCACAGAATGATCACTAGCATCACAAATCAATTCAAATGGTAAAGTCCAGTTTGGAGATATAATTACTAGAGCAGTGATCATAGCTTTCTTTAATTCTCCAAATGCTTGATGACACTCTTTGTCAAAGTGAAAGGGCTTATCATGTTCTAGCAATGAGCATAATGGTTTAGCTACCTTGGAAAAATCCTTAATGAATCTTCTGTAAAATCCAGCATGACCCAAAAAGCTCTTAATACCCTTTACTGAAGTTGGAGTTGGCAGTTTATCTATTACCTCTATCTTGGTTTTGTCTACCTTAATGCCCTTCTTGGATACCTTGTGACCCAATACTATTCCTTCTTGCACTATGAAATGGCATTTTTCCCAATTGAGTACTAAGTTGGTCATCTCACATCTTTTAAGAACTTCTTCCAGGTTGTGTAAACCATTATTGTATGTTTCTCCAAAAACTGAGAAGTCATCCATGAAAACTTCTAAAGTTTGCTCTACCATATTAGAAAATATAGACATCATACATCTCTGAAAAATTGCTGGAGCATTGCATAACCCAAAGGGCATTCTTCTGAAGGTAAATGTTCCATAAGAACAAGTAAATGTAGTTTTCTCCTGATCCTCTGGAGCTATAGCAATCTGGTTGTAGCCTGAATACCAATCTAAGAAACAATAGTATTGTTTTCCAGCAAGTCTATCCAACATCTGGTCTATGAATGGCAGTGGAAAGTGGTCTTTCCTTGTGGCTTTGTTGAGCTTCCTGTAATCCATACATACTCTCCATCCAGTCACTGTTCTTGTAGGAATAAGTTCATTCTTCTCATTAGCTATTACTGTTATCCCTCCCTTCTCTGGAACACATTGAACTAGGCTCACCCATGAACTGTCTGATATTGGGTATATGATTCCAGCATCTAACCATTTGATGATTTCCTTCTTCACCACTTCTTTCATAATAGGGTTCAACCTTCTCTGGTGCTCCACTGAATTGCTAGAGCAATCTTCTAACAGGATTTTATGCATGCATATTGATGGGCTTATCCCCTTTATATTTATCATGGTCCATCTAATTGCTCTTCTGTATTTTCCAAGCAAATCTACTAGACTCTGTTCTTGAACTGCATCCAAAGTAAAAGAGATGATTACAGGGAGTGTGTTGTTTTGACCAAGATAACTATACTTCAAATGTGAAGGTAACAGTTTTAATTCAAGACTAGAAGGTGATTCAATAGATGGTAAAATTGTTTTTACTTCCCTGTCTGAAAGATTCAGATGTTCAATAAACCTGTTGTGCCTATCAGATTGCTTTTCTTCCATCCAATCTGTCTGAATTGCTGCAACATCTTCCTCTTCTACATCATCAAAGGTAGTGACTTTGTCAAATGCATTACTGTAGCATCTGTCCATTCTGTCTGCTACAACAAAATCCACTACACTTAGGAAATTGCAGTCTTCTACTTCGTCAGGGTTCCTCATAGCCTCTAGTATATTAAATGTGACTTGCTGATCATTTACTCTCATTGTGAGCTCCATTTCTGCACATCTATCAGAGTCTTTCCAGTTGCTAGAAAAGGTCTTCCAAGTATAATGGGTACCTCTTTATCAACTTCAAAGTCCAGTACAATGAAATCCACTGGAAAGATGAATTTGTCAACCTTCACCAGTACATCCTCTATTTTTCCTTCAGGGTATGCATGAGATCTGTCAGCTAATTGCAGAGTGACTGTTGTTGGTCTGCACTCCCCTACTCTCATCTGCTTAAATACAGACAATGGCATTAAACTAATACTAGCTCCCAGGTCACAAAGTGCTCTGCCAGCATACCTAGTTCCTATAGAGCAGGGTATTGTAAAACTCCCTGGATCTTTCACTTTTGTAGGAATCTTATTTTGGAGCATATGACTGCTTTCCTATGTTAAAGCAATAGTTTCAAACTCTCCCAACCTTCTTTTTTGTGCCAAGATGTCCTTTAGAAATTTCACATAATTTGGCATTTGCTCCAAAGCTTCCACAAAAGGTATGTTTATATGTAATTGCTTCAGCACTTCCAGGAATTTGCTGAACTGCTTGTCTTATTTTTGTTTCTGGAACCTTTGTGGGAAAAGTGGTGGATGTCTAAATTGCTGAGTAGTTTCAGGAGGTATCAAACCCTGTTTTTTTTTGTTGGTGCAGGTTGTGGCTACTGGTGTTGTAACTTCTTTTTCAGAATGTTCTGGTTGAATTTCCTCTGCAGTTGCTCTAGCTGGGCTCATGTAACCAGTGTCTTGATGGGGGGCTTGTTGTAACATGTTTCTATCTTGAGGTGGTTTTTGTGCTGAATTGAATTTCATCTCATTTTTTGTCACATCAACTGGGGTATCAACATTCTTTCCAGATCTCAAATTAATTACTTTGCAGTGTTCTTTGCTCTCTCTCCTAGGGTCTTCTGTGTTGCTAGGTAAGCTTCCTTGAATTCTGTTGCTCATTGTTGTGGCTAGTTGTCCCATTTGGTTTTCTAGGTTTCTCAAGGATACAGCTTGACTCTGCACAATTGCTTCATTCTTTGCAATATACTCCTTAATCAGTGCTTCCAGTGAAGTGATTGGGTCCTGACTGATATGCTTTTGCCCTTGACTCTGCTAATGAAAATCAGGTGGTTGTGTGTTTCTACTTTGTCCATTTAATGCTGGAGCATTTCGATTCTGACTGCTCCATGAGAAATTTGGGTGTTGTTTCCAGCCAGGGTTGTAAGTATTTGAATATGGGTTGTTCTGAGGTTGTCGATTGCAGTTACCCACATAGTTTACTGAAGCTGGATTTCTAGGACAATTATCAAAGTCATGTTCTTCTCCACAGTATACACAAGAAATTTCAGTAACTTGTTTTACTGTTGCTGGAGCAAATGTCATGGCCTTTACCATGTTAGTCAATGAAGTTACTTGTGCTGATAAGACTATAATTGCATCTATGTTATATACCCCTGCTGATCATCTTGTTGCTGGTTGCCTGACTGAAGGCCACTGATAATTATTATTGGCAATTCTCTCCAGAATTTCATAAGCTTCGGTGTAAGATTTGGATAATAGGGCTCCATTTGCTGAAGCATCCACCATTAACCTTGTACTCGGATTCAACCCATTATAGAAAGTTTCCAATTGAATGTAATAAGGAATACCATGATGAGGACACCTTCGGAGCAATTCTTTGAATCTTTCCCAATCCTCGTACAAACTCTCATATTCAAGTTGATGGAAGGAAGTAATCTCATTCCGCAACTTTGCATTTTTTGTCGGTGGGAAATATTTCATTAGGAATTTATCAGCCAATTCATTCCATGTAGTGATGGAATAAGATGGTAATGAATTTAACCATGCTCTTGCTCGATCTCTTAAGGAATAAGGAAAAAGCCTCAGTCTTAAGGCATCTTGTGTTGCTCCAGCAATCTTGAAAGCATCACTTACTTCCAAAAATAATTTAAGATGGAGATGAGGATCTTCATTTGGCAATCCATTGAATTGACCAACTGTTTGCAACATTTGAAACATCACTGGCTTTAACTCAAAATTCGCAGCTTCTACTTCAGGTCTGATGATCCCAGGGTGTACAACTTGCAGAGTTAACACAACATAATCTCTTATAGCTCTGTCTCTATCATCAGCCATGTAAATAATATTGTTATTGCCTGGCTGTCTCCCGTTAGCATGTTCATTCTGCTCTTCTTGAATGTTGACTGGTTGTAAGGGCCTGTGAGGGTTCAAATTTCCCTCATCCTGCAAATTATTCATGCCTAAAATAATTTTTGAATTCCTTTGTTCTCTTCGCAATCTCCTAACAGTCCTTTCAATCTCAGGATCGAATTGGAATACCATAGATCTGTCTATGCGCATGCACGTACTGATATGCCAATAAATAGAATGAATCAAGTCAAGTTTGGCGCTATCATGATTTACTTCACACTTTAAAAATAAACAATCAATCCCCGACAACGGCGCCAAAAACTAGTTGGTTATTTTTATAAGCAATTACTACCAATGCCAATGTACAAGTATACACAACAAGTAATAAAGTGATAAGTATTCAAGATCGTCTCCACAGGGATTGATGTTACTCGAAATGCTAAAACATCACAATAATGCAACTCAACTTAAGACCGAAGCAAATAATTGTCAAGTAATTTCTATCGTAATCAATGATTGAGATAAGAATTAAATAAAACAATACCGCAATGAAATAAACTAAGTTAATTGTGTCTAAGATCCAGTGGAGATTATGGTAGTTGAATGATCAAACTCTCCTTTGGGGTTGACTGTTTTTCATCAAGTTAGCACCAGTTGTTACGACCAGTGTTGCAGCACTGGGCAGAGTTTATCTGCATCCTCAGCTATCGCATATTGGAAGTCTCATACCCTTAAATCTATTAACAATGACCAGTTGCTAATCTACTTATGGTATGACATTATGATCTTTAGCCTTTCCACCCTACAAGGTGAACACTTATGTCTAGTGTGTCACAAATCTTAACTTCAAGTATTGCCCTTATGAGATTCAAGATAACTTAATCCAGGAAACTCGACTTAAGATCAAGTAATACTCTAATAATATCCGCTAAGACATGCCCTTTTGCTGCTCTATCTTAATTGAAACTATTAAATGGGTGGTCAACCGAAATAACAGTTATATTCATAAAAACTACTAGAGTAAAATGCTACAGCAATGCCATAACAACATATGAGAACAATCAAGAACCCATTGGATTGTTTGTCACTCAACTACAAGTAAATTTAGTTCATATTCTGAATGAGAAAATAAACATAAATATATTGATCACGGGATACATCAAAACAATTAAAGGAATAAGAGAAATATAAGTTGAGCACGGTGAAAGACAAATAATTCTACACGATTCTTCAATGTTGCAGCACTCTCCAATTCTAATCTTCTTCTTCTTTCCTTTGTAATTATTCTGATGATAATTCCTTACCGCCTTTTTATGTGGTGCACGCCTCCCTTTTATATTGCAAATTAGGGTAAACGAAAGCCCATGAGCGTGCATGTGTTAAATTAGGAAACATGCAGATTGCGATTCTGTGGCTGACCCGCGCCTAAGTTTTCTCCCGCATTGCTCCCAGATTGCTACAGCACTGGTTGCTCTAACATCCACAACAACACTGCATTATTCCCGATTATGCTTTACTTCTTTTGTGACCATCTTCTTTCCTCCTCTTGCTCTTCTAATGTCTCAACATCTACTCATGAATTTAGACTTTCTGAAAACTTACAATTATGCACTTGTTTTTAGCACAAATTACTTTGATTAAAGAAAAACTTATTAAGACTCAACTAAAATGAATGTTTATGCAAAATGTAACCAAAATGTAATAAAAACACCTTATTTGTTCTCTAAGTGATCTTGATTCAAGTCTAGAATTGATATAATAACTCTCATTTTCTAGAGTTATCATATGTAACGTAAACATGATTTTTAGTCCACTTACATGTTGCCATGTCATCGATCAACAGTACATAAGACTTTAGTACAATAGAATCGTGACATTTCATCAGTCAATGCCATATCATTGGTCAATGGCACGTTATCATTTTGTATATGCGAACAGTGTCATTAACAGTAACGTGGACAGTACCGTACATGTGAATAGTATTGTATATGTAAACAGTGTCATTTTATGCTCCTCCTAAGGTTTTCGACCATCCTGAGTTCAAAAGTGATGTCCGGTTTACCGTCTGATCTCTCGTTCATTGTGAAATAACCATGATGCCCCTAAAATACATAAAATACTTAATTATAATATAACACACATAATTAAATCACAAGAGAATTAAATACATAAAAGTAAGAATATTAGTGATACTTGAAATGTAAAATGATGATTTTATCCTTTATAAATATACACTTTCTAACACTCAATACAAGGATCTCACTAGTATTGTGATTAGCTGTGTTGTTTTCTTGCCTACTAAACAATACTTCCAAAACTCATTGTTTTTACAAGTTTTGGTATCTTTCAAAAGTCCATGCCTCATTTCAATTTGCAAAGACTTTTTTCATACATGTCTGCCATTATACATTCTATAGCTCGATGGTGTCACTATGCACTAAAAATGTTCATAACATCACTTGTACTTCCCTTCTAATAGTCCAAAGACACCGGACCTCTTTGTAGAATATCCACAGCCCTATATGTGAACTTCATTGTGCCATCGAACCCTATAGCCTTAGCCTCTCAAGCAGCTACAAAAATTAGATACTTCTTTAAAACAGGAATGTACCTAATTTTTTTCCAATTTTCTAACACTCCGTCAAACGTCTTAACCCGCATTGTTCCTATCCTTATTTTTTCGACAAGGTTGATCACTCCTCATCACAACTATATTGAGTTCCATGTCACAAAAATCTGCCAATAATTCCTTGAAGGAACAAAAATGATATGTTGCTTGGTGTCAAGTATCCACATTTTCAAACTTGCCATATACGCTATCAGTATAATGCTCAATGAATAGTCAATGTCACATGTCATCCTAGCTGCTACTGGTTTTTTCCCATCTTTCTAGCCTTTAAGCAATCTTTCCTCTAATGACCCCTTTTTATAATAAAAGGCACACTCATCTCAGGTTATTCTGCTTCTTGATTCAATTCCAAAATTCTTTCCACCGTACTTTATCCCTTTTTTCTTCATTGTCTATCCTCTTCTCACCAAAGCTTTAATAATGCTCATTCAGAATAATTATCATTATTTCGAATCCTTAAATTGGTCAACGGTGTGCTGACATCTTTGAATAAGATTATACTCTTTCATATAACAATGTAGTCACAAAGTGGCTATATTTTTCTGAAAGTGAGTAGAAAAGAATCTTAGCCTTGATTTCATCATTGATCTCTGCAACAAGATTTTTCAAATAATCTTAATACATGCATGTGTATTGACACCTTAGGCATCATTCGAAAGCCATACACTTAGTTCATTACATGAATGTGATTTTATAACATCTCACAATTGAAATATGAGTGTGCAATCCAAGAGGGGGGATGAATTGGAATTTTAAAAATTATACTAGCAAATCCACACAACAAGCAATCTAATGTCTTAATAAAAATTGAAAGCAATAAGTTCAATCAAAGCACAATAATTAAATAGCAAGGGAAGAGAAAGCAAACTCAAGGATTTTTACGTGGTTCGGCAATCCCCGCCTACGTCCACGCCTCCAAGCACACCGGGCTTGAGGATTTCACTATCCAAGCCTTTCCAAGGCTTCAAACGTTTACAATTGACTTCAAGGTGTCAATGAACCTTTACAACAAGAGATTATCTCTCCAATCTCTTCACTCCAAGTGTTTCTCACACTTGTACTCTCACAATTTGATGAGAAATGAAAATTACAACAAAAACTCTCTTTAAGAGTGGATTTACAAATGATAGCTCAATAAAGATTTAATCTATGAAGATTTTCGAATTTGAAGCTCAATATAAGTTGTGTGCACTTGTTTATGCTTGCTTGAGTTACCAAAAATGAATTGGTTTTGAGTTTATATAGTTTGAACTCAAAAACTAGCCGTTACTAGCCGTTATGCACATTTTTGGTCGTAACCGGCTTGCCGTTTATGGACATCCGGTTAGCCGTTTGCGTTTCGGATGCTTACTGCCCCGAATCCGAATTTCCGGTTTTTAGAATCCGGTAAGCCGCTTGCTACAGTAACATGCACAGTGCACTATTTTCTAAAATTACAGTTTGACCCTAAAACTTTATAAAACTGTACTAAGGCCCAAAACGTTATGAAACGTTTCAAATAGGTCCAATTTCAGAATTTCTAAATAATACTTTGTTAATCCCAAAACTATCTGAAATTATGATATTGCCAAAGATGCTATGACACTTTTCAAATAAGTCCTTTACCAAAATTTCAAGCAATACTTGTTTATATCAAAGTTTTCAAAATTCTTTCAATTAAACCATAAACTTTGAAAAACAACCAATTTCATAAAATCATTTTTCCATTAAATATGAAACATTTATAATGTGAAAATAATGATTTATTTAAAAAGAATAAAAACAATTAATTTCATAAAATCATTTTTTCATTAAATATAAAACATTTATAATGTGAAAATAATGATTTATTTAAAAAGAATATTAAATAATTTGAGCTTAAAAGATTAATCATTCTTAATCTTATTTGTTATCATCAAAATCAATATTATGGAAACATATATGTTAACAATCTCCCCCTTTTTTATGATGACAAATATTTCATGTATTTAAAGAATGATTCCACAAATTGCTCCCTCTAAATATAATCTTCTTTTACAATTTGCCAATTAGCTAAAATAACATATTTAAATACATGGATTTTTCTCCCCCTCATCATCAAAAAGAAAAAAAAAACTTAATTGGCAAAGAAATTTTTTTTTTTTTATAAATTCGAAAACATGTATTCTTCTCCCCCTTCATCATAAAAAAGAAAACGTAAAGGAAAAGAATAAGAGTCGGAAATTTGTTACCCATGTTGTCCGAATAGAAATTTCGACAAAATCTCCCCCTAACAACAAGCATCACCTCAAATACAAATTTAGTAATATTACTCATAAATTATCATCATATCTCAAAATCATCAAGTACTCACCATAATCACATATCATCAAAATCATCAAAAGAATATTCAAAGTGCATATTATTCTCCTTATTTTGACAATATCGAAATGATATATTCCTTTGTCTCCCCCTTTGGACAACCAAAAAATTCAAAATCCATATTATTCAAAAACATATTATATGCTCCCCCTAAATATATGGCCAATTTAAAATTTTAACCAAAATAATTTTATCCAAAAAAAAAATCATATTTATCTCCCCTTTCATCATAAAAAAGAAAAGATAGATAGATGCAATTGAAACAAAATCATTAAAAATAATTCAATGAAGATATTACCAATTTTGTGCGAGGAAAAATTTCGGCAGAGTCTCCCCTTAAAATGCACAAATCCTCAAATACACAACATGGTTAAAAACGCTTCCATATAAGCTTAAACAATTATACCAAACCAAGAACTCCGTCAATTCATCAAGCAACACACATATAATCATCAATAATCAAAATCACTATAAATCCATGCTTATACCAAAAAGAATATCTCAATGATTAATCAAGAAAAAAAAAATTGAGCGTGCAATTAACTAAAGAGTCATATTCATTCTAAGAATTCAAAAAATATAATCCAAATATAAATTATCCAAATTTTAAACAACCATCATCCGTAATCCATAATTAAAATAATTATGCATATGAAAATATAGGTGCATAATATAATAAGGAACCATGGTAATTTAAAATACCCAAAATGCACAAATTCGGTTTTGTAAAATAATGAGTGAAATGGATTATTTTAAACCGATTATATTGATCCAAGAGATGATTTAAGATAATGGATGGTGTTGATATGAACTCCGTATTATCTCCATAATTGTTCTTACATCTCTTGGCAACTTGTTTGCTCATGATATATTACCATCCACCATTGTTGGAACAAAAACAAGCTTAAAGATTCAATTTCGGGTTTACAAAAATTGAGTGAAATGGATTTGTTTGAGCCAAGAAAATCGATCCTAGAGATGAATGAAGCTAATATATGATGTAGATTGGATCAAAAATGGGCTAAAGGAAGCTTGAAAATATAGAGAGAGAAACGGGTAGTTAGGTTTTTGATTTTGGGTTTTATGTGGAGAGTTGATGAAATGAAGTTTTGAGAACGAAAATTGAAGGAGTAATGGATGAATAATGATTTGGATGATTGATTTTAACAAGAAAATGAGTGAAAGATGAAGAATTTTGAGAGAGAAATGGAGAGTTACTGTTCACGCGTGAGAGATGATGATGAAATGATGAAAAACAAGTGAAGAAATCATGATGGAGAAGTGTTTAATGAAGATGAAATGCATGGGTAATGGTTTAAGAGATTGATCTTGGCATACAAATGGTTGAGAAATGAAGAGGAATTGATTGGAAATGCAAGAGGGTGGCTCACGGTTTTGAGAGAGAGGAAGAACAAGTGTAGAAAAATAACGAAGGAAGGAGAAGCAAAACAAAATCAGCCAAACCCGTAAACGGCTTGCCGGTTAGGCTTGAACCGGAAATCCGGTTGTGACCAGCAAGTCCTTCACTCGAATCCGGTTTTCCGAATTTACATAACCGGCTGTCCAGTTCAATCCAGTGAATGCCATATACGAATCCGGTTTTCCGGATTGATAATTCGGTTATCCGAATATTGATCCGAGAGCAACCAAAGATGATGCGGCTCACCGAATTGGACAATCCGGTTATCCGGAATTTGTCCCAAGAGAAATCGATAAGAAAAATGATTTTCCGGATTAGAGAAAGTGATAAACTGGTTTAGAGTATAGATTTAAGGGCGAAAATGGATCTTTAAAGGTAATTATAGGTTCATTTGTTATGATCAAAAAAGAATGGAGGAACAGTATTTATGTGTTGAAGGGTATCTTAGTGGTTGGAAATGTATCTGTCCATAGTGAGATTACTTCTTAGACCAAGTTTTGGTAGTTAAGGCTTAGTCATATTAGTGAGAAAGTTCTGAAGGAGCTAAATAGGTAGTGTATTTTAGGTGCTAATAGAACTTATATTTAAGAGTTTATTGAACAATGCATGCTAGGCAAAGGTACCAAAGTGCAGTTTGGTACTACTAAACACATAACTAAAGGTAAACGGGATAACATCCACTCAAACTTGTGAGTACCTGCTTCAACTAACACATACAAAGGTGATAGGTACTTTTTCTAATTGATTGATGATTACTTAAAGAAACTTTGGGTTTATGTTTTGTTTTTTGTTTTGCTTCTCTACAATATATTCAATATTTTCAAAACTTGTAAAACATTGATAGAGAAGCAAATTGAGAGGACTATTAAAAAGCTCAGGGCTGAAAATGGGCTGGAGTTTTACAACACGAAGTCTGATGTGTGTGTGTGTTTTTTTTAGAATCATCGAATAGCTAGGCACCAAACTATAATTAAGAGGCCTCATTAGAACGAGCTTATAGTATTGATGAACAGAACTGCTAAACAAGGTTAAGTGTATGATAATTCAAGTAGACCTCCTTTAGAATTCTAGGCAAACATTTTTATGAAAATGACATATTTGGTTAATATGAGTACCTCAGTTGCTAAAAATTACTTGACATTTGAAGAAAAGCTACTTGGACTACAAAGCTAAGGATTTTTTGCTACCCCATGTATGTTAATGTGAAATAAGCAAAGTTATAACCAATAGCCTTGGAAGGGATATTTATAGGCTACCTGAAGGTGTCAAAGGGCTATAAGGTGTGATGCACTGATTTTAAGACTCCAAAGTGCATCATAAACAGAGACATCACATTCCATTAAGCTGATATGATAAAGGATGCAACTGATCGTGATAAGAAAAATCAGGAGAAAATTAATGTTGTGAACAATACAAAGTTTGAGGTGAAGTCTATTGGAAAGAACGCTAAGGAAGTTGACCAAGGAGCAGGAATGTTTGAGGAGCACTTAGAAGATCAACAAGAAACCTAACTTCCTTAAATTGGAGGCTCAAACTATCAGTTAGCAAGGAATAGGTACAAAAGGATAATAAGACCACCAGAGAGATATGTTTTTGCTGATATGATCTTATATGCCTTGTCTAATGTAAAAGAGGTAAACCAAGATAAATTAAAGACATATGCAAAAGTAACGATGAGCAATGATAAGAAATAAGAGAGTCAAGTTATTTAAGATGAAATGGATTCACTAAAAATGAATTAGACCTGGTCACTTATATAGAGGCTTGCCGATAAAAAGATCATGAGATGCAAGTGGATCTCCATGATAAAAAATGAAATCTCGAAAAATGAGCCTAAGAGGTATAAGGCAAGACTTGTGGTTAAAGGGTTTCTTAGTAGGAATAGGTAGACTACATTGAAGTGCTCTTACTTTTTATCAGGCATACATTTATAATGGTACTACTGGCCTTGATAATATATTTGGACATTAAGTTGGATTATATGGATGTCAAGAATATGAAGAATTACACGAAGAAATTTATATGACTCTAAGAGGTTCAAGATACCCCCAGGTGAAGACAAAGTATGCTTACTAAAGAAATAGTTGCATGGGCGGAAACAATCTCCAAGATAGTAATATAAGAGGTTTGATGAGTTTACGCTCATGAATTGCTTCAATAAAAGCAAGTTTGACAACCATGTAAACTTGAAGAACACGAAGCAAGTTAGAGATGTAAAAAATATAGAAGAAATTAAAGACCTGGAGTTATTGCTAAATGGTAAATTCGAGATCAAAGACCAAGAGACTGCTAAGAAAATCTTTAGAATGCAAATTATCATGAACAAAACCTAATGGTATATCTTCTTAACTTAGTAGAACTACATAGAGAAGGTTCATAAGAGATTTGGCATGGAAAGGTCAAAAGCAGCGTAAACACCTATTGATAAATACTTCAAGTTGTCAACAGAATAATCACATTAGAATGTAGCCAGAAGGAGTTTATGGCGGAAATTCCTTATGCAAGTGCATTGGGTAGCTTAATGTAGGCAATAATATGCATAAGATTTAACATAGCCCAGGCAATGAGTGTGGTGAGTAGGTTCATGGCATATTTAGGGAAGAAAAACTAAGAAGCTATTAAACAGTTGCTTATGTATCTCAAGGAAATCTTAAATAGAGATGTACAAAACATAAAAGCAAAGGATCCTATAACCAACATTGAGGATATGTTAATTCAAATAATGCAAGTGATCAAGTTGGAAAAAGATTAATTATAAGGCATTATTCAAGACAGACAACAATACAATAAACTAAAAGTCTACTTTGCAATCTGCGATTGTTCTAACTACAATAAAAGTTAAGTATATTGTTTTGACAGAGGCAATAAATGAGTCAATCTTGTTAAAAGGATTAAATAAGAAGGTGGTATGAGATCTTTATGACAGCCAAAGTGCCATAGATTCAAGTAAAAATGAATTGCACCATTTGAGAACAAAGCACATAGACATGATAATACATTTCATTTGAAATGAAATTAGCAAAGGAACATTGAAGCTAAAGAAGGTCCATATCTCAAATAACCTAGCAGATGTTATCATTAAACCACTACAATGCGCCAACTTTTAACTTAATTGAAACATTACGGAATTTTATAACCAAGGTTAAGAATTGTAAGATTATGGTTGTAAATTCTAGTTTCCATAAGGAGAATGTCTCATAAATAATTTTTCCTAGTCTGCTCAATAAGGTCATGAAAAAGATTTTGATTTATTTATCTCCTATTTTAATATAATGGATTTGCTTGAAACCAATACACGATTTTTTTTTAGTCTTTCTAGTATCGGGTCTTATAATAGGAGGTCTGGGAGTGGTATTATTTACCAACCCAATGCGGCAGGTAGTTGAGATGTATTAACAGGGTAGTTAGGGTGCACCTATATTATTGTAAATTGATTTGGCATTAGAGATTTAGTCTAAATAGCTCATAATAACTCAATAACTACTGCAAAAGTTAATTAGGCATTTGTGATGTAATTGGAATAGCTGATGATGGTTAAATAACTGCCCATGGCATATGATGGTTGGATAATTGATCATGATGTTTAGCTAACTATTGTGGTAGTTCTTCAGCTGTTCAAATCATCGAGAGAGCTTATTCAAGTGAGCCAGAAGGTAGTTGAGGTTTTTGGAAATATTTTGAGAGAAAAAGTGAAATAGTTTTTGGAGTAGAAAGAGAGTTAGTAAGCTCTCTAACATTTGAAAATCAATGCATTTCCATTGTAACATCCTTGATGATTAATAAGATCAATAAATATGTGTTTGTCTCTATGGATATAGGACTGACGAAGCATAACCACATAAATATCCTATCTTATTCTTTTTACTGTTTCTACTTTTATAGTTTGTCGTTGTGTGTGATACTCTCTTGTGTTTCTTTATTTATTTTGGAATTGGGTCGATCTAGCTGAGATATGACACAAAATAACTGAGTTATTCCAAAAGCTATTCTGACCAATTAATTTGAATACGATGCTAAAGACTCTTTATGTAACACCCCAAATCTAACACGTGCGGAGCACGTGAAGAAGGAAGTTACTTACAAAACATAATCCTTACTCATAAATTCAAATATGAAATACCTCAAATTCTTATTCAAATAAATCCACAAATTCATACGTCTAACACTAAATAATCTCTCCCAAAACATTAAAATAATAGAAGTCTCAAACTCCAAATTTCAAGTTCATAACAGAAATAAAATAAAAGAATTTGAGTCTATTCCTCCTCTTATTCAAATAGCAAACGGAAACAAAATCTCTAATTCCAAAGCTAAGCACACCTCTCAAAAGGAACTTAATCTGCAAAAAGTAATGACGAGAGATGAGCCGTCAACTCGGTAAGTAAAACAATTCCTAACACACTAGGCCTATCGATACCAAAAATATTGCAAGCCTTCTTTTGTTTAAAACATACATAAGCACAAAACATTTGTATCAGTTTCATAAATGTCCATAACAACAATTTAGGCTTGCAAATTATTTTATAGATAAAATCATAAAAGGTAGTCATGTCATAAAGTCATTTACATATTAAAAAGCATTTATAAAATACTTTGTTAAAAAAGAATTTAGGTTTGAAAACATTTACATAAAACTAATTTTTTTTATCAAAATATATTAATCCATAGTAGTATAAAAACATTTATACTTATAATAAGAATATCAAAATACTTATACATATCCAGTATACTAGGAATAAAGTTACTTACCTCGACAAATGAATTTGAATTAACACACCTCTAAGCTTCTAAGAGCCTCAATCACCTTGAACACCTTAAACAAATACAAGATATGACAATTAATAACTTATTCTAAGAATCTGATTTTCTAATTCATACCCGTACAGGTCTGATTCTCAGAATTTTGACTCTTAATCCAAAACTCATATTGATATAATGTTCTATGAAACTATTTTGGACATCCATGAGTACCCCATGTAAAATTTCAAGAGGATCCGATATCAAAAACATTTTCAAAACTATATATTTCTCAACAAATTCGAAACTGTTTTCACATAACCTAAACCAAACCGAACGGGTTATGTGATTTTTATAAAATAAAATACTAATCAGAAAATTATGAAATTAAAACTGGGAATCCTAGACACATATATTAACCTAAATATAAACGTTCATAATTGTCCGAGTTCATTTGGTGGTACAACTAATCTTGTGAATCCGATCGCAATGCTGGAATCGTAGTTTTCCAGTGCAGTGGTTTCTATTTCGAAAATACATATAAAATTGAAAACGAAGTCGAATTTAATGAAATAAAATTTACTCAAGAAGCCCTACATGTCTAGTTTCCAGAAATATAAATTTTATAAGAAAAATCATTCAGAAAATATAGGTTTAAATTCGAGATACTCATGCTCTCCAGAATTATCCTGTGTGCTTAATACGTCAAGGATTGATTAACTAAACTCATAATAAATCAAAACCCTAAAAAAAGCCTAAATACATTCTAAATCATGCATTATGATCTATAACCATCTAGAATCGTGCCAATATAAACCCTAGATAGAGTGATTAGAAATCTGTTGAGAATAGGGAGAATAACTTACCCGTCGCTTTGATTCTCTCCTAAACAAAAGTTTGAATCCTAGGATTTGGGTAGGAGCGTAAAGAGCAGCAGAGAAGAAGAATAAACATCGTGGACTTAGGGTTATGGAAGGGGAAAAGTATGAATTTATAGGGAGTCTTAAGAAATCCTATTTAATTAGGAAAAATAACCCTTTTCCAAAATTATCTCATAAATAACCTTTTTCCAAAATTATCTCATAAATAACCTCTATTTATAATATAGTATCCCTTTCTTAATAAGGGTTATAGGCCACCCATAATTCCCAATGAAAGCCCAATTTCCATAATTTAATATTATGGAAATTTGTGGCGTTACAATTTCTCCCCTCCTAACAAAAATTTCGTCCTCGAAATTTGTCGTAAATTCTAGTTCAACTCATTAGCAATTTAGTCGCAAGTGGTACGTTTCAAATTTCCTCTAATCAAGGGACAATTGAGAAAAATATCATATTAGTCCCTACTCCATCCAACCCTAAGTTAATCCTAATGGCCTTATAAAATAACACCTCATATCCTACTAATGTACCATGGAAATTCAATGGATGAAAGAAAAAAAAAATTATGCTTAAAATCTCTAGCTATGATGCATCCAATCAGAAAGGATGGACGAAGGCACAATACCGATAAATCTAAAATTCAAGGCTCTCTATGGAAAATAGGTAATGCACCTGAGGTTTCGTTATTCGATTTCTTAATATCTTGCTCCACCATGGCAAAGACACGTGGTTTTTTCCTTTGATTCTCGACAGAATCTATGTTACCACTGCGCTTCTTTGGGCAATCTATTATGCCCAATTTGTCCACAACCAAAACAAGCTCCTATTTTTAAATAGCATGTGCCATAATGGTACTTGTCACAACAATTACAGAATGGTTTGGTCTCTTGAATAGACCCACCATTAGAGTTTTTATGTTCACCTTCGCTACCATTGCCATCATGTTTTATTGGCTGGTTATTATGTCGATTAGATCATGCAGCTTGAGATTGAATTATATCCTTTTTTGCAATAATCGCACGATCCACCAAATCGGCATAATTATTAAGATTAAGGATGGTCAACCGCCCTTTGATATTTGGACGTAACCCTTCCAAGAACTTCTTACACTTACTATCCTCATTAGCGACTAAGGTAGAAGCAAAACGAGATAGAGCAGTAAATTGTTCCTCATACTCCTCAACAGACTTTGTTCCTTGAGTCAATTTCAAGAAGTCAGCCTCCATCTGATATCGAACTCGTTCAGGAAAATATTTTTTATGAAAGGCCTCCAGAAATAACTCCCAAGTAACAGGTGCATCTTGCAACCCGACCCTCAAAAGACAAGATTTGGCATCCCACCAGTGGTCTGCCTCGCCTTGAAGGACAAATGAAGCCAGTATCACCCTCTGATCATCATTACAACCCATAGCCACAAATATCTGCTCCATCTGTCTTAACCATGCGTCTACAACCATAGGATCGACAGTCCCCTAAAAGGTAGGTGGTCCTAATTTCCTAAACCGCTCTAAGCTCATCATAGCTCCCTGATCTCGTCCACCACCCTGTCTTTCAGCTGGCACATTCTCATGTGCCCCAACTCTACCTCTAGCCATATCTTGAATCAATTTACTTTGTTGTGCCATCAATCTAACCATTGCGCGCATCATAGGATTTCCTTCATTAGCCATCTCGCGCAAGGTTGGGTCAGCGTCATCAGCGATACCTAAAACATCTCTCGAGCTAGAGGCACGCCTAGCACCTCCCCTAAGTGACATCTTTTGACTAAAACACGGAGAATAAAAATAAATAAATAAAAAATTAGACGGAAAGTAGGTAATAAATAAAGGTTGTACCAACACGGAAAGTAATAAATAAGTGGAGAAAATTGATGACCAAAATTAAAGGTTGTCAACAAGAGCAATAAGTAACTCATGGTATGTTGATACTAGGAATCCTCTATGAAAGTAGCTATCATGTAAGTCATTCAAAAGGTCAAAAGGGTCCAAATCAAATTCCTAGCTATAGATAATTACTCCCCACCCTAAAGATTTACTCTCTCTGATAACCTCATGGTAAACAATACCATTGATCTAATTGATTTTGTTTAAGAAATCTAGCCTCAAATAAAGTCTACAGAATCCCAAACCCAGTGCTCTGATACCACAATTGTAACACCCCAAATCTAACACGTGCAGAGCACGTGAAGAAGGAAGTTACTTACAAAACATAATCCTTACTCATAAATTCAAATATGAAATACCTCAAATTCTTATTCAAATAAATCCACAAATTCATACGTCTAACATTAAATAATCTCTCCCAAAACATAAAAATAATAGAAGTCTTAAACTCCAAATTTCAAGTTCATAACAGAAATAAAATAAAAGAATATGAGTCTATTCCTCCTCTTATTCAAGTAGTAAACGGAAACGAAATCTCTAATTCCAAAGCTAAGCACACCTCTCAAAAGGAACTTAATCTGCAAAAAGTAATGACGAGGGGTGAGCCGTCAACTTGGTAAGTAAAATCATTCCTAACACACTAGGCCTATCGATACCAAAAATATTGCAAGCCTTCTTTTGTTTAAAACATATATCATAATCCATAAATTTCATAAAACGATATATCACGATAACATAACATAAATTCTTAATAATTTAGAAAATCCAAAAGCATATTTACTTACGAAACAAATCATATAATACGTATACATAAAATAAAATGTTAGCTCATGTCACATAGCGTCACCTATAGTCCCGGTGACTCGGCCAGAAACAGAATCAGAATATCGTGTGCACACTCAGAACAAAAGCTCAGTACTGGTCCAAAACAGACATATATCGTATTATACGATCAGAATCAGAATAACTGCGGACAATGAGCCAAAACATAATGACTTATACGTGGCACTTTCCACTATATGTGGCACTTTGCGACGCTTTGGCCTTCAAGAGGTGAACCCCATATAGTCCCAAGAGGTGGCCCCCGTACAATCATAAATAATTAAAATCATACATAAGCACAAAACATTTGTATCAGTTTCATAAATGTCCATAACAACAATTTAGGCTTGCAAATTATTTTATAGATAAAATCATAAAAGGTTGTCATGTCATAAAGTCATTTACATATTAAAAAGCATTTATAAAATACTTTGTTAAAAAAGAATTTAGGTTTGAAAACATTTACATAAAACTAATTTTGTTATCAAAATCAATTAATCCTTTAAGTAGTATAAAAACATTTATACTTATAATAATAATAATATCAAAATACTTATACATATCCAGTATACTAGGAATAAAATTACTTACCTCGACAAATGAATTTGAATTAACACACCTCTAAGCTTCTAAGAGCCTGAATCACCTTCAACACCTTAAACAAATACAAGATATGACAATTAATAACTTATTCTAAGAATCTAATTTTCTAATTCATACCCGTACAGGTCTGATTCTCAGAATTTTGACTCTTAATCCAAAACTCATATTGACATAATGTTCTATGAAACTATTCTGGACATCCATGAGTACCCCATGTAAAATTTTCAAGAGGATCCGATATCAAAAACATTTTCAAAACTATATATTTCTCAACAAATTCGAACTGTTTTCACATAACCTAAACCAAACAGAACGGGTTCTGTGATTTTTATAAAATAACATACTAATCAGAAAATTATGACATTAAAACTGGGAATCCTAGACACATATATTAACCTAAATATAAACGTTCATAATTTTCCGAGTTCATTTGGTGGTACAAATAATCTTGTGAATCCGATCGCAATGCTGGAATCGCAGTTTTCCAGTGCAGTGGTTTCTATTTCGAAAATACATATACAATTGAAAACGAAGTCGAATTTAATGAAATAAAATTTACTCAAGAAGCCCTACATGTCTAGTTTCCAGAAATATAAATTTCATAGAAAAATCATTCAGAAAACATAGGTTTAAATTCGAGATACTCATGCTGTCCAGAATTATCCTGTGTGCTTAATACGTCAAGGATTGATTAACTAAACTTATAATAAATCAAAACCCTAAACAAAGCCTAAATACATTCTAAATCATGCATTATGATCTATAACCATCTAGAATCATGCCAATATAAACCCTAGATAGAGTGATTAGAAATCTGTTGAGAATAGGGAGAATAACTTACCCGTCGCTTTGATTCTCTCCTAAACAAAGGTTTGAATGGGTAGGAGCGTAAAGAGTAGCAGAGAAGAAGAATAAACGTCGTGGCCTTAGGGTTATGGAAAGGGAAAAATATGAATTTATAGGGAGTCTTAAAAAATCCTATTTAATTAGGAAAAATAACCTTTTTCCAAAATTATATCATAAATAACCTCTATTTATAATATAGTATCCCTTTCTTAATAAGGGTTATAGGCCACCCATAATTCCCAATGAAAGCCCAATTTCCATAATTTAATATTATGGAAATTTGTGGCGTTACACTTTAACATACTTTAGAGTTTTGGGAAAATACTAAAATATTAAATTCACAAAACTTGAAACTCGGAATAAGTCAAGCAAGCCAAACCACTATCTAGAGATGTCTCACCACCTAAGTTGTTATCACCGCTTGTCCTGCGCTCCGTCACCACTTACTAGAGGATTTTGCTGACAAGGGTAAGTTAAGGACTTTGTTCCTTCATTTTCCTGGAAACAAACAAGGGTTTTGTTGCATCTTGACAACGTGTGATAAGAGTTAGCTATTTGTTAAAAAATTCTGTTAGATGGGCTAATTTCGATAAAGTGTGTTTAAAAAAGTGAAAAATTTACACTTAAATGAGACTTGCAAATGGGTTTTGCAAAGATTTTTGAGATTTTAGATGTAAAGGAGATGTCTATTGAGTAATTTAATGAAAAATTGCAATTGTATCTGGCTAGCTGCCTGTGTCCTTTCATGAGACGTAGAACACATTGGATGAAATGAATTATGTGCTCTAAGAGTAGCGCTTTGCGCACAATTCCCCGGCCTTCAACTAAGTTAATGCAGCGCTGTTTCTAATCCTCTATAAGAGGAACACAGTCATTTTTCTGTGGTAACAGTAGAATATAAATTTTGATAGTGGCAGATACGCATGCACGATCAATAGGTGGCCTTCAATCATATGTTCTTCAGTGTTATGTCACTTCATATTTTTCCACAGTCTACGAGGATGGAATTGGGTTATTGCCTTGTTTTGCTTTTAAATTTTGCGACTCATAATATTTTTTTATTTTTTTGGTACAAATATCTAAGATATTTACAGACCGGGAAATTCTCGTCCCAGACATGTCATAAGAAAGCCAAAGACCAAGTCCTGCTGGAGGTTCCTAAAAAAAATGAAATCCGAGAAGTAAAGATCCCGCATTCTTAGATAAAAAATCAGCTGCAAATTTGGCTTGGCTATAGATATGTCGAAAGGAAACATGCCAATCCTTCGTGAGAAGATTCTTGATCGAATTTATCAAAGGGGTGTCCACATTCGGGCTATGATCTCTGGACTCCATCATATACAGTATGCAAAAGGCTATCGACCTCTGCCTCTAAAAATTTAATGTTGTAATTCCACGCAAGGTTAAGACCTTGATATGGCCCCCAAAGTTCTGCCATAATAATGGAACAAGATTCAATATTCATCCCGAAGCCCCGAATCTAATTTCCATTTGCATCACGAGTTAAACCAGCTGCACTAGCTGTTCCATTAATTGCTCTTGAGCCATCAGTATTTAATCGGAAATAAGGCCATCTAGGGGCTGTCCAGCCAATACCAACTGACACATTGGAATGTCTCTGTTGCAGATTAGCCTTGGAAGTCTGTTGTATCTCATGCACCTATTCTCTGATATCCGAGACCACATGAAGGCTGCATGGGAAGTTGTTGGCAAAACGAAATTGATTCCGCCAGTACCAAATTTTCCTTACTGTAATCCCTAACACCAAGGACCAGCTATCTCGCATCTCAACACTCTCCCACATAGAAATATTGTTAAAGAGCCATTCCTTGAAGGTAGCAAAGAACAAAGCGTCTGTACTAGTAATAGGAAGCAAAGAAACCCATACCCGTTTTGGCAAAAATGCAGTCACGGAGTGCATGCAAAATAGTCTCCGTGTCAGCTCCATAGATATCACACACCGAATTGCTACGAATATGCCTTTTAAAAAGTCACTCCTTCGTTTTTATTTTTCCATGCATTAAGAGCCAAAGAAATACCCTTACTCGGTGTGGGCCTTGCCAACTCCGAATGAGCTTCCAGTCATTTTTATCTCCACAAATGACTTGGTCACTGATAGATGCATAGGCGGATTTGGTAGTAAAATTGCCATTACGTGAAAAGCCCCAGAATGGTTGGTCTTCACCATCCAAGCTAGAAGGGGGGTTTAACAGCTGCAAGTTGGAGGATATGTTTATTAGATAAAAGGTAGCCCAAAGCATCCCGTTGCCATGACCTATCCAGGTTAGCCATATCAGCGACACACATGTTTGCGATCCCCAAAGGAATCTGCTGCCTTGTGTTGGATCCATAATATGATGTAATTCAATGAGTACCTTACTAACTTCGAAAATATGACTTCCATCTTTATTAGTGCTTAAAGTTTTTTCTCTCTTTCTTGCTCGCTCTTTATCTCTCTGTGAACTAAATATTTACATAAATGAATGTATTTTTTTTTTTAAATATCAATTGGAATCTCTCTCTGAACTAATTATTTGCATAAATTGAAGTTTTCAAAAATCAATTGGAAATGATGCTTTAGTGGTTTTAAAATCTGTTAGTACAGGAGAAGCAGGGAGATAGATGAGAGATAAATTTCTTAAAGGAATAGCTTTTTTATTGCTGTATGTATTCTTTGTACAGAGGTCTGCTATTTATATGCATGGCCATATACTTTACATGGTAAGTGTTTACATGGCAAGAATCACTATTTAATTATACAATATTTTCATGAGATTATTCTTCTCATATTTACAGTCTCGTTGATCTCCTTCCTTGAATACAGATTCTTGCTTTGTGTCCATGGTTATTGCTTGACAGCTTCACACGATTATGTGGCATCTGACTTGGACTCTTTTCTTACTCCCCCCTTCAAGCTTAACTGTTTGTTTGAGACTTTAAGCTTGTCTCTAAAAAATCTGAAACGATCACAGCTCAAGGGTTTTGTCAAAACATCTGCCACTTGTTCCTTTGTCCGTACATATCTCACTTCTTGTTCACCATTTGCAATTTTTTCTCTGACGAAATGTACATCAATTTCGATGTGTTTAGTTCGGGCATGAAATATTGGATTGCTGGCAAGGGATGCTGCACTTGTGTTATCACACCAGATTACTGGTGTTTGTTTTTGCTTCATTCCAAGTTCTCCTAGCAAAGAACATATCCACGTGATTTCAGTACTTGTATCGGCAAAGGACCTATATTCTGATTCAGTGCTAGAGCGTGCCACCACCTTCTGTTTTTTCGATCTCCATGAGACTAGATTACCACCAAGGAAGGTGCAGTAACCACCAGTAGACCGTCTGTCATCTTGATCACTTGCCCAATCTGCATCAGTGAAACACATCAGTCCTGGTTTTCCTTTTGGTGTGAAGTGTAGGCCATAATTTAAGGTTCCTTTCAAGTATCTGAGAATTCTCTTACACCCCTCCCAATGAGTTTGTTTAGGTGCTTCTAAATATTGGCTTAGCGTGTTCACTGGATACGTTATTTCAGGCCTTGTTAAGGTAGCATATTGTAGGCCTCCAATTACACTCATGTACAAGGTATTGTCACTGAAGGCTTTCCCTCCTTCCTTTCTCAACTTGGTACTTGTGCTCATTGGTGTAGGCAGGCTTTTGCAATTTTCCATTCCTGTTGGTTTTAGGAGGTCAGTGATGTATTTCCCTTGCGATATCTGCATTCCATCAGCAGTCCTTTCTACTTTAATTCCCAAGAAGTATTTTAACGAGCCAAGATCCTTCAGAGAGAAGCTTTTGTTCAGCTTCTGAATCACATTGTCAATTATCCTACTATTACTTCCTGTGAGTAGTATGTCATCTACATACACAAGTAGTAGCACTGTATCTCCATCTTTGTTCATAAAAAATAGTGAGGTGTCTAATATTGAGTTTTTTAACCCCCAGTCTTTAAGGGTTGAACTGAGCTTATTATACCAGGCCCTTGGAGCCTGTTTGAGGCCATAGAGTGCCTTTTTTAACTTGCAAATATATTGTGGCTTTCTTTTGTCCTCGAAGCCTTTCGGTTGACTTATAAAAACTTCTTCACATAGTTCACCATGTAAGAATGCATTATTCACGTCCACTTGTTTGATATCCCAGTTGTTCATAACAGCTAGGTTCAACACAATTCTGATAGTTGGTGATTTGGCCACTGGACTGAAAGTTTCGTTAAAATCGATGCCCGTTGTTTGATGAAACCCTTTAGCCACAAGTCTCGCTTTATACCTTGCCACAGTGCCATCTGGATTATACTTCACCTTGTAAACCCATTTATTTCCTACTACCTTTTGATCCCAAGAGGGTGGAACCAATTCCCAGGTTTTGTTTTTCTGAAGTGCTTCAAACTCTTCCCTCATGGCTGTCTCCCATTTTTTATTTTTCAACGCCTCTTCTACACTTAATGGAGTGTCAATTTTCTCTCTTGCTAATCTTTTTGCTGTGTAAATTTTGGGTTTATATATCCCAAACTTGGCTCTTGTGATCATAGGGTGACTAGGGAGAAGTGTTTGTTGCTGGCTTGTTGACTCTGTAGCTGCAGTGTTTTGGGTACTTTCTGCTGTTGTTTATGAGTTTGTCATGTTTGGTTCTGGTGTTTTAGGTTCTGTAGTGTTGGTCTCTTGGTTTGGTGAAAGGATGTGGTGCTCTCGGTCTGTTGGACAGTGAAGGTTGGAGCTTGCTTCTTGAACAACTGCTGGTGGAGATGTAGCTGAGACACATCCTGAAGTAGAAACCTGTGGCACTATTAGGATTTGAGCATAATATGGACACACGATTGTATTTTTCTCAGTAGGTTGAAATGCTTTGTCATTTTGAAATGGAAATTCAAACTCATTAAAGACCACATTTATTGCTATATAAACTCTCCCACTACTGTGTAAGCACAAGTATCCTTTGTGTTGAGAACTATATCCTATAAAGACACATTTAGCAGTGCGAAAATCTAATTTATGTGAATTATATGGCCTTAAGTGGGGAAAACATGCACAATTGAAAACCTTCATGAATCTGTAATCAGGCTTTTGATGATAGATGATCTCATATGGGGATTTTCGATTGAGTACTAATGTCGGCATCCTTTTTATTAAGAATGTGGCTGTTTCAAAGGCTTGCCACCAATACTTTGTAGGTATTGAGGCTTGTGCTAGTAAGGTTAGGCCGGTTTCTACTATATGCCTATGTTTTCTTTCCACCCTTTCATTTTGGTGATGAGAGTGAGGACATGAATGCCTAAATAAAATTCCATTTTCTTTGAGAAATGGTACGAATGATCTGAATTCACCCCCCCAATCTGTTTGCAAGGTTTTAATTTTCTTTTCAAGTTGTGTTTCAATCATTTTCTTAAACACTTGGAAGGTGGAAAAGGTTTCTGATTTGGCAGCCAATGGATAAATCCATGTAAATCTGGAATAGTCATCTACAATGCTTAGGTAGTACCTATAGTTGTTTCCAGAGGCTATTAGTGATGGTCCCCAAAGGTCAAAATGCAATAATTCGAGTGGTTCCTTTGTTTTTGTTGCTGAGTTTGTATGGCTTAGTTTATGACTTTTTCCATATTGGCATGCTGCACAAAATTGAGGAACGGAAATTTTATTGATGTTACTAGATACATCACATGACATTAATATGCCATTTAATGTTTGAACACTAGGGTGACCAAATCTTTGATGTAATGTATCTATTTTATTGACTCCATTACAAGTTGATTCTAGACTTCGACTCTTAGAAGACTCTGACTCACTGTGTGACAACACAGGTTTATTTAAAGCAGCAAAAAGAGAAGTTGCAAGGGGACTTTTGACTCTGGATTCAGGTGTCTTGCAGGATGTTTTCAGCAGATACAATCCTCCATCAGCCGTTCCTTGAAGCAAGACTTTCTTCCTCATCTTGTCCTATATAAGGCAAGTATTTTTCTTGAAAACAACAAATAAGTCATTGTCAGATAATAATTTAGAGATGCTAATGAGATTTTTTGTAATATGAGGGACATCTTTTAAAATGAATGGCTTCTGACATGGGACATATAATGAGGATCTACCAATATAATTTATTTTTAACTTATGACCATTACCAACCATAAGTTTGTCACTTCCCTTGTATTCAGATTTCGTTTCAAGGTTTTCAATCTGATATGTGACATGGTTTGTAACACCATTATCCAGATACCAACCTTGATCATTTTCTGAATCAATCTTTGCAACATTAGCTGTGGCTTGACTCTGGTTTTTCTCATTGCTTTGTGGCTCGTAGTCTTCTTTAAAGTGATGCCAGCAATCGAACGCAATGTGTCCTACCTTTCCACAAATTTGGCAAGATGGCTTTGATTTTCCTCTGCCAGATGTTTGTGGTGTTTTTGCTCTGCCTCTACCTCTTGGATTGTTTCCTCTTCCACGATTGTATTTTCTTTGGTTTTGAGTAGATTGAGCATAGTTTGCTGATATGTTCCCATCAGAAGCTATGTTGGCAGTAGTATGCAGCTGATCAAGTCTGCTTTCATGGTTCAAGAGAAGTGAATACACTTCTTGAAGAGGTAGTGTGTCTGATCTTGCTATTATATTAACCACTACAGGGTCATATTCTGATCCCAAGCCTGCAAGAATATAGAGAACTAAGTCTTCTTCTGTGATGGGATTTCCTGAGGCGGTGAGATTGTCAGCAAAGTTTTTCATTTTGGAATAAAAATCACTAACAGTCATAGACCCCTTTTTCTGGGTTTGAAACTGCATCCTAAGTTGTAGGATTCGAGCTTTTGACTAAGAGGAGAAAAGCCTTTCCAGTGCATTCCAAACTTCATAAGAAGTGGTGCAACTGATGACTGAACTTAAGACACTTTCATTCATTGAAGACAGCAGCCAACTAAGAAGAAGTTGGTCCTATTTCTTCCAAAGTGCATATTCTGGATTTACAGTCGTTTCTGCAGTTTGGTCATCTGCAGCAACTACCAGAAATTTGTTTGGGCAAGGTTTTGTGCTGTTTATGAAGCCTTCAAGTTCATTGCCACGGATTGAGGGCAGGACTTGAGATTTCCACATCAAGTAATTTTGTCTATCTAGCTTGATTGGGATGGTGAAATTAAAGGTGGTGGGATTGGTTTGTGGTATTGTATGGGTGGCGGAATTGGTGGTATTAACAGAACTAGATGAAGCCATTATTTCGACTTACCTGCTTTGATACCAAGATAAATTTCTTAAAGGAATAGCTTTTTTATTGCTGTATGTATTCTTTGTACAGAGGTCTGCTATTTATATGCATGGCCATATACTTTACATGGTAAGTGTTTACATGGCAAGAATCACTATTTAATTATACAATATTTTCATGAGATTATTCTTCTTATATTTACAGTCTCGTTGATCTCCTTCCTTGAATACAGATTCTTGCTTTGTGTCCAAGGTTATTGCTTGACAGCTTCACACGATTATGTGGCATCTGACTTGGACTCTTTTCTAACTATGAGAAATAGATGAGAAACCCCCTCGAATTTGTCGTAAAATTTATTGTATACTTGTGGCATTTTTTTTCAATGAAATTCTTCTTTGTTGTTTGAAAGCTTTGACCTAATGTGTTTTGAAGATGCAGCAGAAGATCTAGAGTGGCATATTGCTATGACAGAAGAGATGCAAGCCATTGAGAAAAATTCTATGTGGGAGTTGGTAGATATTCCTGAAGGCAAAAATATTATAGGGCTCAAATGGGTGTTTCGAACAAAGTACAATGCTGATGGAAGCATTCTAAAGCACAAAGCACGGCTCATGGCCAAGGGATATTCACAATAGCAAGGTATAGATTTTGAGGAACCCTTTTCTCCTATCGCTCATTTTGAGATGGTGAGAGTTGTTTTGGCTGCACAATTTCAACTACCTGTATATCAATTTGATGTGAAATCCGCCTTTTTGAATGACACTTTAGAGGAGGAGGTTTTTGTGTCTCAACCTTAAGGCTTTGTTATTAATGGTTGTGAGGACAAAGTGTCCAGGTTGAGAAAAGCCCTTTATGGATTAAAGCAAGCTCCACATGCATGGTACAGCAAAATTGATTCTTTCTTTCTGAGTAGCGGATTTACAAGAAATGAAAATGAGCCCACTTTTTATTTAAAGCGGCAAGGTAATAGAGATTTTCTGGTGATTTGCCTTTATGTAGATGATATGATCTATATGGGTTCCTTAAAGTCATTAATTGATGATTTTAAATCTAGCATGATAAAAAATTTTGAGATGGCAGATTTAGGCTTACTACAATATTATTTAGGGCTTGAAGTGAAACAAGGTGAAGGTGAGATTTTTGTATGTCAAAAGAAATATGCTGCAGATCTTTTAAAAAAGTTTTAACATGAGCAATTGTGAAGTGGCAGCCACACCAATGAACATCAATGAGAAGCTACAGCGTGAAGATGGGACTGAAAAAGAAAATCAAAGATTGTTTAGAAGTTTGGTTGGTGGATTAAATTATCTGACACACACTAGGCCTGACATTATTTTTCCTGTTAGTGTTGTGTCCAGATTATGCACAATCCTACGAAGCAACACTTTGGTGCAGCAAAAAGAATCCTTCGCTATGTGGCTAGAACATTTGATTTTGGCATTTGGTATTCCAAAGTTTCAAAATTTCAGATTGTTTGGATTCATAGACAGTGACTGGACTAGTTGTTTGGATGATCGAAAGAGCACTTCTGGCAATATTTTTAGCTTTGGTTCTGGCGCAGTAACCTGGAGTTCAAAGAAGCAGGAAACAATAGCTTTGTCATCATCTGAAGCAAAGTATGCAGCAGCAACTTCAGCAGCACGACAAGCTTTATGGCAGCAGCAACTTCAGCAGCACGACAAGCTTTATGGCTCAGAAAACTCCTTGCTGATTTTGGCTATGAACAAGAGGAAACTACTGACATATTTTGTGACAAGAAGTCTGCAATTGCAATGGCCAAAAACCTTGTTTTTCATTGCAGAACCAAGCATATTGATTTGCAACATCACTTCATTCGACAGCTGTTGGCAAATGGAAAAATCATGCTGAAATTCTATGGTACAAATGCACAAGTAGCAGACATATTTACAAAGTCTCTTCCCCAAGCTAAGCATGAGTTTTTCAGATTACAGTTGGGAATTTGCAATTTTGAATCAAGGGGGAGTGTTGATTGACTGATTCAAAATTAAGTGGCAGTGTTAGAGATTTATGTAGATTAGTGGTTAGTAAGTTGTTTTATTTATTGCTAGAGTCATGAGATTATGGTTTAGTAGTGTGTTCCTGTTTTTAAGCTAAAGTCGTTAGTCTTTTACTTGTATTTAAGACTTGGTGTACTCTCTCTACAAATAACAATGTAGCAGATTTCAGATTTCAAAATTGTCTCTCAATTATTCTATTTAGAAAATTGTCTCTGTCTTCCTAACACTGAAGAGAGATTTTAATGATATTATCCTAAAAGATTGATGCATAACTTCCAATTTAAATTTCTCTAAGTTTAAAATATACATGAGAAATTACAAGCAGGTAGAATATTGAAGCCAATTACATGGAATTCTGGTTCTTGAGATAATAATTATAATTATCTAAAATTGGTTTCTTACTCAAAAGGATTTTTTTTTTTTAAAAAAAACTTACTGTAAATCAGGGGGGATTTTGCTGTGTCGCCATAAACAATTGCAACGTGATATCCTGTGACTTGAGTGTTTTGGATTTTATTGTTGAAACTACATCGACCTCTAATTATTGAAACAAAGTTAATTTTCTTAGTTTCGTTAGAGACAATAGCAAGGTTGCTTAATGGTGAAAAACCATTTAGAGTATCCGCTGCATGAAGAGCTCCACATGTGCTCGCCCTATTAACATCAACAGCTAAAAGAAAAGAAAGAAAAATAAAATCACGCTACATTTTCTCAAGAAACAAACAAAGAGGTGAAAGAAAAACTTTATCTGAAATGGCAGGAAGATCAGGGAAGTGGACCGAAAGGAGTTTTCAAACAACAAAGAAGAATTTCATTGAAAAAAAATGCCACAAGTATACAATAAATTTTACGACAAATTCGAGGGGGTTTCTCATCTATTTCTCATCTATCTCCCTGCTTCTCCTGTACTAACAGATTTTAAAACCACTAAAGCATTATTTCCAATTGATTTTTGAAAACTTCAATTTATGCAAATAATTCGTTCAGAGAGATATTCCAATTGATATTTCAAAAAAAAAAAAAATACATTCATTTATGTAAATATTTAGTTCACAGAGAGATAAAGAGCGAGCAAGAAAGAGAGAAAAAACTTTAAGCACTAATAAAGATGGAAGTCACATTTTCGAAGTTAGTAAGGTACTCATTGAATTACATCATATTATGGATCCAACACAAGGCAGCAGATTCCTTTGGGGATGGCAAACATGTGTGTGGCTGATATGGCTAACCTGGATAGGTCATGGCAACGGGATGCTTTTGGCTACCTTTTATCTAATAAACATATCCTCCAACTTGCAGCGGTTAAACCCCCTTCTAGCTTGGATGGTGAAGACCAACCATTCTGGGGCTTTTCACGTAATGGCAATTTTACTACCAAATCCGCCTATGAATCTATCAGTGACCAAGTCATTTGTGGAGATAAAAATGACTGGAAGCTCATTTGGAGTTGGCAAGGCCCACACCGAGTAAGGGTATTTCTTTGGCTCTTAATGCATGGAAAAATAAAAACGAAGGAGTAACTTTTAAAAAGCATATTCGTAGCAATTCGGTGTGTGATATCTATGGAGCTGACACGAGACTATTTTGCATGCACTCCGTGACTGCATTTTTGCCAAAACGGGTATGGGTTTCTTTGCTTCCTATTACTAGTACAGACGCTTTGTTCTTTGCTACCTTCAAGGAATAGCTCTTTAACAATATTTCTATGTGGGAGAGTGTTGAGATGGGAGATAGCTGGTCCTTGGTGTTAGGGATTACTGTAAGGAAAATTTGGTACTGGCGGAATCAATTTCGTTTTGCCAACAACTTCCCATGCAGCCTTCATGTGGTCTCGGATATCAGAGAATAGGTGCATGAGATACAACAGACTTCCAAGGCTAATCTGCAACAGAGACATTCCAATGTGTCAGTTGGTATTGGCTGGACAGCCCCTAGATGGCCTTATTTCCGATTAAATACTGATGGCTCAAGAGCAATTAATGGAACAGCTAGTGCAGCTGGTTTAACTCGTGATGCAAATGGAAATTAGATTCGGGGCTTCGGGATGAATATTGAATCTTGTTCCATTATTATGGCAGAACTTTGGGGGCCATATCAAGGTCTTAACCTTGCGTGGAATTACAACATTAAATTTTTAGAGGCAGAGGTCGATAGCCTTTTGCATACTGTATATGATGGAGTCCAGAGATCATAGCCCGAATGTGGACACCCCTTTGATAAATTCGATCAAGAATCTTCTCACGAAGGATTGGCATGTTTCCTTTCGACATATCTATAGCCAAGCCAAATTTGCAGCTGATTTTTTTTCTAAGAATGCGGGATCTTTACTTCTCGGATTTCATTTTTTTTAGGAACCTCCAGCAGGACTTGGTCTTTGGCTTTCTTATGACATGTCTGGGACGAGAATTTCCCGGTCTGTAAATATCTTAGATATTTGTAACAAAAAAATAAAAAAATATTATGAGTCGCAAAATTTAAAAGCAAAACAAGGCAATAACCCAATTCCATCCTCGTAGACTGTGGAAAAATATGAAGTGACATAACACTGAAGAACATATGATTGAAGGCCACCTATTGATCGTGCATGCGTATCTGCCACTATCAAAATTTATATTCTACTGTTACCACAGAAAAATGACTGTGTTCCTCTTATAGAGGATTAGAAACAGCGCTGCATTAACTTAGTTGAAGGCCGGGGAATTGTGCGCAAAGCGCTACTCTTAGAGCACATAATTCATTCCATCCAATGTGTTCTACGTCTCATGAAAGGACATAGGCAGCTAGCCAGATACAATTGCAATTTTTCATTAAATTACTCAATAGACATCTCCTTTACATCTAAAATCTCAAAAATCTTTGCAAAACCCATTTGCAAGTCTCATTTAAGTGTAAATTTTTCACTTTTTTAAACACACTTTATCGAAATTAGCCCATCTAACAGAATTTTTTAACAAATAGCTAACTCTTATCACACGTTGTCAAGATGCAACAAAACCCTTGTTTGTTTCCAGGAAAATGAAGGAACAAAGTCCTTAACTTACCCTTGTCAGCAAAATCCTCTAGTAAGTGGTGACGGAGCGCAGGACAAGCGGTGATAACAACTTAGGTGGTGAGACATCTCTAGATAGTGGTTTGGCTTGCTTGACTTATTCCGAGTTTCAAGTTTTGTGAATTTAATATTTTAGTATTTTCCCAAAACTCTAAAGTATGTTAAAGTGTAACGCCACAAATTTCCATAATATTAAATTATGGAAATTGGGCTTTCATTGGGAATTATGGGTGGCCTATAACCCTTATTAAGAAAGGGATACTATATTATAAATAGAGGTTATTTATGATATAATTTTGGAAAAAGGTTATTTTTCCTAATTAAATAGGATTTTTTAAGACTCCCTATAAATTCATATTTTTCCCTTTCCATAACCCTAAGGCCACGACGTTTATTCTTCTTCTCTGCTACTCTTTACGCTCCTACCCATTCAAACCTTTGTTTAGGAGAGAATCAAAGCGACGGGTAAGTTATTCTCCCTATTCTCAACAGATTTCTAATCACTCTATCTAGGGTTTATATTGGCATGATTCTAGATGGTTATAGATCATAATGCATGATTTAGAATGTATTTAGGCTTTGTTTAGGGTTTTGATTTATTATAAGTTTAGTTAATCAATCCTTGACGTATTAAGCACACAGGATAATTCTGGACAGCATGAGTATCTCGAATTTAAACCTATGTTTTCTGAATGATTTTTCTATGAAATTTATATTTCTGGAAACTAGACATGTAGGGCTTCTTGAGTAAATTTTATTTCATTAAATTCGACTTCGTTTTCAATTGTATATGTATTTTCGAAATAGAAACCACTGCACTGGAAAACTGCGATTCCAGCATTGCGATCGGATTCACAAGATTATTTGTACCACCAAATGAACTCGGAAAATTATGAACGTTTATATTTAGGTTAATATATGTGTCTAGGATTCCCAGTTTTAATTTCATAATTTTCTGATTAGTATGTTATTTTATAAAAATCACAGAACCCGTTCTGTTTGGTTTAGGTTATGTGAAAACAGTTCGAATTTGTTGAGAAATATATAGTTTTGAAAATGTTTTTGATATCGGATCCTCTTGAAAATTTTACATGGGGTACTCATGGATGTCCAGAATAGTTTCATAGAACATTATGTCAATATGAGTTTTGGATTAAGAGTCAAAATTCTGAGAATCAGACCTGTACGGGTATGAATTAGAAAATTAGATTCTTAGAATAAGTTATTAATTGTCATATCTTGTATTTGTTTAAGGTGTTGAAGGTGATTCAGGCTCTTAGAAGCTTAGAGGTGTGTTAATTCAAATTCATTTGTCGAGGTAAGTAATTTTATTCCTAGTATACTGGATATGTATAAGTATTTTGATATTATTATTATAAGTATAAATGTTTTTATACTACTTAAAGGATTAATTGATTTTGATAACAAAATTAGTTTTATGTAAATGTTTTCAAACCTAAATTCTTTTTTAACAAAGTATTTTATAAATGCTTTTTAATATGTAAATGACTTTATGACATGACAACCTTTTATGATTTTATCTATAAAATAATTTGCAAGCCTAAATTGTTGTTATGGACATTTATGAAACTGATACAAATGTTTTGTGCTTATGTATGATTTTAATTATTTATGATTGTACGGGGGCCACCTCTTGGGACTATATGGGGTTCACCTCTTGAAGGCCAAAGCGTCGCAAAGTGCCACATATAGTGGAAAGTGCCACGTATAAGTCATTATGTTTTGGCTCATTGTCCGCAGTTATTCTGATTCTGATCGTATAATACGATATATGTCTGTTTTGGACCAGTACTGAGTTTTTGTTCTGAGTGTGCACACGATATTCTGATTCTGTTTCTGGCCGAGTCACCGGGACTATAGGTGACGCTATGTGACATGAGCTAACATTTTATTTTCTGTATACGTATTATATGATTTGTTTCGTAAGTAAATATGCTTTTGGATTTTCTAAATTATTAAGAATTTATGTTATGTTATCGTGATATATCGTTTTATGAAATTTATGGATTATGATATATGTTTTAAACAAAAGAAGGCTTGCAATATTTTTGGTATCGATAGGCCTAGTGTGTTAGGAATGATTTTACTTACCGAGTTGACGGCTCACCCCTCGTCATTACTTTTTGCAGATTAAGTTCCTTTTGAGAGGTGTGCTTAGCTTTGGAATTAGAGATTTCGTTTCCGTTTACTACTTGAATAAGAGGAGGAATAGACTCATATTCTTTTATTTTATTTCTGTTATGAACTTGAAATTTGGAGTTTAAGACTTCTATTATTTTTATGTTTTGGGAGAGATTATTTAATGTTAGACGTATGAATTTGTGGATTTATTTGAATAAGAATTTGAGGTATTTCATATTTGAATTTATGAGTAAGGATTATGTTTTGTAAGTAACTTCCTTCTTCACGTGCTCTGCACGTGTTAGATTTGGGGTGTTACAATTGTGGTATCAGAGCACTGGGTTTGGGATTCTGTAGACTTTATTTGAGGCTAGATTTCTTAAACAAAATCAATTAGATCAATGGTATTGTTTACCATGAGGTTATCAGAGAGAGTAAATCTTTAGGGTGGGGAGTAATTATCTATAGCTAGGAATTTGATTTGGACCCTTTTGACCTTTTGAATGACTTACTTGATAGCTACTTTCATAGAGGATTCCTAGTATCAACATACCATGAGTTACTTATTGCTCTTGTTGACAATCTTTAGCATCGTATTCAAATTAATTGGTCAGAATAGCTTTTGGAATAACTCAGTTATTTTGTGTCATATCTCAGCTAGATCGACTCAATTCCAAAATAAATAAAGAAACATAAGAGAGTATCACACACAACGACAAACTATAAAAGTAGAAACAATACAAAGAATAAGATAGGATATTTATGTGGTTATGCTTCGTCAGTCCTATATCCATAGAGACAAACACATATTTATTGATCTTATTAATCATCAAGGATGTTACAATGGAAATGCTTTGATTTTCAGATGTTAGAGAGCTTACTAACTCTCTTTCAACTCCAAAAACTATTTCACTTTTTCTCTCAAAATATTTCCAAAAACCTCAACTACCTTCTGGCTCACTTGAATAAGCTCTCTCAATGATTTGAACAGCTGAAGAACCACCACAATAGTTAGCTAAACATCATGATCAGTTATCCAACCATCATATGCCATGGGTAGTTATTTAACCATCATCAGCTACTCCAATTACATCACAAATGCCTAATTAACTTTTGCAGTAGTTATTGAGTTATTATGAGCTATTTAGACTAAATCTCTAATGCCGAATCTGTTGGAGAAAAATCAGTTTTTTAAATTTTTTATAAAACTTTTAGGATCGATCTCATACAATATATAAGAATTTGTAATCTAGAAATCATACCTTAAAAATCCGATTTGGCTTTTTCTGCTGAAGTGATTTAGACTCCCAGATCACGATCCGTCACCACCACTCCTGTTAGATCACGATCCGCTACCAAATAATCTTACATGCTATAACTAAAGTTTGATTTGCACTTGACGTGTGGGCGCCTTTATCACCACTAAAGCAACTAGCACGAGAAAATTTTTCTCTCAACAATAGAGAGAAAAATGTTTTTCCTCTGATCTGTATAAAGTGGCTGCTCTATTTTTTTTTTGGGAGAAAATAAGCCCTTTTATATTTCTATCTAGTGGAAACCCTAGGCTCCATTTTTTATATTATTTTATTCTATTAAATCAAGTTTGATTTAAATTAAAAATAATAAACCAAAAGTAAAGTTACTTATTTCTTGTCATAGGGGTCCACCTTGTAAAATAACATAAGGCCCCTTAGACACAAGTACATTACATGAAGTCTTCCACTAAATAATATATTTAAGCTTTTAACCCAAATAGCTAGTTATCTTGCTTATTAATCCAGTAGTGGCGCAATCAATTAAATGAGCTAACCCGGGGATCATTTGAGAACATACAATAGTGGCTACAATAATTAGGCCTGTAATTAAACTAGTCAAACCATTTAATTCCAAATCTACTCCACTAAAATATTGGAACTGACCTCCATAATTGTATGCTCGAATAATAATTCATCCCAAGCCACATTGATTTCTTTACTGCATAATCTTTTGTACCACATCATTAATTAAATCGATATCTCAACTGTCCAATCAATTTAATTACATCTTGTTCCTTGATTCTTACTGGTTTTCTCTAATGATCATTTTCAACATACTAAATATGTTGACACACTCTGGCCAGAGAATTTTATGATCAAGTGCCGAAAACCCATCAAGAGATGTGTTGTACAAATTCTATATTGTCAATCTATAACTCCAATATTCATAATTGCTCCCACCAAGATACCAGGTAATCTTGACTACAAGTATGTGTCGTGCCCATTGGTAACTCAAATGGAATAACAATTGCAATCATGAAATCATAATTAACTCAAGATTAAGATTATAGTAAAATCAATGCCTATGAGATTTAATAAGTTTGACAGTCATTTCAAGGTTAATTAAATCTCATATGTAATCCAACTCAATGTAGTCAAACTACATCAATAAATTCATACATGATTAAGACAAATCATTCAATGAATTTACTACAGTCTAAACATAAATAAAGCACCCAACTCTATTTACCAACTGCGAACTTAATTTATTTAATCATAAG
Organism: Citrus maxima; assembly: GCA_029641205.1. Classification (NCBI taxonomy): domain Eukaryota; kingdom Viridiplantae; phylum Streptophyta; class Magnoliopsida; order Sapindales; family Rutaceae; genus Citrus; species Citrus maxima. Next base: position 21,581,652 of record CM056369.1, read on the forward strand.
ATAACTTGTATTTATGTCTTCTATGAATCCATATGATGATCACATAAATATATATAATATGATTAAACGGACCTTATTCAAAATATTTATGCAATTGAAAATATCTCAAATATTTTATTCATAAGAAAATAAATTAATATGCTTTAAAAGAGCATATAATCCCAACAGAATCAATTTACAATAACATAGGTGTACCCTAACTACCCTGTTAATACATCTCAACTACCTGCCGCATTGGGTTGGTAAATAATACCACTCCCAGACCTCCTATTATAAGACCCGATACTAGAAAGACTAAAAGAAAATCGTGTATTGGTTTCAAGCAAATCCATTATATTAAAATAGGAGATAAATAAATCAAAATATTTTTCATGACCTTATTAAGCAGACTAGGAAAAATTATTTATGAGACATTCTCCTTATCGAAACTAGAATTTACAACCATAATCTTACAATTCTTAACCTTGGTTATAAAATTCAGTAATGTTTCAATTAAGGAAAAAGTTGGCGCATTGTAGTGGTTTAATGATAACATCTGCTAGGTTATTTGAGGTATGGACCTTCTTTAGCTTCAATGTTCCTTTGCTAATTTCATTTCAAATGAAATGCATTATCATGTCTATGTGTTTTGTTCTCAAATGGTGCACTTCATTTTTACTTGAATCTATGGCACTTTGGTTGTAATAAAGATCTCATACCACCTTCTTATTTAATCATTTTAACAAGATTGACTCATTTATTGCCTCTGTCAAAACAATATACTCAACTTCTATTGTAGTTAGAACAATCACAGATTGCAAAGTAGACTTTTAGTTTATTGTATTGTTGTCTGTCTTGAACAATGCCTTATAATTAATCTTTTTCCAACTCGATCACTTGCATTGTCTGAATTAACATATCCTCAATGTTGGTTATAGGATCCTTTGGTTTTTTGTTTTGTACATCTCTATTTAAGATTTCATTGAGATACATAAGCAACCGTTTAACAGCTTCTTAGTTTTTCTTCCCTAAATATGCCATGAACCTACCACCACACTCATTGCCTGGGCCATGTTAAGTCTTATGCATATTATTGCCTAAATTAAGCTACCCAATGCACTTGCATAAGGAATTTCTGCCATAAACTCCTTCTGGCAACATTCTAATGTGATTATTCTGTTGACAACTTGAAGTATTTATCAATAGGTGTTTACGCTGCTTTTGACCTTTCCATGCCAAATCTCTTATGAACCTTCTCTATGTAGTTCTACTAAGTTAAGAAGATATACCATTATGTTTTGTTCATGATAATTTGCATTCTAAAGATTTTCTTAGTAGTCTCTTGGTCCTTGATCTCGAATTTACCATTTAGCAATAACTCCAAGTCTTTAATTTCTTCTATATTTTTTACATCTCTAACTTGCTTCGTGTTCTTCAAGTTTACATGGTTGTCAAACTTGCTTTTATTGAAGCAATTCTTGAGCGTAAACTCATCAAACCTCTTATATTACTATCTTGGAGATTGTTTCCGCCCATGCAACTATTTCTTTAGTAAGCATACTTTGTCTTCACCTGGGGGTATCTTGAACCTCTTAGAGCTATATAAATTTCTTCGTGTAATTCTTCATATTCTTGACATCCATATAATCCAACTCAATGTCCAAATGTATTATCAAGACTAGTAGTACCATTATAGATGTATGCCTGATAACAAGTGAGAGCACTTTAATGTAGTCTACCTATTCCTACTAACAAACCCTTTAACCACAAGTCTTGCCTTATACCTCTTAGGCTTATTTTTCGAGATTTCTTTTTTGATCATGGAGATCCACTTGTATCTCATGATTTTTTTATCGGCAAGCCTCTATATAAGTGACCAGGTCTAATTCATTTTTAGTGAATCCATTTCATCTTAAATAACTTGGCTCTATTATTTCTTATCATTGCTCATCGTTACTTTTGCATATGTCTTTAATTTATATTGGTTTACCTCTTTTGCATTAGACAAGGCATATAAGATCATATTAGCAAAAACGTATCTCTCTGGTGGTCTTATTATCCTTTTGTACCTATCCCTTTCTAACTGATAGTTTGAGCCTCCAATTTAAGGAAGCTAGGTTTCTTGTTGATCTTCTAAGTGCTCCTCAAACATTCCTGCTCCTTGGTCAACTTCCTTAGCGTTCTTTCCAACAGACTTCACCTCAAACTTTGTATTATTCACAACATTAATTTTCTATTGATTTTTCTTATCACGATCAGTTGCATCCTTTATCATATCAGCTTAATGAAATGTGATGTCTCTATTTATGATGCACTTTGGAGTCTTAAAATTAGTGCATCACACCTTATAGCCCTTTGACACCTTCAGGTAGCCTATAAATATCCCTTTCAAGGTTATTGGTTATAACTTTGCTTATTTCACATGAACATACATGGGGTAGCCAAAAATCCTTAGCTTTGTATAGTTCGCAAAATGTCCAAGTAGCTTTTCTTCAAATGTCAAGTAATTTATAGCAACTGAGGTACTCCTATTAACCAAATATGTCATTTTCATAAAAGTTTTTGCCCAAAATTCTAAAAGAGGTCCACTTGAATTATCATACACTTAACCTTGTTTAGCAGTTTTGTTCGTCAATACTATAAGCCCGTTCTAATTAGGCCTCCTAATTATAGTTTTGTGCCTAGCTATTTGATGATTCTAAAAAAAAAAAAAAACACACACACACACTTATCAGACTTCGTGTTGTAAAACTCCAGCCCATTTTCAGTCTGGAGCTTTTTAATGGTTTCTCAATTTGCTTCTCTATCAATGTTTTCCAAGTTTTGAAAATATTGAATACATTGTAGAGAAGCAAAACAAAAAGCAAAACATAAACCCAAAGTTTCTTTAAGTAATCATCAATCAATTAGAAAAAGTACCTATCACCTTTGTATGTGTTAGTTGAAGCAGCTACTCACAAGTTTGAGTGGATGTTATCCCGTTTACCTTTAGTTATGTGTTTAGTAGTACCAAACTGCACTTTGGTACCTTTGCCTAGCATGCATTGTTCAATAAACTCGTAACTATTAGTTCTATTAGCACCTAAAATACACTGCTTATTTAGCTCCTTTAGAACTTTCTTACTAATATGACTAAGCCTTAACTACCAAAACTTGGTCTAAGAAGTAACCTCACTATGGACAAAAACATTTCCAATCATTGAGATACCCTTCAACACATAAATATTATTCCTCCATTCTTCTTTGATCATAACAAATGAACCTATTACTACAAGAAAAAAAGGATACGACAACGATTTAAATACGTTGTTAATTACATACAACAATGAAGACTTGCACGTTGTTGATGTTGATGTTGTTGAATGTCCATGACCTTTGACAACGGACAATTCACGTAGCAAAATGCCACCTTGCCTGTGGTCATTTGTCATGTAACCACGCTCTATTTTCGTAGCTGATGTCTCACGTTTCTACACTTTTCACCACAGACTTTTTGATGTTGTCATTTTCTATACAACAACAATACATGCTCGTTGTTATTTGTAACATTTAACAACAATAGCGTACTCGTTGTTGTTTTTAACATTCAACAACAATACATGCTCGTTGTTGTTTCTAACATTCGACAACAGTGAATGCTTGTTGCTAGTTGTAATATTTTAGACAATTAAACATTGCCTATTGTTAATTTGCAAGTTGTTAAATGCACCTTTTTTTCCTATTTCATACATTCGTTTTATCACTGTATACTTTTGTCCTACACAAACATATGCACAGTAATAACACATTTCCAAAATATAATTTCATTAAAAATGTATTCAAGCATAAAGTTAATACATTTGAAGTATCATTATCACAATAGTTTCTAAAATCTTAAAAACATATAAAACAACAAAATGAGATATGAGCAACCAAAACATAATTTAAAACATCTTTGAGTGATCTTTAAAAAAAAAAAAGTTTCTTTAAAGCTCAATACCGCCAAGGAGACCTCCAGCAAAACAAAATTAATTCCCGCACAACAAAGTTCAAGGAAAAGAAAATAAGTAGCATTTTATAAAAACATAAATTAACTCTATATGTGTGTGTATGTGTGTGCATGTGTACATATATATTTGTTGATCAATAAAATATCATAGCAAGATGAATCACAACTATTACTTTGTCTAAATCAATTTGATGCAACTCCTAGGCCAAGCAACAGTACTCCCCAAAGCTTCATTGATTATTCGAGCTTCATCTGTCATCTTGTACAATTCAACATCTTCCTTACCAAGAGTAATTGACTCCACCCAAACTTTCCAACAATCCCTACCAAGAGGCACGTGATGGACTCTTGCCTTAGGATCAGTTGATGCAACCTTCCCCTCAGCCACAACCTCAACTGGATCATTTGAGTACCAATGCAATAGTTGGCAGCTTTCATTTTCTAGCTCAAGATTTTCATGCATTGTACCACTTCCTTGTTGTGACTACAAGTATAAAAAATAAAATAAAATAAAATAGCAAAACTTATCACAAACTACAAAAGTGGGATGTGGTAGGAACAAAAGAAACTTACTCGAGGAGTGCATTCATGAGCGCTCATCACATCATCAGGTCTACCAAGATTCTATAAAATTAAAAGTAACTATATTTAAGTGAAAGTAAACTAAAAATGATTTTATATTACCTAATATTGTTGATGCATATATACTTTTCTTATTTTTTTTAGTTTTTAAAAAAATAAAAATAGTAAATGATTTACCTGTTTTAACATAAAAGCAGTCATTTGTTCAAACTTTTGTTCAAGTATCTCCACTCTTTGAGATTGAGTATGCAACTGGCTTTCAAGTTCTCTCACTTTTTGAGTAGATCGATTACGCAAATTCTCCGCAGTAGGAGTAACCCCAAATCCACGTGCCCGAACTCGTCCACGCTTTTCAGAACCATAAGCTTTTGCAACAGCATCATTTCTTATGTCTATGTTCTCATTCGGATTATTATCTATTTCTTGATACTCTACAACCTTTTCCTAAAGCATAAATTATTTATATATTAGTTACATGGAAAAATAAAAGTCACAGAAGTAATAAATATATGATTTGGTTTCAAGAGTTGCGAACCATTCTTCTTCCAACTGCTTCATTAGCAGGTTCACCGTTCTTTTTATGATGTCCCTCAAGCCAAACATCTACCCTTGTTATTTTTGTTGGATCTGAACTTTTCTTTTTCTACAATAAAAAGAATAGAAATTGTAAATTATAGCAAAATCAATAAAAATACAGCAAAATTATTTTTTGTATCTTACCATATTATGCTCTATACGAGCATAGCCTTTTCGACCCATTGTATGTACCTCTTCTTGTTCATTTCGCATATTTCGAAACTTCTTGCTTATTTCCTATCACATAAAAATAAAGTCTTGTATTGATATGAATTTATCTTAACATAAATAATAGATATAATTACTTACTTCAAACTCTGGAGACAATCTATGTTTCACAAAAGCTTCCCAATCTTCATCAAATATAACTTTTTTTGGCCGAATAAGAGCAAGGGCACGTGACCTATTCATTTTCTTGTTCGCTTCCTTAATCTTTGTTGTTATCTCTGATTTGTATTGTCTCCATCGATCTCCTAGATTTCGAAGTGCTAAGTGCTTTTGGAATTCATTTACAATAAATCTTTGCTATAAAATAAAGAAGCATCTTAGTAGTTAAAACAATAAATTATTATTAATATGAATAAAAAATATACCTTAATTAATGACCAAAGATCTTCTTTAGTTTTTGAAGGAACTAGAGGCCAATCTTTGATCACAATAGGCACATGCTCTCTTGCTGCAACTCCAACAAAAGTGGCATACTTCTCTGAATTAACTCCCACTGGTTGACCTCTTTCATTGAATTCAACAAGTAAGGGAGTATGATCTCGAATCACTGCCAGTGTAGTAGGGCCTCTTTTTCGTTTGCCATTGTTAGTGCTAGGTGTAGATGTTTCGACGTTCTCATGACTGTTAATTGTTAGCCTTACATTTTCTTCTCGAGTGGCAGCAACAAAGAGTGCTTGCTGTTGTTTTTTGGCTCTTTTTTCCAGCTTTTTTAGATGACTGTATAATGAAAACTTTATATTTAGGTAATATTGTGAAATACAGTATGAATAAAATAATTAATGTATTAAAATAAGTAACGAATTCACTTACCTCTGCACCTATCATCTTCTCCCACTGTTAATGCTTGCTACAAAATACAAGAAAACAATTATATATCTTATGATAATAGTAAGCATAGATTAAACAAAAAAAAAAAAACTGCAGTACACATATTATATGAACAATACTTTAAGTAAAACCAAAATGTTACAGCTGTACGAGTTGACAAATCAATATCACATAAAATAATTATAAGAAAGAAATAGAATAACATAGCACTTAAAACAAAAAGTTACACATCACAAATTATATCATCAACATCAGTTCTTTTATTTGGTGCATCCTCATTGTCATCTTGTATTTCAAGTTCTCCCACTTCAATTGACATAGGTGGCTCATTATCACTTTCATCATATAACTGTAAATCTTGAAATCCTCGTGATGGTGCTTTCAAAACAACATACCAATTTGAAGAATTTGTTTCCCTAGAATAAAATACTTGATTAGCTTGCGATGCTAAAATAAATGGGTCTTTTTCAAATTGGCTTTGCCCCTCATGAAGGTTAACCAAGGTGTAACCATCATCATCTCTGACACCATTTACAATATTTTCCCAATCACACCTAAAAATGGGGAGTTGAAAAGTATGGTAATCAAGAACTATAATCTCTCTCAAAAGCCCATAGTAAGTGACGTTTCCAATCACTTGTGTATTGTCTTTTGCACTAGCTCTACAAATTGTAGTTGCTTCAAGTGAAACACTACTATTTTGTCTTGACTTCTCTGCATCCTTCGTGTGAAATCGAAGGCCATTTATTACAAATCCAGAATATGACATTGATTGTACTCTTGGTCCACGTGAAAGCCATTTCAAAATATTTGACACATTAATGTGATTCTCCATAACCTTAATCTGTTAAAACAGTAAGAATTGATAGAATAAGTTAAATAATTATATAAAATATTATGTTCCAAAATAATTTAAAATAAATATTTGATAACCTTTTGATGCAACCAGACATTAAATGTTTCCACATGTTTCTTTTGTAACAATTTTTCATTCTTTTCAAATCGTCTATCTGAACCTTTTAATTCTTCCAAGTGCTCTCTGAAAATAAAGATAAAAATATTAAACTTAACTATTAAATATTAATTCAAAATGTTAGTAATAGCTACGACTAAAAACCTTACTCTATATAAGGCTGGACTTCCGAACTGTTGAATAGGATACAACGATGGGCAATCTTTAACATCTCATCCGAAAGAGTTATTAATTTACCTCCTGATATTGGACGCCCTTTTAATAAAAATTTGTTCTCAAATTCCTCATTGCGTCCATGTTGGGATCCTATTTGAGCAGCCTTTTTTACATACTTGCCACAAAACATTGCATACTCTTAAGCAAGGTACCGCTCAGCTATGCACCCTTCAGGCCGTGCACGATTTCTAACATATCCTTTTAGGATCTTCATATACCTAGGACAAAAAGTAGCTAGCTTAATGATTTATAATTAATTCTATTTTAATGATAATAAATTGTAAAGTTAAATAGTTACCTTTCAATAGGATACATCCAACGATATTGTACAGGTCCACATAGACGAGCTTCGCGTCCAAGATGAATTGTTAAATGAACCATAATATCAATGAATGACGGTGGAAATAATCTCTCCAACATACATAGGGTCTCAACCACTTATTCCTCTAGCTTTTCTAATCTATTTCTATCGAAAACTCTACTATATAATTCTTTGAAAAAGGCACACAAACGAAGAATTGCTTTTCTTGGACCTTTTGGTAAAATTCCTCTCAAAGCTACAGGTAAAAGTTGTTGTATTAAAATATTGCAATCATTAGACTTTAGGCCAGTTATCTTGTGCTCTTTCACTGAAATACAGTTGGTAATGTTTGAACCATAACCATCAGGTAACTTTATATCAGCAAGCCGCTTGCAAAAAAGTTCCTTTTCTTCCTTAGAAAGTGTATGTGAAGCAGCTGGTAAGCAATAAAAATTCTCCTCCTTTTTAGGATGTAAATCCTTCCTAATGTCCAAGTGTATAAGGTCTAGGCGACAATTAAGGCCATCTTTAGACTTACCTTTCATGTTCAAAAGCGTACCAATTATGCTATCACAAATGTTCTTTTCAATATGCATTACATCCAAGTTGTGACGCAAAACCAAGTCCTGCAAAAATTAAAAAGTAAAGTTTGTTGAGATTTTAAATTTTAATCAAGAAAATAAAACACCAAAAATTTATCACAGAACATATTTAATGACAGCTCACCTTCCAGTATGGCAATTCAAAAAATATAGATTTATTTTTCCATAATTGAGATTCATTTGTGCTCCTTTTTCTATTTTTGATCCTCTTTCCCCAATCATTTACAATATCTTTAACTTCTTTATATATATCTTCACCAGTGAACAATTTCGGTTTACCTTTTTCTTCAACATGCCCATTGAACCATTTGCACTTGTTTCAAAAACTATGTTTACGAGGAAGAAACCGTCTATGACCCATGTACACATGTTTCCTACTATGTGGTAACCACTCTGAATATGTGTTTGTATGACATACAGGACATGCCAACTTTCCTTTTGTAGACCATCCTGATGTGTTTGCATAAGCTGGAAAATCATTGATCGTCCACATCAAGATTGCTTTCAAATTAAATGTTGATTTCTCCACAGCATCATACATCCTAACTCCATTTACCCACAACTCATTTAAATCTTCTACAAGTGGTGCCAAGTAAACGACTATGTCATTACCAGGTTGTTTTGGCCCAGGGATTAGTAAAGTCAACATTAAGTTTTCCTTGGACATGCATAACCATGGAGGCAAGTTGTACATAGATAAAATGACAGGCCAACAACTATAACTCGTGCTAAGATCTTGAAAAGGATTGAAACCATCAGTAGCAAGACCAAATCTGATATTTCGAGGATCTAATGGAAACGATGGCCATTTTCTATTTATGGTCTCCCATGCAAGAGAATCAATTGGATGTCTCATCTTACCGTCTTGGCTTTTATGACTTTGGTGCCATCTAAGTTGTTTTGCCAATTCTGTGATTCCAAACATCCTCTTAAGTCTTGGTATTATTGGAAAATAGCGCAAGACTTTTGCAGGTATGCCTTGATGAATCTTATTAGTTAGTTCATCAACTTTCCAGTGAGAAGAACCCCATTTAAGACATGTATTTGCATGTTCCAAATCTTTTCTAAATAGACAGCAATCATTTATACAAGCATGTATCTTCTTGTACCCAAGTTCAAATACCTTCAACAATTTTTTTGTTGAATAAAAAGAATCTGGAAGTGTATTTTCTGGTGGTAACATATCACAAAAAATTTGAAGCATCTCATTAAAACTACTGTCAGATAACCCATGGGTAACTTTATGCTTGAATAATACTACAGTTGCTGACATTTTAGAGTAGTTTGTACAGCCTGGGTATAATGGAGTCTCAACATCTCTAACTAAATTTTGAAGTTCCTCTCTTTCTACATATGTATTCTCTGTAGCATTTGCTTCTTGAAAACATGCTTGACCTTTATACATCCCATAAGTTTCTATCATTTCAAAATCTATGCATTGATTTGATGTGTATGTATTCCCCTCACCCCTGTATTGCATTGTTGCAGTAGAACTCTCCCCATGAAGGACCCAATTTGTATAAGTCGGATCCATGCCCTTAATAACCAAGTGCTCGTAGACTATATCAAAATGATGGCATTGTAAATTCTTACAATATCTACAGGGACATGCTATAACATCTAAGTTTCCCAAACAAGCACGTGCATTATTAACAAAGTTACGCACTCCCAACCTATAATCCTCTGTGTGTCTACAATAAAGATTTTACCGAACTGGAAAGTTAATTGAATTTCACTAATTTCGTACAGACAAACTGTTTTTTTTTAAAGAGGAAAAATGAAAAATAATATTTAGAAATAAGGCAAAATAATACCTTGATAGGTGAACCCACCCTTTATCCATTTTCGAGCAACTATTAAAACCTGTTTACATGAGCAAATAGTAAGTTGAAAATATAAAAAGTTACATAACAATATATTCAAGACAAGAACAAAGTTACACATGACTCTTTCTATTTTATTTTCGTAAGACTTTGTATAATTGTTATTTTTTAAATTCAATATCTTCTATATTATTTACTAGTTTAAATGTCAACACAAAAGTAAATAAGAAAAAAATTTATTTATTTTGTAATAAGAAAACAGACGAATAGTGTATTATTACTATTATTATTTTTTATAAACAAACAATTATCTAAGAGTAAAAGAGACATCTTTGACTAAGAGTAAAACTGACGATACCCATTATTGACAAAGAGTAAAAGAGACACCTTTTCATGTTATTTTACTTGCAAAAAAAAATAAAGAATGAAATATATACACACCTTTTCAATTTCAAGGATGTTGTCTTCTTTGTTCTGGACCACAATCAAAAGCTTCTTCTTCTTGGGACCACAACGTATACACCTGGAATTTTAGATAAAAAATCAAAGAGTAACTCAATTTAAGTTCCAATAGAGAGAATGTGTGTTGAACAAAAGAAGACCCAAACCTTATTTCTTATTGACAGTCACGAAGGGGAAGGAATAGTTGAGGGGTTTTCACCAAGAGGAAGAAAACAAGTAGAGAGAAAGACAATGCTGGAAAGTAAGAAAGTGAAAAAGTGAGATTAGGTAACTTTACCAAGTGCTAACGTTTTGTCTTATTAGTAATTAAGATATTATTTTCTATTAATTGATAATGTAGAGTTTTTTTACTTGTGCCCTTTTTTTTTGGGCTGACAAAAGAGATTTTCATTAGTTGAAAATAATAAATAGATTTGAATGTATTTATGTCATTTTTTATTTTAAAAAATATTTGTGGTAAAAAAAATTATTTAAATTTTATACAAAAATAAATTAATGATTTAATAGGATAGATTCAATAATTATATGAATAATCACCTATTATTTAAAATTGGTTGGTTACTTTTTTATTACTAGTTTTTTAATTTGAAAAAGCTTTATTATTACTATAGAGAAATTATAAATATAAACATTTTTCACCTATGGCAAATTATTTCATGGTTGAAAACAAATGACAACAAACTAAAAAATGTTGTGCTACATTCTCGATATCAACGTGCCTTTTAGAACGTTGTCGAAAATGAATTTTTTAACAACATGCTTATATTGTACGTTGTTATTTGTCTTACCAAAACCGCCACAATCAGAAAACTGTTGTAATAATGTTTTTCACAACGCGCCTTAAAGCATGGTGTTAAAAGTAAACTTTAAGCAATTTTTAACAACGCACGATCTTAAAATGTTGTTAAACATCAGATTTTACAACACGCGTTGCATGCATGTTGCTGAATTCCTGTTGCTATATCTCTTTTTTCTTGTAGTGTATAATTACCTTTAAAGATCCATTTTCGCCCTTAAATCTATACTCTATATTTGCTTACCTGATAAGAAAAGATTTCTTTTTAAGTCTAGTACATGTCTAACCTCTTTTAGTTCCTAACTATTCTATTAAATATTTTAGTCCTAATGTCTCTTATAATAAAATTCTTACAATAGTCTTTTTAACCATTGTTCTTAGACTTAGTTCTGTTATATTTCTTTTTAAGATCCTTCTTCTCAAATCACCCCTAGTTGCTATTAAACCTTCTATATAACTTGAGGTACCCTCAACTTTCTTCTCTATCTCTTTTGAGTTTAGATTAGCCTTTACATCTTCTGTGGTCAAATTTTGTTTTCCATATGGCAAGGTATCCATAAAGTGCTCATAAAAGTCTAGCAGAAAACTCAGCAACATAATTTGTCTATCCTCATCTTCGGTATTTACATCAATACCCTCAATATCCATAGTCACTATTTTGAAGTAATGAATATGCTCTACAGTAAAATAACCTTCCTCTATTGAAAGGGCATAAAGCCTTTTTTTGTTATGTAAAGTCTATTTGCTAAATACTTTGCCATGTAAATCTTATCCAACTTTGTCCAAATATCTAAGAAAAACCTCTATCTCGAAACTTCTTTCAAAACTTCATCTTCAAGGCTTAATATGATAATGCTACATGCCTTTCCTATTTTTTCTTTAAGGTCCTTATCATACAGAAGAGCTTTCCCTCTAGATCTTTCTCTGTAGCAACTTTTGATTCTTGATGTTCTAATAGGGCTTCTATCTTCACTTTCTAGATATTGATGTCATCCTTCTCATCAAAATTCTCAATGTCCAACTTCGTATGAGCCATAAAACCTAAGCTCTGATACCAGTTTGTTAGGATTGTAGTCAAATTAATTGGTCAAGATTGCTTCTAGAGCCTCTCCATCATAGCTCAGCTACCTCAAGTCAACTCAGTTGTGGAACAAATAGAGAAACACCAAAAGATGTCACACACAATAAGAATAGGAACCGAAAAGTGAATAACATAGGAGATTGAAATAATTTGGCTTTGTTAGGCCTACATTGATGGGACAAACACATATTTACTGATCTTATTAATCACTAAGGATGTTATAATGGAAATATATTGTTTTCAAATGTAATGAAACTTATAAATTCTCCTTCTAGTTGAAAGTTTTCTCAAATTATTTATCAAAACCTCAACCATCTTTTGGCTTACCTGGAGAAACTCCCTAAATAGTTTAAATACATAAATAATTACCACAACGGTTAGCTAGATGTCATGGTTAGTTATCCAATTATCACGTGTTACAGGCAATTATCTAACCATCATCAGCTACACCAACTTTGCCCTAAATGCCTAAATACCTTCTATAACAGTTATTTGGTCATTATATGCCATGTATACTAAATCTTTAATATCAAATTAGCTTCTAGTGATATAGGTGTACACCCCTTACCCCGCTAATATACCTCAATTACTCGATACATCTAAATCACTACTTGAAAAATGGTGTTTACTAACATTAGGATAATGTCAATAATTACTTTTGACAATCAGAACACAACAACACTTATTTGTGATGTCACGAATATGGTGTCAATAATTATTATTATTATAGTATCGCCAAAATTATGACATTGTAAAATCAGACTGCTGTAATACTCTATTAGTGTTTGTGATCAATATTACCATGATATCAGTTGAATATTACCTATTTGCAACTAAGATTATAATGTATTATAAAATTAATATTAAACATTAAAAAAAACCAAATTAACTTTTATTTACATAAAAGATGAGTGTAATATAAGAATGTGAGTACTGATCACAAGCTAATGGGAAAATAAGTTTCAAATAGTTGTTACATCAAATAAAACTAAATCAAAATTAAACCTCAAATACGATGCTTGAAGTTGCAAAGTTATGATCAATTTAGATTGCAAATGGCCTCCACATACAAAGAAAATATTCATGGGTTCCCATCAGCAGAGATTCTTTTAGCAATCTCTTTTACATATTCTTTTACAAAATATTCATATTTGACATGAAAATGTTCTCAACTTTATAGCTTTAGCATCGAAGGTTCAATTGCAATGCATAGATCAAAGATAAGGTGGGATTAACATACACTACTAGAAAAATGGTCTTTTGTGACATTTGCCTTGTGACACTTTATTATAAAGTATCAGTAGTTACATGTATTTGGGGAATTTTCCTTGTTTAACAGATAAGTATCACAAATTGCTAATATTATGGTGTCAGTAAATTAAATATCACATATTCCTGACACTAAAGTATTAGTAGTTAAAAAAGTAAAATTTTAATTTTATGTCAATCGAACCGAAGACCTCTAAGCCATAACCTTTTGATTTTAACCGCTATACCACTCGACCACAAATTGCATTTTTGAACTTATAAATTAATAAATAAAAAATATTAAAACTTAAAATAAATTACCTAGAAACCATTGATACTATGTCATTTTTCATAGATGGTCTGTGTGAAACTCAAAACCTAAAAATTTTTGTTAAGTAAAAAATCTATCCCACGGCCGCTAAAGCTATTTTCCTTTTCTCTCGCTCTCTTTATCTCTCTAACAATGATCTACCTTAAAAGCCGCCTCCATAAATACCTTGAAAGCCACCATCCTTAAGCTAAAATATCCCTGAAAAGAACCCAGGAAGTGTTATGAATAATTTGGGCAAAGCTAAGGTTTGAAAGTCCGAATCAGTGTTGTGGTAACTCTTTGTCTCAATCTCTATTCTCATTGTTTAAGTATTTATCTATTAATTGGTTGATGTTTATTAAGTGCGAATGAGAGCATGCACTTGTTTGGAAACCTAGCCATCTAGGGTTTTTGTTACTTATAATCTAATTTAATATTTAATAAAATAAATAAAAGGCAGTTGTATTATAGGTGGAATTCAATTTATTAAGTGAAAAAATGATTACAATAGGTGATTATGGATTTAGGTTGAATGCAATTTGTTAATTAAAAGAATAATGGCAATCGACAATCATAGGTTTAGTATATATTATATATTTCATTTAATGGTATGTACGAAAACCCAACACCTAAAATTTTCTTAAGTAAAAATCTCAGTTCTTCCTCATGACCTATAAGCCCATCACTCTCTCTCTCCCCCCCCTCCCCCCCCCCCCCTCTTTCTAGCTAACAACCCAAAACTTATTGTGAAACTACCATTATCAATTGTTCAAAGCTCATTAGTTAGCTGTTCAAAGAAACGTTGTCTTTATGGTGTCAAAACCTAGAAGTCATCGTGAGGAAAGTGTAATATTATTTGGGCAAAGTCAGGGTTTTAAAAATTGACACTACTAGAAAAATGGGCTTTACTGACACTAATTTAGTGTCAGTAATTACTTTTCCTGACACTTGTTAATTGTGTCAATAATGCTCCAGCCAGAACACACTGACACTAATTTTTAGTATCAATGATTTTTGTGTCAGTAATTCATGTCATTATGGTATCACTAAAATAATGACACGATATCATTAGTATTTAATGATACTATTTATATGTCAGTAATTTATGAGACTACAGTATCAAGAACACACTGGCTCAATAACATAAAAAATTATTAATGTCATTTTAAACATTTAGTGTCAGTATTCAATGATGTTATGATTCTTTTGGTTAATAGTATACTTTTATTTTAATTATATTTTCCTGCTTGTTTTACAACCAAAGGAAAACTCAAAATATATTAAATATACAAAATCTCGCAACACAATTGCATAAGAAATATCTCAAATACATCACTTACGTTCATATAATTCAACTACATCATTGTTTGGAAAAGACAAATATAAGTACTAAATTAAGTCTTGGACAAGCATTGAACAACAAAGTACTAAGTTAAGATTCAACAAATATTAACCAACAAAAAGAAGCACATAATGTCACTGAACATCCACAAGCGGCTTCATTTTTCTTTCCCACCTACAAGTACATAAACTCAATTAGTATACCACAAAAAATAATTCTTGGATTTTTGGGAGAAAAACTAATCAGGCCAATTTCAGTGTTTATGGATGCTGGAATAAATGAGGAGGCATGAAATCAGGTCATTTTGAAACACTATATAGGGAAAACATATATTAAGCAGGGAAAAGAAGAATTAAAAGCTTTAAGTTTTAAATACCTTCCCAACCTCTACAAAACCTCTTTGCTCATCTTCAAAATTAACCTGCAAAATTGACAATAAGTAAATAGATTAACAATTAGAAAGCATATTGGCCCATGTTTTAGAATTGCGAATGCATAAGCTCCAAACTCTTTTTAAAAAATCAACATGGAGGAGGCCTGCTTACGTTAGATGATGATGCCCAAAAAAAATAGAAAAAGAGAAGCAAATGGAAAGATCATCACCCATACTATCATATACTAATTGATCATGCATCAAGATATGTTGGGATCTACAAATACATTGAAAAGATCTTTGCAAATAACGGTGCAACTAGAAAGCTTGGTATTTACATTTTTGAAAATTCTTTTTATTGCTAACAACAGAAAGGGATTCCTTTTTCTGTTTATTTCATAAAAATACTAATATAGGCTGCCCCACTATACTCCAAAGTAATCTTACACAAATGCTCTTTAGACAAGATTGATATTTGCTACCCTTCACCCCAATTACAAAACCATAAAAACTCACCACCTAAACAAATTTTAAAGTGTCTCTATAGTTGGCTATTAAAAACTGCTAAATTTGTTTGCAGCCATGCCCAAAAATTTCAAGAACATTGAACACAATGCATTATAGGTACAAACAAGATAAAATGAAACTAATTTCTCAAAATTAATAAATTATTACTGAATCAAAAGGTTGACAAATGATGTTCCAGGATTCACTCGACATGTTATCCAAGGTGATACAAAACGGTAGAACTATAGAACTAGGACAAAACTTGCAGCAAGATAACGGTAATTTCCCCCTTTCGTGTAAGATAATAATATAATTCTTCAAAGAGAGACGCACAAAAAAGAAACTACAGAAAAAAAGAAAATGCATGTTGAAAGCAAGCAAGCATATGGGTATGAGTCTATTGTTGTTTATCTGTGAATCATGTTAATAACCAGCCATAGAAAATAGTAAACAATAGTTTTCACACAATCGATGCATATTAACACAAGCCACGGATTATGATTTCACTAACCATTGGACACAAAGGTTCCAGACCAATTTTAGAAGGAGGTTCTATAAGTTACTTGCCTTCAACTGCTTGAAAATCAATCATTAACTAAAGAAAAACACATGAAATTAGTTTAAATAATAGGAAAGGTAAAGGAGACATTTTATAAAAACTCTTAAATGTGGTACTCTGATTTCCACAGACTGCGCGACAAAAGTAAAATTGGATGAACTATAATAAGTGAGGAGACATACTGTAATTCTATCATCAAAGAAAGATAAGCTTAATCATTTTTAATTTTTTCTCAAATATCCAGTAGTACCTTAAGGTAATAGGACAAGATCGCAGAAGTTGTTATGAAGAGTGTAAAGCACTGAATAACAAAAATTGTACTAATAAATAAAACTCAATTTATTTTCTCCCTCAATCAATTGCTTTGAGCTTACTATGAATTCAACTATGAATTTGAGGAAAAAATACAGACCTCAGTTTGCCAACTTCTTGTTCATGAGATTCAGCCGTTGTAAATGCAAACCACCATTTCCCGTCAAGCATTGTTAACCTCTACGACAAATTGAAGGTAAGAAGATGAACAAAATAAGTGTAATGTGCAGGAAAAAAAATGAAGTCTATGGGTTCAACAACACTTCAAGATTTTTCAAGTTCTCGTTCATTTAAATAGACATTCCTTGAACTTTAGCAGCAAAGAAAGTACATTATAGTAGCAATTTCAATTCATTTCAATCTTTGGAATTTTTTAATTAAAAAAAAATAAAGTCCTTCAAACTAGTGAAAGGCAAATAAAAGTGTGTTTACAGAAGAAAAATCATGGAATGAATTAATGACCATGCAAGTGAGGAAACACAGAAATTTTTGAATAAGAGCGAAACTAACCGTGCAAACGAACAAAGAAAATGTAAGTCTCCAAGTGCTACAACAAGCAAAACTACCTAAAAACAAGCATTTTCTTCTTGAATTAAAGACAAATCATGAACTTTGTGCAATCTCAAAACATTCAGACAAGCATGAACTTAGTTAATTCATATCATAGTCATTGACTCTATTAAAAATCTTCCAACTGAAAAAAAGAAATAAATAAACATGTTGGTTTCTATAACATAATTTGCCTCTCTTTACATGAAACAGAGCAATAAATAACATGTAATAATTACTAAATACACAGCCATTCAATCTATATAATATAGAAATATAGGAAAAAAAAAATTCAAATTACAATTAAATAAACAAAAAAATAGATATGGAAAAGAAATCACACCAAGATTGCACGCTGGTAGAATTTCTCAACATCTGCAACAACCCAGAAAATTAAAATTAACAAAAAACCCTAATAATCATAAGTTAAAATAAAACAAACCTGTTAATTAATTTGAAAAAGAAAATAAAATATTAAGCCATTACCAACAGTTAAAGCCTTAATCAAGGCAACCTGTTTGCCCTTAAAGTCATTGAAAATCTCCTTCACAGGTCTACGTATAAGGTGCGGTATCCCTTCCATAGCAAGAAAATTAACTAATTTCTCAATAATTTTATTCAAATTCAAGCAAATGGGTTTCGAATATTGAACAAAAAAAAGTGAAATTTGACCATAAAAAGAAAAAAAATTTGATGAAAGAAGCCCCTATTACTGTTTTGATCCATTTTTCACTTTGGGAAAAAAAGGAAAAAGGAAAGAAAAGCCTCACTTAAGGTTTTAGCTTTATATTATGTATTTGAGTTAAATGAACGAGTTTGTGAATGGACCAAAAAAAAAAAAAGGAAGAGATCGAGAAGAGAAAAAGGAAAGAGAAAGAGAAAGGCAAGAGACAATTTTGGGTTAGAGATTTGTGTGTATAAAAGACAGGGAGATGGGGACAATTGCTAAGTTTGGGATATGTTTTACTTTCGTTTTATGTGTTTTAAATTCTTAATTTAGTACCTGCATTGTCGAACCACTTGAACGGAAGTGATAGCGGCAACGGCGTGGGGGTGGGCGCAGCCGTGGATGTGGGCGTTTGGGCTTGGTCATTCTCCATCTTTCACGATAGAGAAGAAGTCAAGAAAGACAAGGAAATTACGCAGCGGCTGCGGCATGGGCTCTATTGCACAATGGAGAAGGGGAATTAGGGTTTGGTTTTTTATATGTTAAGATTTTATATAACATTGCAATTCCAACTCAATTTTATGGCGTCCGGCGGTTTGCGATCTAAATGTAAAAGTTTTGAGTTTTAGAAGTCCCAGGTTCGAGTTAAAATCAAAACAATTTTTAATGATTTTTTTTAAATCTCTGATATTGAAGTATCAGTGATCTCTTATATTTAATTTACTGATACATTAATATTAATAATTTGTGACATCTCTTTGTTAAAAGCTGAAAATGATGCATAGTTAGGTAATTACTGACACTTTTTCCAAAGTGTCAGAAACAAAGTGTCAGTAAAAGTCATTTTTTTAGTAGTGTGAATCAACTTCTTGGCAATTCTTAATCTTCCTCTCTATTCATATTTTTTAAGTGCTTATGTGTTAATTGATTAATGTGATTACTGAATGTGATTGAGACTTTTTATTTGTTTGGAAATCTAGGATTTTGTTGCTTATTAAAGTGAATAATTTTTTTAATTTAGTGTTTAAAGTGAATGATTTTGTTAATTAAGGCTAGAGGTGTTTAATAACAATCATATCCTCACTTAGGCTAGTGAAACCTTTTTCTCTTTTGGACGGTTTATATATTTACAAATCACTGAGGTTGTGGTAATGAAATTAGTGAATTTGGGATTTTAGTTTGTGAATCACCTCATTATTTAGTTATGTATCTATGACTTCAAGTGCTCAAGTTTATACTTTTGGATATTTCAAAAGTGAAAAGCAAGGCTATTGTTTGCTTTTATGTCTAATTTTACTTTAAACATGGGGATTGATTATATTCGAGTTGCTTGACACTTGATTTTGAGGTGAAAGATTGATTAATAGTTTACAAGATAATGCTGAAAATTTGAGGATTGATAGACTGTTGTTGTGAACTTGGTTGTTTCCGAACTTGACTAAATGACTTTTAATTGATTTGAAAGTTTGATCAAACTAAGTTTAAATGAGAACGTTTTACTTCTGGACATTTTGGAATGAATTGGTTTATATTTGATTTTGAATGGATTTCTCAATATGGTTGGTTGTTGTCCAATTTTATTAGAAATTACATATGTACCATGTTTGATATTGCAAATGTATAGTCTAACATAGTTAGAATAAGCTGAAATTCAGATAAACTACACTTGTAATTTATTTTTAAGGATTTTTCAAACTTTGCTACCTCTGCAGTAACTTCTTTTGACAGAACTGTTCATTAATCTTTGATTCTATCGAACACCAGCCTAATGATATCGCAATAACCTCAAATTTTAATATGTTGTTGATCTATATGTCCACTTAAAATCTGGAAAGTATCATTATGATATATTCGGTATTTTAAATTTAATAAATATTCAAACACCTCCTACTGCTTTTACAGTTTCATATGCAGTTTTGACTTATAAAGTTATATCATGTGAGAAGCAAATGTAGAGTTGGAAATTTTATTGATGGTGCATTGACATGTCTAAAGGCAAGGTTTTTAAGATGTGTCAACAAGATCTTTTTTATTGAGGTACTTATGACATATAATGAAAATTGATGAGAGAAAATACAATTATGAAACAAACAAGCTTAAATAAGAAATATAATGCTAAAAAAATGTAATGGTGCACATCAATCGAGAAAAAATCAAACAACAAAATAACAGTAAAAGAAAATAATAAAAAAAAGCTACCCATTAAAGAATTAATCAAGATTTGGTAGGTCACTTAAATTGATTCCGGTGTCTTCTTCACTCATTAATTTTAAATATGACACCATTCTTTGGATTTGTAATTTTTATGGCCCACATGAATATACATTTTTTACAACTAATAGGTCACTCCATTTTGACTTTAACTTTACTGAAAACAAATGAAGACGAGAATTATAAAGTAACATTTTTTGACCAATCTCAAATATTTTTTGAAAAATTCTTTTACATTAAAAACTTTTGTTCTTGCCTTAATAATTCTTAAATTTTCATATACATCATTCCTTAATTCCCTAGGTTCATTCAATTTCAATTTTAGCATATTAGCAGCATTATCCAAATTTGAATTAAAAACTTTAACAGCCTAAAATAATTTATGTTCAAGCTCAACAGGTAAGTGACAAGGTTTACCATAAACTAGCCGATAGGGTGACATTCCTAATGATGTCTTAAATGCAGTACGGTAGGTCTAAAGTGCATCATTAAGTCTAAGAGACCAATCTTTTCGGTTTCGGTCAATCGTTTTTTCCAAAATTTATTTTATCTCCCTATTTGCTAATTCAACTTGACCATTTGTTTGAGGATGATAAGGGGTAGCAAATTTATGTGTAATTCTGTATTTCTTCATTAAAGACTCAAATGACTTATTATAAAAATGTTTACCCCCATCATTGATAATGACTCAAGGGACTCCAAAGCAAGTTAAAATATTTTTTCTTAAAAATTTAACCACAGTTTTGGTATCATTCTTTCGATAAGAAATTGCTTCAATCCATTTTGAGACATAATCAACTATAACTAATATATACACAAATCCAAAAGATGATGGAAATGGACCCATGAAATCAATTCCACAATAGTTAAATATTTCGATCTCAAGTATGAGATTTTAGGGCATTATATTTCTTTTAGTAATTGATCCCAATTTTTTACATTTTTCACAAGTTTTACAAAATTCATATCTATCTTTGAATATAGTAGGCCAATAAAATCGACACTGCAAAATTTTAACTGTAGTTTTTCTTGAAGAAAAGTGTCCACCACATGCTTCAGAATGACAAAAATTAATAACACTGCTTACCTCACTATCAGGAATACATCACCAAAAATTTTGATTAGGGCAATATTTGAACAAGTAAAGATCATCCCAATAAAATTTTTTTACTTTAACAAAAAATTTCTTCTTCTCTTAAGCATTCCATTGCAAAGGCATTTTACCTGTGACAAGGAAATTAACAATGTTAGCATACCATGGCATTGAAGTAACAGAAAATAAAAATTCATTAGGGAAAGAATCATTTATGGGTGTTATGTCAGTGCATAATTCATATATGAGTCTTGATAAATAATCAACAACAACATTTTCGGCACCCTTTTTATCTTTCATGGTAAGGTTAAATTCATGGTAAGGTTAAATCCTATTTACTTATCAAATATCTCACAGTAACGTAGTCAGAAAAAACAACAGATTTAGAGCCAAACAAATATGAACGAAACTTGTTGAATGTAAATACCACAACAAGTGATTGTTTTTCAATTGTAGAATAATTCATTTGAGCACTATCCAAAGTTTTACTCACGTAATAAATCACAAAGGGCTTACCATCCATTCTTTGTCCTAAAACAACACCAACAACAAAATCACTAGCGTCACACATTAATTCAAAAGGCAAAGACCAATCAGGAGATTGCATAATAGGTATAGATGTTAAAAGACAAATTATTTTCTCAAAAGATTTTTGGCAATCATTAGTCCATTCAAACGGTACATTTTTAATAAGAGGTTACAAAGTGGTTTAGATATGACAGTAAATTTTTTTATAAATCTCCTATAAAATCTTGCATGTCCTAAAAAGAATCGTATGTCTCTAACTGTTTTTTGTTGTAACAATTTAGATATGACTTTTATTTTGCTTTGTCAACTTCAATTCTTTTGACAAATTCAATATGACCCAAAACAATTCCAGAAGTAACCATGTAGTGACATTTTTCTCAATTCAACATGAGTTCTTTTTCAACACATCTTTTTAAAACTTTCTCAAAATTCCCAAACAGAGTCAAATCATCCTAAAGACCTCTAAACAATGTTCAACGATATCACAAAAAATGTTTAGCATACATCTTTAAAATGTTGTAGGAGCATTACAAAGCCCAAATAACGTTCTTTTAAATGTAAATGTTCTAAAGGGACATGTAAATGTAGTCATTTCTTGGTCCTCAAGTGCTATAAGAATTTGATAATAACCTGAATATCCATCTAAAAAGCAGTAGTAGGGATGTCCAACTATTCTTTCTAGGATTTGGTTAAGGAATGTTAATAGAAAATAATCTTTTCTTATGGCCTCATTTAACTTTCTATAATCAATGCACATGCGCCAACTAGATGTAATTCGTGATGTAATTAATTCGTCTTTTTTATTTTTAACAACAATGATTCTAGATTTTTTAGGTACTACTTGTGTAGGACTTACCCACTTACTATCAGAAATAAGGTAGATAATTCCCACATCATGTAATTTAAGGACTTTTGTTTCAACTACCTTTTTCATGTTTGGGTTTAATCTTCTTTGAGGTTGTTGACATATTTTAGCATTTTCTTTCAAATTAATTATATATGTCCAAATTAAGAGATTAATGCCTTTAATATCATTTAAAATCCATCCAATTGCATTTTTACGCTTTTTAAGAATAGTTACTAATTTACCTTCTTGGTCGCTTGTTAGAATAGAAGAATTCATAACAGGTTAAGTTTGTTTTTCTCTAACAAAACCATACTTCAATTCTTCAAGCAAAGTTTTCAATTCTAGTTTAGATGCTTTTTGTTGTTCTGTCTTTTAAAAAATTCCAAACTCTTCAAATTTTTGCTCTTCATCATAATTTTGTAAAATTTGTACAGAATCAAGCAACGAATTTATATTAGAAATATCAAGTTCAAGTTGCTTAGTTGGCTCAATGGAATTAACTAACAAACATCATAGAGTTCAGAAAATCCCCTTTTTGAATATTTTCCTCTATACAAGATTCAAACAATTCCTTTTGTTCATTAGTATCATCTTCATTCTCATTTTTTTCATTAAGTTTCTGCACATGTTGAAAACATTCAATTCCAGAGTCATATTTCTAAAGGATAAATTTATTAAACCATTCCTACCATTAATCAAAGCATTAACAGTTGCTAAAAATGGTCGACCTAAAATTACAGGAATTAGTTTATAATTATTCACAACAGGTTCAGTTTCTAAGACAATAAAATCCATAGGGTATATGAATTTATCAACCTGTACTACAACTTACTAAAATATATTCCACTATTCCTTTTGGTACTTTAACTGATCTGTCAGCAAGCAAAAGTGTAATTGAAGTTGATTTTAACTTACCAAGATTAAGTTCAAGATAAAATGAATATGGAAGTAAATAAACACTAGTGCCAAGATATAATAAAGGATGCTCAATTCTGTGATCACCCACAATGTAAGAAATAGTAGGACAACCATGTTCTTTATATTTCAACTTATTATTAGTAGACAAAATGGCACTAAACTGTTCGGCCATGAAATCACTTTTTCTTACCTTCAATTTCCTCTTAACAGTGCATTAGTCCTTTAAAAATTTGACATATGAAGGTACTTGCTTGATTGCATCTAATAAAGGAATGTTAACTTTCACTTGCTTAAAGATTTCATAAACTTCAGAAGAGTGGTTTGATTTCTTTGGTTTATTAAATGCATGCGGAAATGATGGTTCAGGTGGAATACTAGCTATTTCTTCACTAGGTATAAATTCATTTAGTCCTTCCTTACCTTTTGAATTTTCACCATCTTCACAAGGTTCAGGAATAGGTCTATCAACAACCTTACCACTACGAAGAGTCATAATTGACTTGACTTGGTCTATGGATGGATTTTGTTAAATCTTAGGATTTGGTTGTGGTTGAGTTGGAAATTTTCATTTTTTCTTAAATTGTGAGTGCAGAAGCAATTTTAGCAAGAGTATTTTTCAAATCAGAAAACGTTTGTGCATTTTGATTGTTAATAACATCTTGCTTTCTAATGAATGAATGCATTATGTCTTTCATATTTTTCAATGGTGGTGGAACATATTGTGTATAAAGTTGATTATTTTGAAAATTTTGTGGAGGTGGTGCTTGTGAAGATTGTGCATTATTATTATTCCTGCAACTGAAATTTGGATGATTTCTCCAACCAGGATTATAAATCTTTGAATATAGGTTTAGCTTATTAAAAGTGTTAATGACATTAGCTTGATCATGTAGACATTCTTTAAATGTAGGTAGAGTGGGACAATCTTAAGTGAAATGATTATTAGAACTACAACAGTACATGCAATTTCTTGAACAAATTTTACTTGATCACTCTTTTTATGCTCTAAACCTTCAACCTTCCTAATTAAGGATGCAAATTTTGATGGTAAATCATGATCTTCCCTATGATTATAGATTCCTCCGCTAGATGGAGATGGTTGTGGTTTATTTGTTAATTAAAAAGTTCTAATAGTATCCCAATGTTGTGCATTTTCAGCTAATTGGTTAAGGTATTTTAGTGCATTTTTAGGATTTTTATCTCTAAATTCACCATTACACATCATTTCAACAACCTATCTACTTTGGGGTGTCAAGCCCTTGTAGAAATAAGCAACTAATCACCAAGTTTCAAAACCATGGTATGGACATATGTTGAGCAATTCTTTAAACATATCCCAACATTGGTATAATGTTTCTCCATTTTTATCAAAAACTATTTTTGCATGTTATTCCAAGTTTTTATTGATCCAGATTAAGGTTTTGTAGCCAAGTTTTAACTTTATCTTTTAATGAAAAAGGAAAAAACTTTAATCTAATTATGTTCATGCTACAATTTTGGTATGTGTATGTACTACAAACTTCCTCAAAATCCCTTAGATGCAAGTATGGATTCTCATATTCTAAACCATGAAATATTAGTAAAAGTTGGATAATACTTTATTTGAAGTTGAATTGAGATGCTTCTGGAGGAAATACTATACACAACAGTGCTCCGGTTCTAGTTGGATTCATGTAGTCTCTCAAAGTTCTTGGTTGATTCTGATCACGTGCATTATGTTGAAAATGATTGTCTCCTTGATCAATTTGAGGATTAGGTACGCCCAATAAATTTTCATCTTGGATCTCGTCCATGATTGGTGGTAAAGATTGAGATCTACGAATTAATCTGCCACTTGAAGTTCGAGACCAATGCCTCATGCAATGATTATGTCACAAAGGTAATATTTAAACAAGTTACTAACACAAGAACTAAATGAAAATTGCACAAAAAAATGAAAAATTAAATATGCAAATAATATAAGTGTACAAAAAAATAAATGTGAAAAAAAATTAAAATTAAAATTAAAATTAAAAAACAATTTAGGTGGTTGAACCGACCATATAAATTAACAATATAAAATAAAGCATAAACTAAATGCGAAATAATAAAAAATAAAAATTAAATAACAATTTATACGGTCAAACTAACCATATAATAACATAAAATAAAATAAATACAAAAATAAAAAAAGAGTCAATATTTAGTGCAGACATCTTAGGTTTAGAGCTCTTTAAGGGAGTGCTGAGAGGGTTTTTTGTGAGAGAGTCCAGAGAAAATAAGCATTTGCAATTGAGCTCTTAAAACGTTTGGGAGCGCATTTCATTGGGTGCTCAGTTAGGTTGTGCACTATTTATAGAGATGTAATAGAATGTGTGCCTTCGGGAAAATGTTTCTTTTTAAGAGTGTGTAAGAGTACTAGGTGTATCTGAGTTTTTGGGAGGTGAAGTTTCGTTACTCAAAATTTGTACTCTATTAATTGTTAGCAAAGCAATTATTCTCTCTTGCCTCCATAGATATAGGTTTTATTGCCGAACTACGTTAAATCTCGTATCTTTTATTTTTTTGGTGAATATTTGGTGTGTATTGATTCTACATTTGTCCACAACAGCACAAGTGGTATTGTTGTGCAAATTTTAATGTACTCGCAAGTGCACGAATCTATTGTAGTATAGATCAATGGTGACGAGTGTCGATCCCACGAGGAGGTGGATTTTAATTGTGTATAGAATTAATTTTGCAAATGGTTGATTGGATCTGTGGTGGAAATGATTTGGAATATGCTAAAACTTAAATTAAAATGGTGATAATAAATTCTGAAATTGGAATTGAAATGGCGAGAATAAATTGAAGAGAATTCTATTGAAATGACGTACTTGGGTATCTGGATCCGTATCAACATGCATCATGGGCTAAATAATCCGTATTAATGCCAATTAAATCATGAGGGGGGAATCCACACCTCATGAACCACGCTCTAATCAATATGGTGTTAAGGGCTTATCGTGCCAAATAATAATAACCTTATACTAGAGAGCCGGTGTAACCAAGGCGGTATCTAGACAAGATCAGTATTATTTGTCGACGATAAGTCAAATCATCCACAAAAACTAGAGGGGAAAAGAAAATAAATTTACCAAATAAAGCCCATGACACATGTTGAGACTTCACCTTCAACCCAAGCTTGAAAGAAAATTAGCCACTCATAATTGAACTAGGGGCAAAAAGGGAATTTATTAAAATACAAAGAAAATACAAGATGGAGAAGAAATTACAGAAAATGGATCCCAAAAATGGATTCAGAGATATCAAATTAGGGGGGCGAGGCCCCCTTTTTATAGATACATGGAGTAAATCATGGCCATCGGATTAAAAACAGTTTGGACGCTCAGGATTGCGCCACGTCATCAGTCAACAGTCCACGGTTTGACCACGCGGATGAACAGTAACACGGTTTGACCCGGATGAACAGTAACGCGGTTTGGTTGAAAATAATCCTGTGTGATGCATGCACCGTACGTGAGATTTTTCGTCCACTGATATGCTGCCACGTCACCATCAACAGTACATAAGAATTTTAGTCCAACAGGATCGTGACACCTCATCAGTCAATGCCACATCATCGGTCAATGCCACGTCATCGATCCGTCTATGTGAACAGTGTCGTGAACAGTAACGTAGACAGTACCGTATACGTGAATAATACCGTACATGTGAATAGTGCTATTTTTCCTTTTATGCTCCTCCTAAGGTTTTCGACCGTCCTGAGTTCAAAAGTGATGTCCGTTTTGCCGTCTGATCTCTCCTTTATTGTGAAATGACTATAATGCCCCTAAAATACATAAAATACTTAATTAAAATAACACACACGTAATTAAATCACAAGAATGTTAAATATATAAAAGTAAGGGTTGTTAGTAAGACTTGAAATGTAAAATGACGGTTTTCTCCTTTATAAATATGCATTTTCTAACACTCAACACACCCCCCAACCAGCTTATTGCTAGTCCCTAGCAAATAAAGCGAAAACAAAATTCAAATTCAAAATGATTTTTTTTTTTTTTTTTGAAACACTCGTATTTATTCAATCAGATTAATGATAGCAATCAAATAAAAGTATAAGCATTATCTCCAGTCTAAAGCAACATCACACCCACATCAACCATCCACATGAATTAGCCCAGTAGACTTTGTTATAGCTACTTTCAAGAATGACATGTCAAACCCCAAAATCTCACTGGAAGTAGTGACACTCTCACAAAGAAATTAAAACCCAATAAACATAGTCACTCCAATGAATGGTAATTGAGAGAGAAAATAATAAAGAAATGATATCACATGCTCTCACCAAGATGAAATAAATATGCCCTCAGCTTAGAAATAATACGATCTCAAGTCAAATAAAATGTTAGTCAACCCACTTTATTTATCTTTTTTTTTTTTTATTATGCATCACTACATCTTTTTAGCCCATATAACTAGCTTCTACTTCAAACTATAGTTCCCTAAAATCAAGAAGGACTTTTATTAGGACGTAACGTAGGCTAGGGATATGGCTAACAAAGAAAGGAAATAAGGAAAACAAAGTGTATGTTTGAGAAAAATGAAGAGAAATTTTTTTTTTTTTTTTGAAGTTGCAAGGTGTATTTCACCTATTGTTGTTATTTTTATTCTTTTGAAACAACAACTTTTGTTTTTTTTTGTTTTTTTTTGTTTTACTTTTATTTGGCATAACTTCACTGAACAACATAATTATTTACATTTTCTCAAACATAAATAGGTGATGGAACTTAAAAGACATTGGGTAATACTCCAAATCGGAGTGGGTCAAGATGATAAGTTGACAAATAAAAGGTTTTTTTTTTTTTATTTATTTTTTTTAAAGGCTCAAAAGGGGTAACTATGGATATTTAATAAAAGGGATGGCTAGAAAGGCTCAAACGGATCAAAGATGGCCTTTCCATCGTCTTTTAGGGCTCTAAATAATTATCCATATCTACTAGTTAGATGGGCCTCCCAATGTAGCAACACGCATTTTTTTCTTTTTTTCTTTTTTTTTAATTTTACCATTTTTTTTTAAAGGGTTAACTCAAAAGAAATCTAGAGATCGTGTATAAAATAATAAACTGCTAAGCTGTATAGAGAATGGGCAAAAGGGTTACTCTCCAAGAAAATGATAGGCTCAACAACTCACTTGGCACTTATTTATGACATGTTCATTCCTTCAAGCAACTCATATTTGTCTCCGACATCAACATGTAAAGTAGCAAACATAGCGTAACATCACTTAAGACCAAAGATAATACAAATACTAAAATTTGAAATTAATCATGTCATCCAATGTTAAAACAAATAACACAAATTTTTTTTTTTTTTTTAAACAACATTCTACCCCCCAACCTATTCTAAACATGAAAGGAAAATATGCATGCAGAAATGTAAAAATGATGTAGAAAATTAATTTTTTTTTTTTTTTAACTAAGAAGATGCGTTTCTAGAGGCACTACACTCCATATTCAGCCATCTTCGACTCAAAAATTTGAAACTACATATTTATAAAGGAGAAACTACATATTTATAAAGGAGAAAGAGGAAGAAAACGAGTTTTTTTTTTTTTTTTTTTTAAACGATGAAGATGCGTTTCTAGAGTAACTACACTCCATATTCAGCCATCTTCAACACAAAACGTTAGCAACAGTTAGTTTCTACAACAAAAAATCAGTAAAAACTTAACCAAGATTCCACAATTGTCGACTATTCCCTCCCCCCAACCAGAACGAAACATTGTCCTCAATGTTTTAAAGGAAAGAAGTAGAGTTTAGAAGACATCACCTGGGTGGTGCAACACAGAAGAAAATATTTACAGGCGGAGAGTTAAATCTAATTTGTACTTCTTACTGCGGCTACTGTTACCATCATTATTTGGTCGCTCCAACACAAAGGTCCAGGGGTCTGGCTCCGGTTTATAAGCTTGTAACATATCAAGTAGCTCATTAGCAGTGTGAGCACAAAGAAAGAGTTTTTTCACATTAGAAGGAATGAAATAGTTTTTTATTGCATGGTTAAGAAATGCGATAAAGCCATCATAAAAGTTATTGACATTTAACAAACCGATGGGTTTCTGGTGGATGTGCAGATGGGCCCAAGATGCTAGTGTCATAAGTGCCTCTAGTGTTGCAAGATCTCCTGGAAGGAAAATAAAAGCATCAGCATGATTAAGCATTTCAGTTATTCTTTCTTGCATACCTGAGACGACTAACTCTTCTCCAGTTGATGAGTCAGACGAACTGCCCAATGGTTTGAGGACTCTTGGGATGATGCCTAACACTTGACTTCCTCTGATAAAAGCTGCTTCTGAGACCATTTTTGATAACCCTCGGTTACCTCCTCCATACACCAAGTGTAATTTTCTCGCTGCTATGCTTCGACCAAGATCTATGGCTGCCTCAACGAACTCTTTATGTTTGCCATAGGTAAATCCGGAAAGCACACAAATGTTCTTGAATTGTCTATTGGGAGTAGCTGCCATTGCGATACTTCTCAAAAACAATTTGTGAGTGCTTGACAAAAGAAATCACATTTAAGAGTCTTGGTGAATATGGGTCACAGTTGTGTATGAGGTAGCATGTCAATGTCAAATAACGCGTAAAGCATATGGCTCGTAAGTCAAAAAGGAAACAGTAAAAAGGAAAAAACAAACAGTAATAAAATTATTAAAGACAATAATGCAAACAGTAAAACAACAGTGAAATGAAATAAAATAACAGTAAAGTAAAAGGATATTTACACGTAGTTGCGATTGTGGCTCACATCTTCCTCTGGTTTTACGTCCAGAAACGGCTTGAACGCCCTCTATGGGTCGAGGATAGGCTTCCTATCCAGTTTTCTTATAAACTGGCAAACATGGTCGTTTATAGTCAGATTCCCGAGACTATATCGTGCATGCTCTTTTTGGAATAATGGCCATAACTGGAGAATCACTCCTTGCACATATCCACTGGGATGCGTTTCAAGAGACAAAAGGATATCATCCAATGACTCCTTATTCAAGCCATCCCTAATGAATTGAATCTTATCTTCCCTGTTATCAGACACCATTCCTAAAGAACATGGGTTTTTATCGCAACTCATTCTGGCACACTTATGACAAGCAACAGAAATTCTTCGAGCTCGTCGTTTTCTTGCGTAATTTCCTTTACCACAACCAGGCATGTATGCAATAAATTTAGGAGGTAACTCACCTGCCAATCGTACTTTAGCCTCGATTAACCAACGGATGTCTGCAGGTATGTTATTCCTCATGAGCAATCGCATGCGTTCAGACCGGGCTTTATAGATCGTAAGGAGGGCATTCTGAGGAAGTGAAGGGAATCGCTTGTAAAGCTTCGCTAGAATCTCGTTTCTGTCCATACCTTCGCCTCAGAATATCAGTTATTATGGGAAACTGAAGTTAACCGACTTGATTGTCACGGAGTACCGTTATCCGCCACTTCACCGGGGTAACAAACTAAAGCACACAAACAGAAAAACAAATTAAAACACACAAAGAAAATTAAAATCGTCCTCTTATTGAATTTACCTCAAGCTCCAACTGGATGTCGTAAACACTTCTCTCAATGTCTCTGAGTTGGCGTTCTAAACCCTCAACATAGGCTACTAACTCTGGTGGTTGTAGAGCCCAAATGCGTTGTGTTTTACAAAATAGAATCTGCCTTTTGATATGAGTTTTGACACGTTGAAGTGGTTTAAGAATGTTCAGGAGGAACGGTCTAAGTATGAGACTCATGATTAAAAATGATAAGAGAAAACTTAATGGTAAAATAAACACACTTATGCAAAAACAATTTCAATTAGCAAAAGAATAATAAAAAGAAAGAAAGAAAAATCAAATCAAAAAAAAGAAAAAATCAATTCAAATCTGGTGGGTCACTCAAATTTATTTCGGTGTCTTCTCCATGTGGTTGGTACTCAAGATATGGCTTTAATCTTTGACCATTAACTTTAAACGTGACACCGTTCTTTGGGTCCTTAATTTCAATTGCCCCATGTGGAAAAACAGTATGAACAATAAAGGGACCAGACCATCGAGAGCGTAACTTACCTGGGAATAGATGCAAGCGAGAATTGAATAAAAGCACTTTCTGACCTGGAGTGAAAGATTTTCTCATAATTTGCTTGTCGTGAAAGACTTTCATTCGTTGCTTGTAAATCTTGGCATTTTCGTATGCATCATTGCGAATTTCTTCAAGTTCTGCCAGTTGTAATCTTCTTTCTGAGCTGGCTTGCTGCATGTCAAAGTTGAATTTCTTGATGGCCCAATATGCACGATGCTCGAGTTCCACAGGTAGGTGGCAAGCTTTTCCATACACTAGCCTGTAGGGTGACATCCCAATCGGGGTCTTGAAAGCCGTTCTATATGCCCATAATGCATCATCAAGTCTTAATGACCAATCTTTTCTGTCTGGCCTCACCGTTTTTTCTAATATGTGCTTGATTTCTCGATTGGAGATCTCAACTTGGCCACTGGTTTGCGGATGATACGGGGTCGCCACTTTGTGTGTGATTGAATACTTTGTCAAAAGAGCTTTGAATGCTTTGTTACAAAAGTGGGCACCACCATCACTGATTATTGCTCGAGGGAATCCAAAGCGCGAAACAATGTTGCTTTTCAAAAATCCTATCACCACCTTGTGATCATTGGTTCTACATGGAATTGCTTCTACCCATTTTGAGACGTAGTCAACACCAACCAATATGTATTGATGGCCAAAAGAAGGGGGAAAGGGTCCCATGAAGTCGATACCCCATACGTCAAAAATCTCAACCACTAAAATTGGATTTAGTGGCATCATGTTCCTTCGTGTAATGCTCCCCATTCGTTGACACCTATCACATGAAGAACAGAAAGTGTAAGCATCTCGAAATATAGTTGGCCAATAGAAACCACATTGTAAAACTTTAGTCGCTGTTTTCTTAGCACTGAAATGGCCTCCACAAGCTTGTTCATGGCAGAATGAAAGAATATTCTGAATTTCATTTTCTGGGACACATCGTCTAACAATTTGGTCTGCACAATACTTGAACAAATACGGGTCATCCCAAAAGAAATTCTTTATTTCCGCAAAGAATTTAGCCTTGTCTTGCTTGGTCCAATGCTCTGGAAGCTTACCTGTAACAAGATAATTAACTATATCAGCATACCAAGGTAATATTTCCACATTCATTAATTGTTCATCTGGGAATGACTCATTCAATATTAATGGCTCTGTAATTGTGTCAAAATGGAGACGAGAGAGATGGTCCGCCACGACATTTTCTGTGCCTTTCTTATCTTTGAATTCTAAGTCAAATTCCTGCAAAAGTAACACCCAACGAATTAGTCTAGCTTTTGCATCTTTCTTTGTGAGAAGATATTTAAGAGCAGCATGATCTGTGAATATAATTATTTTACAACCAATGAGATAAGATCGAAATTTCTCTAATACAAACACTACTGCTAGCATTTCTTTTTCAGTAGTTGAATAATTCAACTGTGCATCATTCAATGTCATACTAGCATAGTAAATAACGTGGGGAATTCGATCAACTCTTTGTCCTAATACTGCTCCTACTGCATAATCAGATGCATCACACATAAGCTCAAATGGTAAGCTCCAGTTTGGGGCCTGAATGATGGGTGATGATGTCAACAATTGCTTTAATTTTTCAAAAGCCATAAGACATGAATCATTAAAGATAAAAGGTACATCCTTAGCAAGTAAATTGCATAAGGGTCTAGAAACTTTGCTAAAATCTTTAATGAAACGTCTATAGAAACCAGCATGCCCAAGGAAAGATCTTACTTCTCTGACTGTTTTAGGTGGAGGAAGATTAGAAATGAGATCCACCTTGGCTTTGTCAACCTCAATACCTTTGCTCGAAATGATGTGACCGAGAACAATACCTTGTTTTACCATAAAATGGCACTTCTCCCAATTTAAGATTAAGTTCTTCTCGATACATCTCTGCAGAACTAGCGTTAGATGATGTAAACATTGATCAAACGAGTCACCAAAGACAGAAAAATCATCCATAAAGACTTCAAGGAATCGTTCAACCATATCAGAAAAAATGCTCAACATGCATCGTTGGAATGTAGCAGGTGCATTACATAATCCAAATGGCATTCTCCTATATGCAAAAGTGCCAAAAGGGCAAGTGAAAGTGGTCTTCTCTTGATCTTTTGGTGCTATGGGAATCTGATTATATCCTGAGTAGCCATCTAGAAAGCAATAAAATTCATGACCTGCTAATCTATCAAGCATTTGATCGATAAATGGTAAAGGAAAATGGTCTTTACGTGTGACAGAATTCAACTTTCTATAATCAATGCATACACGCCATCCTGTAGTTACTCTAGTTGGTATCAATTCATTATCAGCATTGGTAACTACTGTGACTCCTGACTTTTTGGGGACAACTTGTACAGGACTGACCCATGAACTATCAGAAATTGGGTAAATGATACCTGCGTCTAATAGCTTAAGGACTTCTGTTCTAACAACTTCTTTCATATTAGGATTTAACCGACGTTGCATTTCCCTAGTAGATTTAGCATTTTCATCAAGATGAATGTAATGCATGCAGTCTACTGGATTTATACCTTTTATGTCCGCTATGGTCCATCCTAATGCTCCTTTGTGCTCTTTTAAAACATCCAACAACTTACCTTTTTGTTCGTCGTTTAGGGATGATGAGATGATTACCGGTAGAGTGCTTTCTTCTCCCAAAAACGCATATTCCAATGTGTTGGGTAATGGTTTGAGCTCGAGTTTCGGTGGTGATTCTGATGATGGGATGAGTTTCTTCTCTGATGGTGCTAGTTGTTCTACTCTTGACTTCCATTTATTAGTGTCCATGGATGGTGCTGAGTCAAGTAGGGCGTTGACCTCTTCGACCGATCTGTCAATATCAAAATCCAAACCAAAGTGAGTTAAACATGTTTGTAAAGGATCATCACTAAGGTTTGAAAGAAAAGTATTATCAACTATTGTTTCTATTAAATCCACATCAACAATTCCATCATCTGCACTGTGAGGTTGTTTGGCAATGTTGAAAATGTTTAGCTCCATAGTCATGTTGCCGAAGGACAATTGCATATTTCCGGTCCTACATTGAATATGAGCATCTGCAGTTGCCAAGAAAGGTCGGCCTAGAATAATGGGGATGTGCTTCCTTGAGTCCTGTATTGGTTGAGTGTCAATTACAATGAAATCAACAGGAAAATAAAACTTGTCTACCTGGATAAGCACGTCCTCCACAATACCACGAGGTATTTTCGTGGACCGATCTGCAAGCTGTAACACCACTGGAGTTGGGTGTAATTCTCCCAGTCCAAGTTTCACGAATACTGAATAAGGCAACAGATTTACACTAGCTCCTAAATCCAACAACGCATTCTCAATTGTGTGGTTCCCTATACTACATGAGATAGTGGGGGAGCCTGGGTCTTTGCATTTTAGAGGAATTTTATGTTGGAGTATAGAACTAACATTTTCTGTTAAAAATGCCTTCTTTTGAACATGCATATTTCTCTTTTTAGTACAAAGGTCTTTAAGAAACTTGGCATAAGATGGAACTTGTTTAATAGCATCAAGTAAAGGGATGTTAACACTTACCTGTTTGAAGATTTCGAGAATCTCACCTGTGGATTTTCCCTTTTTCCCTTTAGCTAACCTCTGAGGAAATGGAGCTTTCGGAACGTATCCTCGTGGGTTGGTTTCTTCTTTCTCCTCCGGTGGTGAGTCCTCAACATTCACAGGTACAATTTGATTTTCTTTTGTCACTGGCATCTCCACTTTATTGTCGACTTCTTTTCCTTTTCGCAAGGTCATTACTGCTTTGACCTCTCCATGCTGCTGTGGTGAACTGGTACTTGCTTCATGCACTCCTTTAGGGTTAGGCACTGGTTGACTTGGAAACTTACCTTTCTCAACGGTCATTGCCAAGGTCTGAACTGAAGAAGCAAGTTGTCCCACCATCTTCTCGAGGCTTGAAACTGATTGGGCTTGTGAGTTGAAGCCCGCTCTCAACTCATTTCGTAGTCCATCAATGGTGCGGTTCTGTTGCTCAATCGTAGAGTGAGTAGCATTCTTGAAATTCTGGAATGAATCCTCCCATGGTCTGGGTTGAGAGTAGTTTTGGTTCTGATTGTATGGTCTAAATGGGGGCTGAGAGGCTTGAGGATTTTGAGGAATTTGTTGCATTGGTGGAGCTGGAGCTGCTGGTCCATTCTGTTGGAATCCTTGAGACCATGAAAAATTGGGGTGGTCTCTCCATCCAGGGTTATATGTGTTGGAGTATGGGTTGTAATTAGATGGCTTTCTCATTACACCTATGGCATTGGCTTGATCTGGATATGAGTCAGGGTCATGTGATTCTGTTGATTTAGCAGTCGATAACGATGCTATTTGTCGAGCAAGACCTTCAACCATCTCCTTGACTTCTTTGATTCCCGAAGTTGACTCGCCAATTTGAACCTCATTTACTCCCTTAATTCTTCTGGTATTCTTGAGTGATCGACTCCGTTGTTGGGAATTATCCGCTTGTCGCTGGAAGAATTCCCAAATCTCTGTTGCGCTTTTTGACATTAGCTCTCCTCCACTTGTTGCCATTAGCCATTCTTGCACATTTGGTAGTAATCCCTCCAAAAAGTATTGACATTGGTGCCATTTTTCGTACCCATGATGTGGACACTTCAAGAGTAGCCCATTGAATCGCTCCCAAGTTTCGAAAAACTGCTCGTCCTCTCTCTGAGTAAACTCTGAAATTTCCCTGCGAATAGCATTGGTTTTATGCATTGGGAAATATTTATTCAAAAATTTTGTTACCATTTGTTCCCATGATGCAATGCTATTAGCAGGCAAAGTATTTAACCATGAACGAGCTCTATCCTTTAAAGAAAATGGGAATAATCTGAGTTTAACATCATCGTCTGAAAAATTTTCATATTTAAAAGTTTGACAAATGGCATGAAAATCATTCAGATGATTATATGGATCCTCATTTTCTAGGCCATAGAATGTGGGGAGACAATTTAGCACACTAGGTTTTAATTCAAAACTCCTAGCAGCTACATTTGGGTATCTTATACATGATGTGCTCAAATTAGCTAAAGGACTAAAATAGTCTTTAAATGGCCTCTCCTGTGGTGCTTGTAAATCCATTCTATTTTTAATTTGTTTGTGTGTGCGAAGTGTTTTTTCTAGTTCAAGGTCTATAGGTTCAAGATTGGGTAATAATGACCTACGACCATGCATGCAAAACAAATAAAATGAAAATAAAGATGGGAACAAAACAAATAAAAATAAATAAGAGGGAGAAATTACGATACTAACCTTATTGCGCTATTAAAACCTTTCTATAAAAATACACAAAAACAAATACGTGAAATAAATTAACTAAAAATAAATTAATAAAATAAACAAAAAAAATTACAAAGAAAAATAAATTGAAAATTAAATTACAGAATTTTAAAGAAGAGAAAAAGAAAAGAAATACTAACCTTTAAATGTAGATTTACTTACTTTTTTTTTTTTAAATAAAAAAATACAAGAAAACAAATAAAAGAAATTATTCACAAAAATTAATTCTATGAATTAAAATTACTTACCTCCCCGGCAACGGCGCCAAAAACTTGTTGTGCAAATTTTAATGTACTCGCAAGTGCACGAATCTATTGTAGTATAGATCAATGGTGACGAGTGTCGATCCCACGAGGAGGTGGATTTTAATTGTGTATAGAATTAATTTTGCAAATGGTTGATTGGATCTGTGGTGGAAATGATTTGGAATATGCTAAAACTTAAATTAAAATGGTGATAATAAATTCTGAAATTGGAATTGAAATGGCGAGAATAAATTGAAGAGAATTCTATTGAAATGACGTACTTGGGTATCTGGATCCGTATCAACATGCATCATGGGCTAAATAATCCGTATTAATGCCAATTAAATCATGAGGGGGGAATCCACACCTCATGAACCACGCTCTAATCAATATGGTGTTAAGGGCTTATCGTGCCAAATAATAATAACCTTATACTAGAGAGCCGGTGTAACCAAGGCGGTATCTAGACAAGATCAGTATTATTTGTCGACGATAAGTCAAATCATCCACAAAAACTAGAGGGGAAAAGAAAATAAATTTACCAAATAAAGCCCATGACACATGTTGAGACTTCACCTTCAACCCAAGCTTGAAAGAAAATTAGCCACTCATAATTGAACTAGGGGCAAAAAGGGAATTTATTAAAATACAAAGAAAATACAAGATGGAGAAGAAATTACAGAAAATGGATCCCAAAAATGGATTCAGAGATATCAAATTAGGGGGGCGAGGCCCCCTTTTTATAGATACATGGAGTAAATCATGGCCATCGGATTAAAAACAGTTTGGACGCTCAGGATTGCGCCACGTCATCAGTCAACAGTCCACGGTTTGACCACGCGGATGAACAGTAACACGGTTTGACCCGGATGAACAGTAACGCGGTTTGGTTGAAAATAATCCTGTGTGATGCATGCACCGTACGTGAGATTTTTCGTCCACTGATATGCTGCCACGTCACCATCAACAGTACATAAGAATTTTAGTCCAACAGGATCGTGACACCTCATCAGTCAATGCCACATCATCGGTCAATGCCACGTCATCGATCCGTCTATGTGAACAGTGTCGTGAACAGTAACGTAGACAGTACCGTATACGTGAATAATACCGTACATGTGAATAGTGTCATTTTTCCTTTTATGCTCCTCCTAAGGTTTTCGACCGTCCTGAGTTCAAAAGTGATGTCCGTTTTGCCGTCTGATCTCTCCTTTATTGTGAAATGACTATAATGCCCCTAAAATACATAAAATACTTAATTAAAATAACACACACGTAATTAAATCACAAGAATGTTAAATACATAAAAGTAAGGGTTGTTAGTAAGACTTGAAATGTAAAATGACGGTTTTCTCCTTTATAAATATGCATTTTCTAACACTCAACAGGTATCACACCACAATAAATGATGCTTCTATAGCAAAACAAGTGGTATCAGAGTACAATAAATAGTATAAAAGCCAATGGTTCGTACTTAGAGTATATGTATTGTTCATGAATGTGGTCGAGCAAATGATTCGTACTTAGGGTGTATGGTACTCTTCATGTACACAACACTACTCATGTATACTATACTGTTTACGTATATAGTATTGTTCATAAATATAGTGGAGCCAACAATTCGTATTTAAAAGTAATAGTAGTTTGTGTAGTAATATGATGAAGATATTTTGGGATCTTATGAATAAGAAGACTTTTGATCATATTGAGTCTTACTTGTTTATAAAGTAAAATACGTGGTTGAGGATAATGAGTGCTTGGTTGCTCTGTGGCATACTTTGGAGGAAAAGTAATTGTGAGATGTTAGAAAATCACATTCATGCAATGAACTAAGTGTATGGCTTTTGAATAATGCCTAAGGTGTCAATACACACGCATGTATTAAGATTATTTGAAAAATCTTGATGCAGAGATCAATGATGAAATCAAGGCTAAGATTCTTTTATACTCACTTTCAGAAAAATATAGCCACTTTGTGACTACATTGTTATATGAAAGGGTATAATCTTATTCAAAGATGTCAGCACACCGTTGACCAATTTAAGGATTCGAAATAATGATAATTATTCCGAATGAGCATTGTTGAAGCTTTGGGGAGAAAAGGATAGACAATGAAGAAAAAAAGGGATGAAGCACGGTGGAAAGAATTTTAGAATTGAATCAAGAAGCAGAATAACCTCATATGAGTGTGCCTTTTATTATAAAAAGGGGTCATTGGAGGAAAGATTGCTTGAAGATTAGAAAGATGGGAAAAAACCAGTAGCAGCTAGCATGACATGTCACATTGACTATTCATTGAGTATTATGCTGATAGCGTATATGGCAAGTTCGAAAATGTGGATACTTGACACCAAGCAACATATCATTTGTGCTCCTTCAGGAAATTATTGGCAGATTTTTGTGACATGGAACTCAGTATAGTTGTGATGAGGAGTGATCAACCTTGTCGAAAAAATAAGGATAAGAATAATGCGGGTTAAGACGTTTGATGGAGTGTGAGAAAATTGGAAAAAAATTAGGTACATTCCTATTTTAAAGAAGTGTCTAATTTTCGTAGCTGCTTGAGAGGCTAAGGCTATAGGGTTTGATGGCACAATGAAGTTCACACATAGGGTTATGAATATTCTACAAAGAGGTCTGGCGTCTTTGGACTATTAGAAGGGAAGTACAAGTGATGTTATGAACATTTTTAGTGCATAGTGACACCATCGAGCTATAAAATGTATAATTGTAGACATGTATGAAAGAAGTCTTTGCAAATTGAAATGAGGCATGGACTTTCGAAAGATGCCAAAACTTGTAAAAAAATGAGTTTTGCAAGTATTATTTGGTAGGCAAGAAAACACACAGCTAATCATGATACTGGTGAGATCCTTGTGTTGAGTGTTAGAAAGTGTATATTTATAAAGGAGAAAATCGTCATTTTACATTTTAAATCTCACTAACATTCTTACTTTTATGTATTTAATTCTCTTGTGATTTAATTATGTGTTGTATTATAATTAAGTATTTTATGTATTTTAGGGGCATCATGGTCATTTCACAATGAACGAGAGATCAGATGGCAAAACAGACATCACTTTTGAACTCAGGACGGTCGAAAACCTTAGGAAGAGCATAAAAGGAAAAATGGCATTGTTCACATATATAGTACTATTCACATGTACAGTATTGTCCACATTACTATTTATGACACTATTCGCATATATGGAACGATAATGTGGCATTGACCAATGGTGTGGCATTGACTAATGAAGTGTCACGATTCTATTGGACTAAAATTCTTATGTACTGTTGATCGGTGATGTGGCAGCATGTAAGTTGACCAAAAATCGTGCATACGGTACATGCATATACACAGGATAAGTTACAACCAAATCGTGTCACTGTTCAAACCGGGTCACTATTCAAACCGCGTGGTCAAACCGCATCACTGTTCAAACTGTGTGGTCAAACCTCGTACTGTTGACCGATGACGTGGCGCAATCCTGAGCGTCCGAAATGTTTTTAATCCGATGGCCATGATTTACTCAATGTATCTATAAAAAGGGGGCTTTCCCCCCTAATTTGATATCCCTGAATTTATTTTTAGTTCAATTTTCTGTAATTCCTTCTCCATCTTGTATTTTATTCGTATTTTAATAAATTCTCATTTTACCCCTAGTTCAAGTATGAGCAGCTAATCTTCTTTCAAGCTTGGGTTGAAGGTGAAGTCTCAACATGTTCCATGGGCTTTATTTGGTAAATTTATTTTCTCTTCCCCTCTAATTATTGTGGATGTTTTGACTTTTCGTATACAAATAGTAATAATTTTGTTTAGATACCGCTCTAATTTAACCGGCTCCCTAGTACAAGGTTATTATTATTTGGCACGATAAGCTCTTAGCACCCTATTGATTAGAGTGTGGTTCATGAGGAGTGGAAATCTCCCTCATGATTTAATTGGCATTAACAAGAAATATTTAACCCATGGTGCATGTTGATGCAGATCCAGATACCCAAGTGCTTCAGTTATAATAGTTTCCACTTTAATTTAATCCTGCCATTTCAATTTAAATTTTAGGATATTCCAAATCATTTTTATTATAAATCCAACCACCCACTTAGAAAATTAATTTTACACATAATTAAAATCCATCTCCTCGTAGGATCGACATTCGTCACCATTGATCTATTCTACAATAGATTTGTGCGCTTGTGAGTTCAATAAAATTTATACAATAAATTTTTGGCGCCGTTGCCGGAGAGGTAAAATTCTGTAAATAATTTCTTTTAATTGTTTTCTTGTAATTGTTTTTCTTATTTTTAAAAAAATGAATCTACATGTTGGAGTAAGAATTTCTTTTTCTCTTATATAAAATTCTGTAATTTAATTTTCAAGTTATTTTTCTTTGTAATTTTCATTTATCTTATTCATTTATTTTAATTTTTAGTTAATTTATTTCACGTATTTTTTAATGTGTTTTTATAGAAAGGTTGTAACAGCGTGATAAGGTTGGTATCGTAATTTCTCATTCTTCTTTATTTTTATTAATTTTGTTCTCATTTCTTTTTATTCTTTGCATGCATGGTCGAAGGTCATTATTATTTAATCTTGAGCCCATAGACCTTGAACTCGGAAAAACACTTCGCACACACAAACACGTTGCAATTAAAAATAAAAGTGAAATAGATTTGCAACAACAATAAGCACCATAGGAGAGGCCATTTAAGGACTATTTCAGTCCCTTAGCTAATTTGAGCACATCATGCATAAGATACTTAAATGTAGCTGCTAGGAGTTTTGAGTTAAAACTTAGTGTGCTAAATTGTCTCCCAACATTTTATGGCCTAAAAAATAAGGACCCATATAATCATTTGAATGATTTTCATGTTGTTTGTTAAACTTTTAAATATGAGAATTTTTCAGACGATGATGTTAAACTTAAGACTATTCTCATTTTCTTTAAAGGATAGAGGTCGTTCATGGCTCAATACATTGCCTGCTAATAGCATTACATCATGGGAACAAATGGTAACAAAATTTTTGAATAAATACTTCCCAGTGCATAAAACCAATGCTATTTACAGGGAAATTTCAGAGTTTATCCAGACAGAAGACGAGCAGTTTTTCGAAACATGGGAGCGATTCAATGGGCTACTTTTGAAGTGTCCACATCATGAGTACGAGAAATGATACCAATGCCAATACGTTTTGGAGGAATTTGTTGCCGCATGTGCAATAATGGCTAATGGCAACAAGTGGAGTAGAGTTAATGTCAAAAAGTGCATTAGAGATTTGAGATTTCTTCCAGCGACAAGCGGATAATTCCCAACAACGGAGTCGATCGCTCAGGAATACTAAAAGAATTAAGGGAGTAAATGAGGTTCACATTGGCGAGTCAAGTTTGGGAATTAAAGAAGTTAAAGAGATAATTGAAGGTCTTTCCCGACAAATAGCATCGTTAACAACTGTTAAATCAACAGAACCACATGACCATGACTCATACTCAGATCAAGCCAATGCCATAGGTGTAATGAGAAAACCATCAAATTACAACCCATACTCCAACACATATAATCTTGGATGGAGAGACCACCCCAATTTTTCATGATCTCAAGGATTCCAACAGAATGGACCAGCAACTCTAGCTCCACCAATACAACCAATTCCTCAAGTTTCTCAAGCCTCTCAACCACCATTTAGACCATACAATCAGAACCAGAACTACTCTCAACCCAGACTATGGGAGGATGCATTCCAGAATTTCAAGAATCTCACTCACTCCACGATCGAGCAACAGAACCTCACCATTGATGAACTACAAAATGAGATGAGAGCAGGCTTCAACTCACAAGCCCAATCAGTTTCAAACCTCGAGAAGATGGTGGGGCAACTTGCTTCTTCAGTTCAAACCTTGGCAATGACTGTTGAGAAAGGCAAGTTTCCAAGTCAGCCAATGCCTAATCCAAAAGGAGTGCATTAAGCAAGTACCAGTTCACCACAGCAGCATGGAGAGGTCAAAGCTGTCATGACTTTGCGAAAAGGGAAAGAAGTCGACAACAAAGTAGAGATGCCGGTGACAAAAATAAATTAAATTGTACCTGTAAATGCCGAAGACTCATCACCGGAGGAGAAAGAAGAAATCAATCCACGAGAATATCTTCCTAAAGCTCCATTTCCTCAGAGGTTAGCTAAAAGAAAGAAGGGAAAATCCACAGGTGAGATTCTTGAAATCTTCAAACAAGTAAGTGTTAACATCCCTTTGCTTGATGCTATAAAACAAGTTCCATTTTATGCCAAGTTTCTTAAAAATCTTTGTACTAAAAAGAGAAATATTCATGTTCAAAAGAAAGCCTTTTTAATAGAAAACGTTAGTTCTATACTCCAACACAAAATTCCTCTAAAATGTAAAGACCTAGGCTCCCCCACTATCTCATGTAGCATAAGAAACCACACAATTGAGAATGCTTTGTTGGATTTATGAACTAGTGACTATGGAGCTAAACATTTTCAACATTGTCAAACAACCTCATAATGCA
This sequence comes from Citrus maxima, assembly GCA_029641205.1. Taxonomy (NCBI): domain Eukaryota; kingdom Viridiplantae; phylum Streptophyta; class Magnoliopsida; order Sapindales; family Rutaceae; genus Citrus; species Citrus maxima. Next base: position 21,625,700 of record CM056369.1, read on the forward strand.
GATGATGAAATTATTGATGTGGATTTAATAGAAGCATTAATTGATAATACTTTTCTTTCAAACCTTAGTGATGATCCTTTACAAACATGTTTAACTCACTTTGGTTTGGATTTTGATATTGACAGATCAATTGATGAGGTCAACACTCAGCTTGACTCAGCACCATCCATGGACACTAATAAATGGAAGTCAAGAGTTTAACAACTAGCACCATCAGAGAAGAAACTCATCCCATCATCAGAATCACCACCGAAACTCGAGCTCAAACCATTACCCAACACTTTGGAATATGCATTTTTAGGAGAAGAAAGCACTTTGCCAGTAATCATCTCATCATCCCTAAATGACGAACAAAAAGGTAAGTTGTTAGATGTTTTAAAAGAGCACAAAGAAGCATTAGGATAGACCATAGCCGACATAAAAATGTATAAACCCAGTAGACTGTATGCATTACCCTATTGCTGATAGTTCATGGGTCAGTCCTGTGCATGTTGCCCCCAAAATGTCAAGAGTCACAGTAGTTACGAATGCTGATAATGAATTGATACCTACTAGAGTGACTATAAGATGGCGTGTATGCATTGATTATAGAAAGTTGAATTCTGTCACTCGTAAAGACCATTTTTCTTTACCATTTATCGATCAAATGCTTGATAGATTAGCAGGCCATGAATTTTATTTTTTTCTAGATGGCTACATAGGATATAATCAGATTCCCATAGCACCAAAAGATCAAAAGAATACCATTTTCACTTGCCCTTATGACACTTTTGCATATAGGAGAATGCCATTTGGATTATGTAATGCACCTGCTACATTTCAACGATGCATGTTAAGTATTTTTTCTAATATGGTTGAACGATTCCTTGAAGTCTTTATGGATGACTTTTATGTTTTTGGTGACTCATTTGATCAATGTTTACATCATCTAACACTAGTTCTGCAGAGATGTATCGAGAAGAATTTAGTTTTAAATTGGGAGAAGTGTCATTTTATGGTAAAACAAGGTATTGTTCTCGGTCACATTATTTCGAGCAAAGGTATTGAGGTTCATAAAGCTGGTGGATCTCATTTCCAATCTTCCTCCACCTAAAATAGTCAGAGAAGTAAGATTTTTCATTGGGCATGCTAGTTTTTATAGACGTTTTATTAAATATTTTAGCAAAGTTTCTAAACCCTTATACAATCTACTTGTTAAAGATGTACCTTTTGTCTTTGATGATTAATGTCTTGTGGCATTTGAAAAACTAAAGCAATTGTTGACAACATCACCCATTATTCAACCCCCAAACTAGAGCTTACCATTCGAGCTCATGTGTGATGCATCTGATTATGCAGTAGGAGCAGTATTAGGACAAAGAGTTGATCAAATTCCCCATGTTATTTACTATGCTAGTATGACATTGAATGATGCACCGTTGAATAGTTCAACTACTGAAAAAGAAATGCTAGCAGTAGTGTTTGCATTAGAGAAATTTTAATCTTATCTTATTAGTTGTAAAATAATTCTGTTCATAGATCATGTTGCTCTTAAATATCATCTCACAAAGAAAGATACAAAAGCTAGGCTAATTCGTTGGGTGTTACTTTTGCAGGAATTTAACTGAAAATTCAAAGATAAGAAAGGCACATAAAATGTTATGGCAACCCATCTCTCTCGTCTCAATTTTGACACAATTACAGAACCATTAACATTAAATGAGTCATTCCCATATGAACAATTGATGAGTGTGGAAGTATTATCATGGTATGCTGATATCGTTAATTATCTTATTACAGGTCAACTTCCAGAGCATTGGACCAAACAAGACAAAGCTAAATTTTTTGCAGAAATAAAGAATTTTTTTTGGATGACTCTTATTTGTTTAAGTATTGTGCAGATCAAATTGTTAGACGATGTGTCCCAAAAAATAAAATTCATAATATTCTTTCATTCTGCCATGAACAAGCTTATGGAGGCCATTTCAGTGCTAAAAAAACAGCTACTAAAGTTTTACAATGTGGTTTCTATTGGCCAACTGTATTTCGAGATGCTTACACTTTCTGTTCTTCATGTGATGGGTGTCAACGAATAAGGAACATTACACAAAGGAATATGATGCCACTAAATCCAATTTTAGTGGTTGAGATTTTTAATGTATGGGGCATCGACTTTATGGGACCCTTTCCCCCTTCTTTTGGCCATCAAGACAAATTGGTTGTTGTTGACTACATATCGAAATGGGTAGAAGCAATTCCATGTAGAACCAATTATCACAAGGTGGTGATAGGATTTTTGAAAAGCAACATTGTTTCACACTTTGGATTCCCTCGAGCAATAATCAGTGATGGAGGTGCCCACTTTTGTAACAAAGCATTCAAAGCTCTTTTGACAAAGTATTCCATCACTCACAAAGTGGCGACCCCATATCATCCGCAAATCAGTGGCCAAGTTGAGATCTCCAATCGAGAAATAAAGCACATATTAGCAAGACAATGAGGCCAGACAGAAAAGATTGGTCATTAAGACTTGATGATGCATTATGGGCATATATAACGACTTTCAAAACCCTGATTGGGATTTCACCCTACAGGCTAGTGTATGAAAAAGCTTGCTACCTACTTGTGGAACTCGAGCATCGTGCATACTGGGCCATCAAGAAATTCAACTTTGACATGCAGCAAGCTAGCTCAGAAAGATGATTGCAGCTAGCAGAACTTGAAGAAATTCGCAATGATGCATACGAAAATGCCAAAATTTACAAACAGTGAATGAAAGTCTTCCATGACAAACAAATTTAGAGAAAATCTTTCACCCCAGGTCAGAAAGTGTTTTTATTCAATTCTCGCTTGCACTTATTCCCAGGTAAGCTACGCTCTCGATGGTCTGGCCCCTTTATTGTTCACACTGTTTTTCCACACGGAGCAATTAAAATTAATGACCCAAAGAACGATGTCACTTTTAAAGTTAATAGTCAAAGATTAAAGCCATATTTAGAGTACCAACCACATGGAGAGGACACCGAAATAAATTTGGGTGACCCACCAGATTTGAATTGAGATTTTTCTTTCTTTTCGATGATTTGATTTTTTTGTTTCTTTCTTTTTACTATTCTTTTGCTAATCAAAATTATTTTTGCATAAGTGTGTTTGTTTAACCATTATGTTTTCTCTTATCATTGTTAATCATGAGTGCCTTAGCTAAACAGTTCCTCCTGGACATTCTTAAACGACTTCAACATGTAAAATCTCATCTCAAAAGGCAGATTCGATTTTGTAAAACACATCATATTTGGGCTCTACAACCACCAGAGTTAGTATCCCATGTTGAGGATTTAGAAAGCCAACTCAGAGACATTGAGGGAGGTGTCTAAAATATCCAGTTGGAGCTTGAGGTAAATTCAATAAGAAGACGATTGTAATTTTCTTTGTGTGTTTTCGTTTGTTACTTTGTTTGTGTGCTTTAGTTTATTACCCCGGTGAAGTGGCGGATAACGGTACTCCGTGACAATCAAGTCAGTTACTTTAGTTTCTCATAATAACTGATATTCTGAGGCGAAGGTATGGACAGAAACGAGATTCTAGCAAAGCTTCACAATCGATTCCCTTCACTTCCTCAGAATGCCCTCGTTACAATCTATAAAGCTCGGTCCGAACGCATGCGATTGCTTATGAGGAATAACATACCTGGTGACATTCGCTGGTTAATCGAGGCTAAAGTGCGATTGGCAGGTGAGTTGCTTCCTAAATATGACTTTTTGTTAAGCATTCACAAATTATTTTTGAAACGTATCCCAATGGTAGCTACTTTTAATAAACAATTCAAGAACATTTATGTGCTTTCTGGATTTAACTATGGTAAACATAAAGAGTTCGTTGAGGCAGCCATAGATCTTGGTCGAAGCATAGTAGAGAGAAAATTACACTTGGTGTATGGAGGAGGTAATCGAGGGTTATCAAAATTGGTCTCAGAAGCTACTTTTGTCCGAGGAAGCCAAGTGTTAGGCATCATCCCAAGAGCCCTAAAACATTTGGGCAGTTTGTCTGACTCGTCGACTGGAGAAGAGTTAGTCGTCTCAGGTATGCAAGAAATAATAACTAAAATGCTTAATCATGCTGATGCTTTTATTTTCCGACCAGGAGATCTTGCAACTCTAGAGGCACTTATCACATTAACATCTTAGGCCCATCTGCACATTCACTAGAAACCTATCGGTTTATTAAATGTCAATAACTTTTATGATGGTTTCATCGCATTGCTTAACTATGCAATAAAAAACTATTTCATTCCTTCCATAGTGAAAAAACTTTTTATTTGTGCTCACATTGCTAATGAGCTACTTGATCTATTACAAGCTTATATACCAGACCCAGACCCCAGGACTTTTGTGTTGGAGTCTCCAAATAATGATGGTAACAGTAGCTGCAGTAAGAAGTATAAATTAGATTTAACTCTCCGCTTGTAAATATTTTCTTATGTGTTGTACCACCCAGGTGATGTCCTCTAAACTCTACTTCTTTCCTTTAAAACATTGAGGACAATGTTTCGTTCTGGTTGGCGGGAGGGAATAGATGACAATTGTGGAATCTTGGTTAAGTTTTTACTGATTTTTTGTTGTAGAGACTAATTGTGGCTAACTTTTTTGTGTTGAAAATGGCTGAATATGAAGTGTAGTTACTCTAGAAACGCATCTTCTTCGCTTGAAAAAAAAATTCCAGACATTTTCTTTTTCTTTATTAAGCTTTGACAATCATTTCTTTTCTCTAACTTCTTCTTTCTAATTTCTCTTTTATAAATATACACTTTCAAATTTTTGAGTTAAAGATGGCTGAGTATAGAGTGTAGTGACTCTAGAAACACATCTTCTTAATTAAAAAAAAATCATTTTTTTCTATCATTTTTAGTGTAACTTTTCTAATTAGTATTTCTGCATCATTTTCACCTTTCTGCATGCATATTTTCATTTCATGTTTAGAATAGGTTGGGGGTGGAATATCGTTTGAACAAAAAAAAATGTGTGATGTTATCTTTGGTCTTAAAGTATTTGTATTATCTTTGGTCTTAAGTGATGTTACGCTATGTTTGCTATTCTACATGTTGATGTCGGAGACAAATATGAGTTGCTTGAAGGAATGCACATGTCATAATAAGTATCAAGTGAGTTTTTGAGCCTATCATTTTTCTTGGAGAGTAACCTTTTTTTGCCCATTCTTCATACAGCTTAACAGTTTATTATTGTATACATGATCTCTATATTTCTTTTGAGTCAACCCTTTAAAAAAAATTTATAATAAAAAAATAATAATAAAAGAAAAAAAGTGTTGCTACATTTGAAGGTCCATCTAATTAGTAGATATTGAAGATTATTTAGAGCCCTAAAAGACGATGGAAAGGCCATTTTTGATCTGTTTCTGCCTTTCTAGCCATCCCTTTTGCGAAATATCCATAGTTAACCATTTTGAGCCTTTAAAAAAAATATTTTCTTTGTCAACTTATCATCTTGACCTACTCCGATTTGGAGTATTACCCGATATCTTACAAGTTTCATCACCTATTTATGTTTGAGAAAAAGTTAAATAAAATTTTATTTAGTAAAGTTGTGTCATACCAAAAAAAAAAACTCAAACAAAAAAGAGAAAGAAAAAGAGAGAAAAAAAAGAAAAAAATGTATAAATAAAATGTACCTTGTGATTTCCAAATAACTCTACTTTTTCTCAAACATATATTTTGTTTTCCTTATTTTTCCTCTTTTATTAGCCATGTCCTTAGCATACGTTACATCCTAATAAAAGTCCTTCATGATTTTAGGGAGCTATAGTTTGAAGTAGAAGCTAATTATATGGGCTAAAAAGATGTAGTGGTGCATAAAAAAAAGGAAAAAATAAAAAATAATAATAAATTGGGTTGACTAGCATTTTTGTTTGACTTAAGATCGTATTATTTCTAAGCTATGGGCATATTTCTTTCATCTTGGTGCGAGCGTGTGATATTACTTCTTTATTATTTTCTCTCAAATTTAGCATTCATTGGAGTGACTATTTTTATTGGGTTTAATTTCCTTGTGAGAGTGTCACTACTTCCAGTGAGATTTTGTAATTTGACATGTCATTCTTGAAAGTAGCTATGACAAAGTTTGCTGGACTGATGCATGTGGATGGTTGATGTGGGAGTGATATTTCTTTAGACTAGAGATAATGCTTATACTTTTATTTGATTGCTATCATTAGTCTGATTGAATAAACAAGATTGTTTAAAAAAAAATTGTGTTTGAATTTTGTCTTCGCTTCATTTGCTAGGGACTAGCAATAAGCTGGTTGGGGGGTGTGTTGAGTGTTAGAAAGTATATATTTATAAAGGAGAAAATTGTCATTTTACATTTCAAGTCTCACTAACATTCTTACTTTTATGTATTTAATTTTCTTGTGATTTAATTATGTGTGTTGTATTATAATTAAGTATTTTATGTATTTTAGGGGCATCATGGTCATTTCACAATGAACAGAGATCAGACGGCAAAACATACATCACTTTTGAACTCAGGACAGTCGAAAACCTTAGGAGAAGCATAAAAGGAAAAAAGGCATTGTTCACATATACGATACTATTCACATATAGGGAATTGTCCACGTTACTGTTCATGACACTGTTCACATATACGGAAAGATGACGTGGCATTGACCAATGATGTGGCATTGAGTGATGAAGTGTCACGATTCTATTGGACTAAAATTCTTATGTACTGTTGATCGGTGATGTGGCAGCATGTAAGTGGACCAAAAATCGTGCGTACGGTACATGCATATACATAGGATAACTTACAACCAAACCGCATCACTATTCAAACTGCGTCACTATTCAAACCGCGTCACTGTTCAAACCGTGTGGTCAAACCGTGTACCGTTGATTGATGACGTGGCGCAATCCTGAGCGTTCGAAATATTTTTAATCTGATGGCCATGATTTACTCAATGTATCTATAAAAAGGGGGCTTCCACCTAATTTGATATCCCTGAATTCATTTTTGAGTTCAATTTTTTGTAATTCCTTTCTCCATCTTGTATTTTCTACATATTTTAATAAATTTTCATTTTACCCATAGTTTAATTATGAGTAGCTAATCTTCTTTCAAGTTTGAGTTGAAGGTCAACATGTGCCATGAACTTTATTTGGTAAATTTATTTTCCCTTCCCCTCTAATTATTGTGGATGTTTTGACTTTTCGTCGGTAAATAGTAATAATCTTGTCTAGATACCCCTCTGATTTAACCGACTCCCTAGTACAAGGTTATTATTATTTGGCACGATAAGCCCTTAGCACCATATTGATTAGAGTGTGGTTCATGAGGAGTGGAAATCCCCCTCGTGATTTAATTGACATTAATAAGAAATATTTAACCCATGGTGCATGTTGATGCAGATCCAGATACCGAAGTGCTTTAGTTATAATAGTTTGCACTTTAATTTAATCCTGTCATTTCAATTTAAATTTTAGGATATTCCAAATCATTTTTACCATAAATCCAATCACCCACTTAGAAAATTAATTTTACACATAATTAAAATCCATCTCCTCATGGGGTCGACACTCGTCGCCATTGATCTATTCGACAATAGATTTGTGCGCAACACCTTGAATGTTCACAGGTATATATGGAAACCGATCAAGATTGTATCAACTAATGGTAGCTATTATTGAGTTTCATCTATTTCCCTAGACATGAGTAGGTGTATATTATACGAGCATAGGATGAATTTCTAGATATGTTCATAAAATGAAAAAAATCTGGTAGAGGCTCAATCTGGCAGGAAGATCAAAATATTGCACTGATATGAAATGATATACTTGTGGTCTATTCTTGCAAGTATGCTAAAATGAAAGTCTAAAATTAGATTTCATGATAAGATATACCAGTGTGGCTCATGATAAGATATACCAGTGTGGCTTAGTGTATAGATCGTACTTTATTAGAGAAAGTATGATGCATCAAATCATTTGGAAAACTTAATTTATATTCTGCTGCAATTGAATGTAAACCTTTTTTAAAGATGTGATCTGGAAAGCATGCACACAATTATGACTCCCTTGTGGGATTCAAAGTTGGAGTCTTGGGATCTCAAACATAAGAAGTTTGTATATTGAAGAAATGTCACTTTTGATGAAGCTTCAATGTGGAAGACTTCTCGTTCTTAGTAGGTAGAGAACGAGACCAATGAAATATTACAGTGGATAGAGTTTAATGCAACTCTATACGAACATATGGTTTTAAATTAAAGAAGAGTTTAACTTTAGAGGTGACACTAAAAGTTGAAGAAGAAGTTGCTTTTATTGATGTTCCATAAAAAGAAGAAATAATTGATGATGTAGATAAAAATGATAGCACCACGGAGAATGAGAAAAAAAAAACTTGGATGGCTTATATGATGGTAGCCTTTACACTTCTAGTTGTTGATAATGATATCCCCAACACTTTCAGTGAAATAATATACATTGGTGAAAGTGGTCAGCGGAAGTTAACCATAAAACAAGAGATGAAGTCTCTTTATAAAATTTAAACACAGGAACTTATATAGTTACCTAAGGGATTGAGGGTTCTTGACAATAAATAGGGCTACATCAAGAAGCACATCTCTAAAGGAAGTAACTTTTCCTTATAAGATAAGGCTCTAGCAAAAGGATTTGCTTAGAAAGAAGGTATTTTCTCTTTAGATGTGAAAAATACTTCCACTTGTATCTGACTTGCCTTAGTTTTGGAATATGAGATAAAGTTGACTCAATTGGAAGTTATGATAACGTTCTCACATGGAGGATCTGAAGAAGGAGATCTAAATGACTAATCTTGCAATTTTAAAGTAACTGAAGGGAGCATTATATGTGTAGGATGGTCAAATCTTTGTACAAACTGAAGCAATCAATAGACAAGGGTACAAGAGATTTGATCAAGAGTTAAATCAGATAGTGAATACGATCACTATGTTTACTTTAGAAGATTACAAGATGAAACTTTTATCCATTTGGCACTCTATGTCAACGAAAGACTTATAGATTCGAAGAATAAAGATAAAATTGATTAAGTAGGTTGCTTCTAAGTTCGAGATGAAAGACTTGGTGATGCATAAAGAATAATTATGTTGGAGATTTTGTAAGGACATGAAGAATCAAAAGTCTATTTTGAAGACGGTATTAGAAAGGATTGGCATAAATGAAAAAAAAAACTAAACCAGATTGTACTTTTCTAACTTTTAAGCTCTTCTTCATGACAAAAAAACTAAACAAGTACATAGCTCATGTTCTATAACTTATGCTATGGATAGTCTTATGAATGTGATGGTGTATAGAAGGCTCGATATATCTCAAGTAGTGAGCATAGTTAGCAGATCTATTCACTGGCTTGCGATGATGTAGATTCTCCAATACATGTATGGGAAAATTTTCAAAAGCATTTCCTTAAAGAATCGGTGACCTATGTTTGGCTTGATCTTAGTGGCTAGGTACATAGACAACTCAAGCGACAACACCGATTTGGTCCTTAATTGAGGATCACTTTAAGGATGATTGTTCATTAGTGGTCGGCTCAGATTTAGACAATCATCACTGAGTTAAAGAATTGTTGAAAAGTCAAAATGCCCTCATGCATAGGCAATAAATTTTCAAAAGTCAGCACTGAATTTGAAAAATGTGAAAGATGGCCTAGTTTTTTTAAAAACGTTAAATGCATTCACATGGTAAGCTTTGACTATAAATAAAGAAGCAATTCTCATTGGTAAGGCAACCAAAAATGAAACGTAGAGAGCTTAGGTGAGGAGCTCTATAAGGAAGTGCAAATAGAGTTTTCTGTGAGAGAGTCCAGAGAAAATTACCATCTACAAGTGAGCTCTTAGAAAGTGTAGAAGTGTTTTCTTGGGTGCCTAATTAGGTTATACACTATTTATGGAGATCTGAGAGATTGTGTGTCTTAGGAAAAATATTTCCTTCAAGAGTGTGCGAGAGTATTGGGTATATATGGGTATTTGGAAAGTGAAGTTTCGTTACTCAAATTTATACTCTACTAATTGTTAATAAAACAATTATCGCTAAACCACCTTAAATTTCGTGTCCTATATTTTTTTATAATTATTTGGTGCATATTGATTTCCATATTTGCACAAAACGGCACAAATAATATCACACCACAACAAATGATGCTTTCGCAGCACAAGTGGTATCATGGTGTAACATAAAAGGAGCCAAAGCAATCTTCTAAATCTCATCATATTCCATAACTCATTGTAGTTTCAATTTCGTTCAATAAATTTTGTTATAGCTTTATTAATTGGAAATAATGCAACCTAATAGCCATTACTCAACTCATTCACATGGAATGATATTTATGCCCATTGGAGCTGGCATATTTGAGATGAAGAGAAAAATCTACTTGTCCACTTTGTCATCTTTATTATCCACCTCTACTTTCTCTTTTCTTTAACTTATGCATCTATTGTTTGAAAGCCATTATATGTCCACTTCCCCAACATTCCTGCCACTTGCAGTAAAATTTTCTTTTTACCTCCGCCTTAATTTGTTCGTTTCTTGAGAAAAATGTAATATAGATTGTAGCATAATTTTTTTGTTATTTTCTTTTCTTTTCTTTTAGTTGTTAATAAGACGGGCATATGTGGAGCTCCTTATGTAGTAGATCCTTCAAATGGTTGTGGTTGGTTTATTGCTTTGGATTGTGTTGATTTATTTTCTATTTATTAATTTGTAGTACACATCCTATTTTGATCACACAAAAAGGGAAAGAGTATTGTTTCAACTTAATTTGCAACTGCTTGTGTGAGTCCCTTTTTTAACATGTTTCATATTACCCTTGTACTTGAGAATATTGTTGTGTTTTTTAAACTGAGAAAAACATTTTGGTGTCATTAAAAAAGCAGACCATTTCGGCAGAGGCTGTATGTTACTAAACAAATCCTGACATGGGTAGAGATGGTTAATGGGTCGGGCGGCACAAGCATAGGTATGGCGCGGGCATGGCACGACATGAGCACATTTTGGTACACGTGGCACAGCATGGCACATTGTGAAATCTAATTTCGTAAAATCTAATTATACTTACAACTATTTTAAGGAAAAAGGGAATCTTTATAGGTGTTTTGTAATGGAAATACGAATACAAACTAATTAGATTACAAGCCCATCTATAGAAGAGGAGAAATTTTCTCATAAAATATAGGTGTCTGAGCAACTTATTAATCATAGAATGATGAGAAAAATACTCGCCCACTTTGTCATCTTTATTATCCACCTCCACTTTGCCATCTTTATTATCCACCTCTACTTTCTCTTTTTTCTAACTTATGCATCTGTTATTTGAAAACCATTATATGTCCACTTCCCCAACATTCCTACCACTTGCAGTAAAATTTTCTTTTTACCCCCTCCTTAATTTTCTTTTCTTTTCTTTTAGATGTTAATAAGACGGGCATATGTGGAGCTCCTCATGCAGTAGATCCTTCAAATGGTTGTTCCATATTAATCCCTGATATAAGCCAAGATTTTGAAATTCTTGATTTTGTTAGCTTCTAGTATTATGTAGAGAAGAATTTGTGTTGTAATCAATCCCATTATTATATAGTGGAAGATTATATAGAACTACAATCCCATAGTTTTTCCCGTTTTGGGTTTTCCACGTAAAAATCCCTATCTTTTGTGGTTGGTTTATTACTTTGGATTGTGTTGATTTATTTTCTATTTATTAATTTGTGGTACACATCCTATTTTTATCACACAAAAAGGAAAAAAAATTTGTTTCTACTTAATTTGCAACTGCTTGTGTGAGTATTTTTTCTAATATGTTTCATATTGCCCTTGTACCTGAGAATATTATTGTTTTTTTTTAACTGAGAAAAGCATTTTGGGGTCATTAAAAAAGGAGACCATTTTGGCAGAGACTGTATGTTACTAAACAAATTGATGGCATGGGTAGAGATGGTTAACGGGTCGGTCAGTACAAGCACAGGTATGGCACGGGCACGGCACGACATGAGCATGTTTTGGTACACGTGGCACAACGTGGCACATTGTAAAATCTAATTTTACTTACATATTACTTACAACTATTTCAAGGGAAGCTTTATAGGTGAATTGTAATGGAAATACGAATATAAACGAATTAGATTACTAGCCCATTCTATAGAAGAGGAGAAATTTTATCATTAAATATAGATGTCTGAGCAACTTATTAATCATGATTTACTTCATTTTTTATATTTTATCTTGGCATTTAATCATTTTTTCTCCATTTAAACTTTTTAGTGTGCAAAACCTCCTTTATGAAAATAAAAACAATAAAATTTAATAAAGCACAATAATAAAAGAGCAAGGGAAGAAAGAGTAAACACAATGATTTCTACGTGGTTCAGTAGTCCCCGCCTATGTCCATGACTCCAAGCAAACCAAGCTTGGGAATTTCACTCTCCAAGCCTCCCAAGGCTTCAAATGCTTACAATGGACTTCCAAGGTGTCAATAGACCATTACAACAAGAGATTATCTCCAGTCTCTTAACCCAAGTGTATCCCAACACTTACAATCACTCAAAAACAAAGATTACAAACGAATGCTCAAAGTGTGAATAAATGAAACAAGAACAAGTTAAGGCTCAACGAAGATTGTATTCTCTCCTTATTTGAATTTAATTGAGTCATTTTATAGTTGGAGTTGAAAACTAGCCATTGTTGACTTTCTGAGAGAAATTGGGTTGCTGTTAATTACTATCGGTTAACTTTTTGACTAATCCAAATGACCGTTGGGCTGAATTTCAAATAATCAATTAACAATTTGTAATTATCGGTTCGTCGTTAATTTCCAGAATCCTGCAAAACAAATTTATAGCTCACTTGAATTTATCGGTTAACCATTTTAAGTAAACGGTTAGCCGTTTGTTACAGTGACTGCGACAGTGAATTATTTCAAAAATTACAATTTTATCTAAAACGTTCTATAATTATACTATGGCCTAAATCTTCATAAAACTTTACAAATAAGTCCATTTTCAGAGTTTTAAAATTTTTTCAATTAGACCATGAACTTGAAAAACAACCAATTTCATTTATTTAACAAGTATAAAAAATAATTTGAGCTTTAAAAACTTAATCATTCTTAATCTTGTTTGTTATCATCAAAATTAACATTATGAATACATACATGTTAACATCATGGTCCTTCGAGATGATAATTGGTGCTTTCCAGAGCCGTTATGGGATTGTAACAACCCAGAACTAATTTATCCAGGCATTCACTGTTAGAACTTTCTGGTGAACATTTTCGCAAATATCCTTCTCCCGGTACTAGTATAGCTGGCATGCATTAACTAATATATTCCATACATAAGATATATGCATTACTATATAATCAAACCTCTATAGAAATGTTAGCTGTCCTTAGTTTCACAAAAATGTTTTCTGCTCAAACCCATAAAAACATGCCTTGAAATAGTAAACATTAAACAATTTATCCATAATTGAAAAGTTTCATTCCAGTTTCTTTTTCCTTTTTTTTTCTAGTTGCTGATTATGATATTTTAGTTAACTGATAAAAGAACACTACTGGTTTGCCATGCATATCTATAGAAAATGAAGTGAAACAAAATGTGTTGATATTGATGGCTAAATAATTAGAATTCACGAAGCATCCGTTTTCTATTATTTCATACAAGTAGAAAGTGAATTAGGAGTTTTTTTCCCTTTAGATTTGTTTAGGGATAACATTGAAAAATCAAAATCAAATGAGAGTAAAATAGGAAAAAATGACCTGTTAATTATGTGAAATCCAAATTTACTTACTCATCAAAAGAAACTAGATTCCTCAAATAATAGAAATTGGGTTCTAATAAGATTTGGTTTCTTGTTAACTTTTGCCAACCGAATATAGGAAAATGAAGTTGAAATAGAAAACCTCTCCGCTCCTGCCTTAATTTCTAGCAACCGAATATAACCTAATCTCAATAATGGAATTGCTCAACCGAGAAGATTTTAGTGCAACCATCTAGATATATAATAGCACAGTGTCCCCGTTTCCAATTTTACTCGCCCCACTTTTTGCCAATAATACAATATTATTGCTTTGATTTTTATTTTATTATTATTATTATTTTAACTGCATTTATGCAGTGAAGTTTGAAGTATTGAAGGGAATGGTAATAGAATATGAGAGCTAATTGTTTTAATTTTTTGGAAAGTACTCCTTAATTAAAATCCTTCCTTTCATCCTTTGCTAGCTGGAAATGTTGGCTTGAGGAGATGAGCTCTTGTTAACAAAGTTAGAGATGGCCAATGGGCCAAGCAGCAAGTGGCATTGCACTGGCACGATACGAGAACGTTTTGAGAGGGCGTGTGGCACAGACATGACATGACATGACACAAGTATGTTTTGGTAGGGCCATTTGCTTGCCAGGCCCAAAAAAAAAAGCAACACGCCACGACCCATTCACATCATCAGCCAACAGTTAATTATTCTCCTTCAATTTAACAAATTCAAACACAGACAAGTCAGCAAATGATGGATAACCAAGGGAAGCTTTTGCCTAATAGATTACTTACATATTACTATTTTTGTAAATTTTGCTCACATATTTCTTACAACAATTATAAGGAAAAAGTGAAGCTTTATAGGTTAATTGTAAAGGAATTGTGAATATAAACTAATTACATTACCAATTATGATCCTCTCCTGATCTAAGCTTTCATAAGTTTTTAATAATCTTATACCATGTGTTATCTAGTGATAGTATATAAATAAGATTTAGCTTCTTTATTTCTTTTATTTATTAACCATCAATCAACACGTAAAAGGTTTAGACCAGAAAAGGATCTTAAACTTTAGATTACTAGCCCATTTTATAAAAAAATGATAAATTTTCTCCTTAAACATAGTTGTGGCGTTGCCCTAAACAGTTCTGAGCAACTTATTAATTATGATTTACTTCATCTTTCATGTTTTATCTTGGCATTTAATCGTTTATTCTCCATATAAATTTTCTAGTGTGCAAAACGTCCTTTGTGAAGCTTTCAAAGTCCTTCGAGATAGCAATTGGTGCTCTCCCATTAGTTGAAAAATGACCTTCACTGATACTATTATCATCGTAGAAACATGTTTTGCTAACACCAAGTTTTAGTGTCAACATAGCCCTTGCCAGTGTTACATTGACACTCGTTATTAGTATTAGCAATTTTGTATTATAATGGTATCACAGAAATTTTAATTCTAAGACATCATGTACATATTGATTGTATGGTATCAAAACAATATTCATGCTAAGACATCATGTACATAATGATTCTATGATATTAAAAAAAATTTGATGCTAAGACATCATCATATACATAATGATTTTAAAGTACTAAAAAAATTATGATTCTATAGTATAAAGGAATTTGTAACTAGATGGCATCAAAGAAATTCTTATACATAAATCAAATTTGCAGCTGACTATGAATGCCATTAAGCTCCATTTCAAACATACGATGTTTCATAATCATCCAACAACATAATATTATCCAACAAGACTAGAATTAGAATTACAAACTAAACAAACAATAACCAAATCAGTGATTAATCACCTTTGGCTAAACATTCACCTACAAGTATCATAAACATTCAAACATGCACAAATTTATTCATCTTAAAAGTAGAAACAACAATAACCAAATCATGTGCATGAGTTAGAGCATAAATTAGTAGCAATGATATTCAATGAAATCAGCATAAATCAACAAAAAATCAGCAGCAACCAGCATCAAGTAACCTTAACGGCATCAACATTCCCTGAATGTAGAAAGGAAAAATAAAGGTAGCAACATTAAATATCATTCTAATATAAACTTAGTGACAGAAAATTTATTTATCAAGCAATTGATATGTGCCTATTTTCTTAACTGAGTAATTAAGTTACCCACATAGGTAGCCTACTCATTTTGAACCTTCATAAGATCCTTATATGAGTATTCAGTTATTCCTTTAAAACTTTAATTAAGAAAATGAAAATAATGTCGTAAACAATATGTTCATAGTTGAAAATAACCAAGTAACAAAGATAAGATTTTAAACTTACATTTTCCTTCAATATGTTCACATTTCCCACAATATCTTGCATGTACTTCAAAATGAAGAACCCATATTCAAAATCACCTATTTGTTGGGGGCACTATACATTTATGAAATTAGTTTTACTACAATTAAAGACATAAAAAATTTAAGGTACAAATCGAAACAAAATAAGCAAAGATGTAATAAGCCCTTACTTACTTGGACAGTTACCCATTTCAGGTTTAGCTTAGTTTTGAACCAGATTGAATGATACATTCTAACTCCTCTGAAGGTAATATCCACAATGAATATAGAGGTCAACATAATAACCATAATTAATAAGTAAGGTATATGAAACATTAAAATAGAAGTCTAGAGAAATTTAACTGATTTATTATTTGCTCTCAATTAATATCAATCTTTTCTCCAACCGCTGAATCCAAATAATAGACAGTGGAAATTGTAACCAACATCCAATGATTGCTACAATTCAATATATAAATAGTAATATTAGTGGCCTGATAAATCGATTATCTCAATCAACAAAAATAATTAGAATAAATTAAGTCAAATTGTAAATGAATGGCCTTCACTAGAATTCTATGAAATGAAACTAAAAAACCAGACTATACTCTTTCCTCTGAAAGCATTCATCATCTTAGACACAACTTGATAAAGAAGCATGAGCTAGTTAACTTATAAAAGTATACAATAGTTGGTTTTTGTTAATTTTATATTAAATTTTGACAATATTCATTGTAATAAGACATGATCTTTCTAGTCACCAACTCAATACCAAATACAAGACACATTAAAACAAAATGGAAAAGAAAGTGCATGTTGTTATGTCATGAAAAGAAAATTTTAATGGATTAAAAATAGCTTATTGGCTATTAGTGTAGGAAAAAGCTAGAAGACCTTACCCTGGATTATATATGATTAATGTAATCTATCCAGGTAGAGCTACTCACAATAGTTCAGATACGTGCCGTGACCTTTGAGTTATATATTCCTCTTGTGGTTTTCCTTTACCAAGCATCACCTGATCATATCCGACGGGAAACATCCCTTCATCATTCTCCATGGACTCATGTAAGTACGATATGATAAAATTTTAATAATTGAATGTCATCGTATAGGATGAATAAAACATTGCAGTCATATAATGTAAGATTATAAGACAACGAGTTACATTGCCCAAGAGTCAATCACTTCATTCCGCAATGCAATAAAATCAATGACCACTTGACAAACATTCTTTGTCAATAGGGTTACAGTTTGATAATTAAAAATGAATTCATCATGCTCAATCAAAATTTCTTTTTATAAAAAAATTTCAACCATAACCGAGAACATTTTAATTGCTGCATTACTATTCTTTCTGTCATGTGTAGTTAAGCCTAGTGTTCTTCCGCAATATTAGTTTTCTGCTAGCAGCTGCTTTAATCACCTTTGGCTTCTTAGGAGAAGGAGTTTTAGAGCAAAGACAAAAAAAAAAAAAAAAATAGGGTCTTCTTGTTTCCTTTGCTGGTTTGGAGTTCTGTTCCGTCTAGGAGAACTTTTTGGAGTTTTTTTAGGGTCTTACTTGGAGTCTTCTTCTCAGTTTTAACTGAAGGAGTTTCTTCCAATTTTCTTTCATTATGCAAATCTGCCTCTATGATATGTACAACCTATTCAACATGTAAAAATGACATAGTAATTAGTTAGGTAAAATAATAATTAAGTGTAACATAAAGTAAAAAAAATAAAAGTAAGACAATAACCTTTGTTCTGGCAGTTGATTGACCATTTTTTTGGGGATTCTTCCTCCATAATGTCTGCAGCCTATTGAATATGTAAACACAACACAATAATTAGTTAAAAAAATGAAAATTAAGTGTAACACAAAGTAAATAAATTAAGGTATGTTAATAACCTTTCTTTTTGCCTTGGATTGAGTATTCTTATCATCATCTCCATCTGTTGGAGATTTAGTGTTAACATAGCTACAACTGCCAATCTTTGTACGACTAGTGCCATTAACTTGTCATTTAGCTTTGCATCCATCATCTTCATCATCATCTGAAATCTTTTTTTATATACTGTTCTTTCGATGGCCATTCTTTACTCAAGCAAGTCTGCAGTATATGGGTATATAAAAATACATTGTTGGGGTGATTGACTTCCCCAGTCCTTGGACTCTACTACCATTTGGCTACTTCCAAGGGTTGCTGATAGAATGTCATTTACCCCGATATGACTCTTGCTCGACTTGACCCTTTAATTCATCCTACAACAATATGTATCCAAACTCAAGCTTTATAATAGCATTTTTTGCTGTTTAAATATACGCAAACATATGCAAACTTCATATTAAAGTAAACCTAAGTAATAAAAAAAGAACACTCATATTTTTCTCTGCACATTAGCAACACATCAACCACAACTGACTTCGGTCAAACTCTTTTTCAGAAACTTTAATCTCATCCTTCTATTTCATGTTAATGATTATAAAAGAGGACTTAATTTTATAAGGTAAAAATGAAATTTCTGAATTATATAGACAAAATTTAATTGAGGAGGCTATCATATGATACCTTCTGTGCAACACTATAACTTATACTACCCAAACGATGGTTGTACTCTATTTACTCATGCATCTTCTTCGTTTTATTACTCTATTTACTCTTGATAAAAAATAGTTTACAGCAATCATTTTCTATCAAAACAAATAAGCTTTTTAAGTAATAAAGAATGAACATTGTTGTAAAAACTTTTACCTCAAATTCAGGACCAAGAACCTTGTCAACAAACTGTTTCTACTCCAATTTTCTAATTTTGGGTTACTCCTATGGAGGCAGCTTTAATTGACTGTGGTTATCCT
Source organism: Citrus maxima (assembly GCA_029641205.1). NCBI lineage: Eukaryota > Viridiplantae > Streptophyta > Magnoliopsida > Sapindales > Rutaceae > Citrus > Citrus maxima. Next base: position 21,644,606 of record CM056369.1, read on the forward strand.
TGTTAGGTTGGATAAACTCAGTGTTTGATGCACATTTGAAGTTCCTTAAAGCAATTCCCATTTATTGAACTATATTTTTTTTGCTTCTTATATCAAGTACAAATTTCATCTACTCCACCATAAAATAAGAAACACTATTAAAATTAGTAATGAAAGAAAAAGGAATTAAACCATGAAAGCAAATAACAAATGACAGATTACCTATAAGTGATCCCAAAGTTTATCCTTAATTTCTAGGGGAACACGTCGCCAATCATCATACAAGATTAAAATATTATCTCAGACAAGAACACGAATGTAACTTCTAAGATCATTCGCTCCATCTCCAACAGGAACTCCATATTGGTTGTACTCCACTATAATTTTATCATCAGTTGATCTTTTCAGCAAATGTTTCTTTTTTATCTACTTTCTTCTCTTTGGTCTCCCATACAAGTCAAAAAAAATTTCTTATTTTGTTCTTCAATGTTTGCCATATCTATAAAATTATGATAGATAATGGACAAAATAATAATTGGAACATATCCTTATAACTTGCATTTAAACAAATCTATAAACAAAGGAAAATATAAAAAACAAACACACACACACGATAGCTTCACCTCACTTGCATTTAATTCATATACAAACAAATAAAGAGACTAAAATCAATATAAGAAAAACAAAGCATGTGATAGCATGAGATATTACATTTAGCTTGCCATATCAAAACAAATACTGACACTGAATTTAGTATATGCGAAAAAGCATATGACACATTCACATAACTTGCATTCAGTTTATATACAAAAGAATAAATATACTGAAATCAAATAACTTACTGCAGTTGTCATTCTCCTACTAAGTCATCATCAATTGGAACATCAATACAATCTAGTCTTTCATATATGCCAACATCATCTTTATCCATATTTATTTCAGATATTCTTTACATAAAGGTTCAATATGACCACGTCAATACTTCCGTCAACGCCCATTGATTTAATGACTCTTTGACCCACTGAACAAACAATTAATTTTGTTGGATCTACTTGGACTTGAACATAAAACACTTGCTTTGCATGCGAAGCTAAAATGAAGCAATCAAACTTATGACCAACTCAATTAAGATCAACTATGGTGAAACCTAATTATTCACCTTAACCCATTTACTATCAACTCAATCACACTTAAAAATAATTTTCCTAGCCATCAGATATTGCAACTCACAAATTTCAACAAGGACCCATAATTGTAACACTCCACTTAAACATTTATTTTTTACAATATTTAAAACATTGTTACTTTTTAATATAAATACAAATTAAAAAAAAAAAGGTTTTACATAGCAAGAAAAACTTCCATACAAAAGGTAAGAGAAATACATATACTCCCTAGTAGATTTCTCAAAAACTTTATTATTACAAAAGCTAAGATATTTATTTTTTATTGAAACAAAGTTGAGCCCATCATAAAACCCAAGGTTTGTTATGCCCATATGCACTTCGCCTTGGTTAGGACTTGGCGCCGACTTGCTCTACTCATTGTTACATGCAATGTAAGGACTTTGTGAGCTAATGCGCAATAAGATAACACTTTGATGCATGTATAAATTATTATGCATATAGATGACCATATTAAGTTTTTAAAAGAAACTTAGAAAATACAAAACAACTTTATTAGGGCCCTAGGTATGTTGCACTACAAGGCTAGCACTTTTATTCTTTAAACAATATGCTTTTGGGCCTGATTAGTTGAACTTTTGGGCGTTACATATCGTAGTCCCCAAAAGATTACCTTTTACTAAGCTTGGAGGCTTGCTCTCTTTGGGAACTTTACCACCTTATAGTACAATAACCCATTTTTCATAAACTCATTTTCTAAAACATCTTGTTATAAAGTAGTCCATGAAATGCATGCGTTCAATGCAACTTATATCATAACATGTGAAGTTCCTAGAGAAACAACAGAATTAACATACAATGGTATTTAAGGACAATATTCTTTAATGCAAGTAGCAGTGCCGTCTATATAAAGATTAAACAAAATGGGACTATAATATAGGCGGCATAGCCAACCATATAAAGATTTAAATTATAATTAATCACATTATAGTAGTCATCACAAGATAAATGAATTTGTTAAAACTGAAGTTAAGTATAAAAATAATTTTGTCCCTACATTGCAGTTGAAGTGTTACTTACCTCTTGACCTTGAATTTTCTAGACCTTTCTAAATTGAGGATTTCTCTACTCTTAATGTTATGACTTAGAATAGAAGAGGGTGAAATTTATAGGTTGCATTGAAGATAAAAAGAGCTAAGGGGTATTTATAAGATTTCTTAAGACTAATGGATGGTTAGGATTTTGCCACAATAACTCTTGATCAATTTGTTGAGATTATCCTTCATCAATACCTTAGTAAATTCTAAAATTCTTAACTATCTCTACAAACTTCTCTTACATCATCACTTATGTTATTACTTACGTCGACATTATTCATATCATTGCTTATGTCATCATTATTTAGAATTAAATATTTTATATTATTATTATTATCATCATTATTATTTTAATACTTAAGGGTGCTTGTTAGCTTAAAATAAATTCTATTATATTTAAGTGAGAAAATTGTACCTCACAATAATACTCTATCATACCAATGCTGAAATTTTTATCGTTTGAGCTTGAGACTTGTAGGGTTATTGCTGAGACATCAACCCCATTGTTTTGTGTAACACTGTTGCTATCTTGACCCCTCATTGCAAAATAAAAACCATTTATGAGGTACCCTGAATATGCAATCACAGTGCGGCTAGGTTTGCTTGCAAAGATCCTAATAGTTTCATCAATAGCTAAACCATTTGCTATCATGTTTTTTACCTACAGGTCGAGAACAAATTATGAGTTACTAATGACAAACATAATATTGTTATTAAGGATAAAATTGTCAAATACTAGCCTTTATTTGTAACCAATCAAAAACGCTATGAGTGTGCTCGGTTTCTAACCAATGAGCCCATTTTAATTGCTTTAGTAATTTTGCAATATCTTATGTTCCCTACCGCGTCAATATTGAAAGAGTCAGTTGTTGTTAGTTGAGGTTCTGAAATTTTTTTTGTAAATAC